>JAOTAY010000009.1:8947867-8966892 GCA_025629805.1 Erythroxylum baracoense | reverse complement strand
AATTATACCGGGAAGATGTCATGAATGCATGTACAGACATTTTTCATGTGCACAAATCACTGTTCACAAATGCATGAACATGATATGTGTTTTCCTAATTTGTCTGATTGATCTCTCATATACCTGTTTCTTTGGTCCGACCCGTTATACGGAAACGGGATGTTACAATAATGCATAATCATGACTGTTTCTAACAATCGTCTAACATTCTTATATTATCATAACAATCTATAATTGTTCAATTTACATTGTAATCTAAACTATATGTCTCAAAACAAATTATGATTCATTAATACAGAACAATCTTACTTCAAAGCAAAAATCATAAATATCAGAACAGAATGTACAAGTACCAAAATTGAATACCAGAACATGATATAATCCTTTCAAATCAAAATCCGACTTGTATCACATCATAATATGTTTTGTATCAAATCATAGCTTATCTTGTATCAGATTAGAACGTGTTTATATCAAAACTGAACATGTATCAAAATACAAACATGTTATCCTGCTAATCCTTTTTACAGAAGTGGGTAACAATACCAGAACAGGAGAGACTTACATCTCCGACACCGAAGTGTCTTTATCAAGAGACACCGGAATGTCAATATCAGGAGACACCAAAGTGTTAATATCAGGAGACACCAAAGTGTCACAGGAGCAGCTCAAACCCTTCTAGGCATGCCTATTTACCCACAACTAGGACTTAACAGTTTTAAAACAATCCATTCCATATTTCAGAATCACAAGCAAATAATATATGTTTTGATTATATTTTTCTCATATAGAACATATTCACTCCCTTTGATTACACTCAATATGCCTTTCAAACATAAGCATTTGCATCAATATATCAATGAAACATTAAGTCATTACATATTATATAACATCATAAAAATTTCCAATTTTCAAATATCCATATCCAATTCACATCAGATAAAACTCTCGGAACACATTTATTTTCCTAAAAACACATTCATCTTGAGCATACCATACATTTCCATATTAGTCACATTATTAATTAATCACACATTCTTTAACTTATTACATCAATTAATAGTCCATAACTAGATTAACTTCTACTCAATTAATCTAGCATCATCTAGGCTATTTTTAACCTTAATTAAATTCAATTAAACCATTCTTAAGCACCTTAACCTTATATAGCCCAAAAGTTTTCTAAAACCAATATTTTCCCTTCTTAAGTACTGCCTTGTGACTGAAGCTAATCTCCCATTTTTCCTGCAATTTTCCAGTTTTTATCAGGATAGATTTTCGGGTAAATTTTTTATGGCTATTCTCATATAGAAACTGAGGTTTCTAGGCAATATGTTCTTCTAAAACAATGTTCCTCTATGTCTTAAATTTATAAGGAAATAAAGTTAATGCAATTTGGTTCATTATTCCTAGAGTTATACCAAAAATATAGACTGTTCTCAAATAGTGACAATAACTAGTACTCAACTTCAAGACAAATTTCAAAACCCTTAGAGATAGAACTAAAATTATGTTCCTTCATAAAATTTATAGACATGTGTATTTAGTTTAATCTAGAATTAAAATCACCCCATTTGGATATCTATAGGACAAGTTATGACTAAAATACTGATGTTTGTTTAGTGGAACCACTATAATTAACTCACATCATACACCTTCAGCACCCCTCCACCATAGTTCATCAATTCCACCTTATTTATGCCTCAATTCCACATCAACTTCATGTCTAGAACCAATTCAAAAATCATTCATTAAGTAACTTACAAATCAATATCTTCCACATGTCAAAACCAAACTAGAAATTATCATACAAAGATCATTTTTCCAGTATTCAATTCTCATCATCTTAACACATATTAAAATCAATTCAAGTATCAAACATTTCATATTATAACATGAAATCAAGTTTAGCATTCCCTTACCTTCTTATCTTTAAATTTTAACTCCAAAGAACTAGCTAATCCAGCAAAAACCGAAACAACATCGCATTTTTCAAACTAGAATTATTTTTCCAGCACTTCCAAGCAATCAACACACATCTAAAATCAAGGTATAACTTCAGCAATAACATGAAAATAGCACCGAAAATAGCAGGTCCTACTTCTTGATGCAGTAACTTACAAAGATCTAAATGAAGATGATCCAAAATCAAGCAAAATTCCAGAAGTTGAGAGGCAGTGAGTGGTTTCGGTGGAGAGGAGCAAAGAAGAGAGTGAAGAAAGTTTCAGTAAAAAATTTGCCACTTTAGCTTCATGCAATGCAAGATGTCTTCATCCTCCATTGACATACGTCACACATAAAGGTAAGCTACTTGTCCTTCAATGAAGCCATCTACATGTCTTCATGTGTGGCTGCCAAATGTCACAATTTTATTAGGTCATTTGTCACTTCATAATGGGTACATTTATCAATTAATTACTATTCAAATTGTCACCCAATTTTAGGTTTAGTCATACTAATTTCCATGTGCCAGCTATCTTGCCACTTGATAATTTTTCCTAGTCCAAATGTACATTTTAATACCTCAATTCTCTAGTGATGTTAATTAATTTCAATTCACCAAGTATGATCCATTAAACCAAAATTCAAGTCATATGCAATTTTTAATTATATCACAATTTTTAACACCTATCATACATGTACTTTCATGAACATGTAACATTCCAACTAGGGTACAATTTGGGGCCTTACAAGACTAGTATAAAACCTTCTGGGAATAATTAAGCCTAATATAAAGCATTCCCAAATTAGCTTGATTAAGCTTATATTTTAAACAAGCAACTTGCTAAATAGCCGTTTGGTTTCAATTTTATTTTTTATAATTTTTAGTTTTTGTTAACGTAGAGAAGGATTATGATAGGTGCCTAAGGAAATCATATGAATGAACTTAGAGAAGACTTATGACAGGTACCTAAGGAAGTCATATAAGGTGTTTAGAAGTCAAAGGAGTTCTTATGACCTATACAAAGGTTATTAGGATATAAATGAATGTGTTAGGACTAGAGTAATAACAACAAGAGAAAATTCAAAGCATTTCTCTGTTGATACTGGGCTACAACAAGGATCCTCATTGAGCCCCTTCATGCTTATAATAGTGATGAATGAGTTTACCAAGAATATCTAAAGAGATGTGCCTTGTTACATATTGTTTGTTGATGACATTGATTATTTTGGTGAGACAAAGGAGGATGCGAATGTCAAGCAAGAATTTTCGAAGGATATGTTAGAGTTGAAGGATTTTAAATTAAGCAGGACTAAAACGAAGTACTTCGAGACTAACTTTTTGGGCCATAGAGTGGCATCAAAGGTAGAGATAAAGATTGGTTTAGAAGTGCTACCACAAAAAGATTATTTTAAGTAGCTTAGATCGATCATCCAAAGCAATGGTAAGATAGATGAAGACATAGTTCATCGTATCAAATCATGATTGCTTAAACGGAGGGATGCATCAGGCGTTTTACATGACAAGAAGATACCAGTAAAACAAAAGGTAAATTCTACTGTTTAGCAATTAAGTCAGCCATGCTTTATAGAACCAAATGTTAGCTCATTAAATAGGTGCATAGTCATAAGTTAATCATAATAGAGATGAGGATGCTCTGATAAATATGTAACCTTATAAGAAAAGAAAAGGTTAGGAATGTAGTGGTAAGAGACAAACTGAGAGTGGCTAACATTGATCATAAATTAAGGAAAACAAGACTTAAGTGGTTCAAACAAATTAAACATTGTGATGCCCTATTGAGAAGATGTCAGAAGATTGTACCTAAGAACTGTAAAAGAAAAAAAGGAAGACCTAAGAAGAAATGAAGGAAGGTGATTAGAAATGATATAACTTTGCTAAAGATTATCGAAGACTTGACTCTTAGTAGGAAGCTTTGGCAAAATAGGATACAAATAAAGGATCTGTCATAAAAAGGTCGTTCTCTTTTTCATAGGCTTTTTGAATATTTTCTTTTGATTCTTGTGTCTTGTTAATTTTAATTAAGTAGTGTTTTCTTCTCTATTTCAATTGTTTGTTTGTTTTATTTATTTATTTCTTTTTCTTGTCTGTTTATTTATTATTTATTTTATCTTTTATTTTTATTCTATACCTTTTTATCTTTATGTTATTATGTTATTATTATATTTATTTCTTTATCTTTTATTGTGGTTTTGAATTTCTTTATTTCTATTTCATTCTATTGTTTTCTTTGTACAACTATTTGTTTATATTTTTTACTTTTATTTTCTTCAAACAACTCTCAAAATATAATCTTGGAAACATCTTTATTAATTAAAGATAAAGTTACCTATTACTAAATCTTCTCAAACCTCACGTCTCAGTTTAATTTCTACGATATTTTCCCTTCTTGTTTTTAGTTTTTATTTTTTAATAAAACAAAATTTATTAGATTATTAATGTCTAATAATTACATATTAGATAAATTTAAATATAAATTTTTTATAAATTAATTAATTAAAATTATATTTATCACTAATTATTAAATTAAGATTTGTTTATTTTTGAAGGTCAATATTTAAATTAATTATAAATTTTAGATTAAATTATTCATGGTTTTTATTAATAATTAATATTAAATAATTAAATAATATTATATTTAATTAATAGTAGATCATATTATAAAAAATAGAAACAAAAAATAAAAACAACATTTTATTGTTTTCCTAAATTAAGAAAATTAGAAGAAATCAAAATCAAAAGCTCAAGCAAACAAATTTTTTTTCTAAACTTAAAAATAAAGACTCCTTTTGCTTATATATTTATACTCCTTTTGAGAAAAAAGACGATGAACCTAACATGTTTAAAATCTAATGCAATACTGTATTACTCCTTTTTCTCATCCATGGTTTTATCATCAGCTGCTTGGGCGCCAACATGCCCATTCTGCAAAAATTTATGTTCGGAGGGCAATCCTTTCCTAGCTTTCTTGCCCCCTTCGATTTTCCACATATCCCAGACTCGGGTCTTTGGTGGAGGAGCAGCATCTGCAACAGGTGCAACTAGCCCTGGCTTTCCATCATCAATAACTGCATCTACCAACCCGTATTCTTTTGCTTCCCAAGCATTCATAAAATTGTCTCGATCAGTATCAACTTCAATCTAAGACAGGATAGGGAATCAGAACAAACAAGGGTTATCATCCAAAATGAACAGACCATAATCATGAGATGTTTAATATAGGAAAATATTGAAATTTATTTGATTGCGAACCTGCTCAATAGGCTTCCCAGTGATTCTTGACAAGATCTTGTTTAGCTTAATTTTGTGATAGTTCATTTCTCTTATGCGTATGCTCATATCCGTTGACTGAAAAAAATATGAAACTTGATAAAAAATACACGTAAGAGATTCCTAAAAACACATCAAATTAAACACTCATCCATAAATTAATTCAAATATGTTAGCAAAAATAAAGATTCTAGTCAAAACTCAAAGGTGTGTTTGGGTATTTGGTAGTAATTGGTATTCTAGTGAAATCGAAATTGCTATCTGAATGTTGGTGTTTTCACTACAAGCTTTGATCTCAAAGATGAACAAAAAATCAGAAAAGAAACATAGAACAACAGCTCAATTCCAAAAAAATCAGAAAAGAAACAGAAAACAACAGTTCAATTTATTGCAATTGCACAAGAAATCAGTATCACTATTCTAATATGCATATAGTCAAACATATATGCACGCCATATTCAATTCCAACTTCTCCAACAAAATACTCAGGTAAAAACTTTCCGGTGAAAACTCAAAACATCTTCTAGTGTATGGTTATAGTTACAAAAGTCAAAGATAGAAAGATGATCCTCACAAAGCACCTCCGGAATGAGATAAGTATCACTTCAAAGACACACATTCGCTGCTACTCCAACTATATGTAATGAAATACAGCTAATTTCTTTTCCTTAACATTTCATGTTTAAAGCAGTTTGACCAGAGCACAATTAGTCAACCAAAAAGTAATTGCTGTATGCAGCATGCAACATTAATTAATGTTGTAGCAGAATTAACAGCCCTTGTAGCAGTTCATACATATTCTTCATACAAAAATTAGTGGTGCTTCATATTCAAACTCGTAAGATACTGGCATAGAAAGCTAAGATACAGGGTCATTCAAAATTTCAATCTAAGCTATATGTGTTTAGGTGAGTACAATTCCGCTTGATTTACCTGTTATGTCTATGAAACTGGAACTCAGTTATAGATACCACTAGGACGTATAATACAGAATGCACATTGTGAGGAACTCAAACAATTGCCTCAAATGGGTAAGCACGTACTAAAACTTACTTTGCCTCCAGCTGTTCCAAGTGGCTGATGGATCATCACTCTTCCATTAGGCATGCAGAACCTCTTGCCTTTAGTACCAGAAGCAAGAAGAAATGCTCCCATAGATGCAGCAAGTCCCAGGCAAATAGTTGAAACATCAGCCTTGCACAACTTCATTGTATCATATATTCCCAATCCTTTATTCAACCATAGAGGAAAAAAAATAGGAATCAACAAATTTATCTGGAGGTCTTTAAAATAATGAATTCTACGCAACAACGGAATAAGATAAACCAGCTGTTTTTCTACCTGATCCTATAGATGGCCAACTAAGGAATATTATCTTGCAGGTTCCACAATCGGAGAATTAGTGTTCATAAGCGTTAATGGACGCTTTTCAACATAGTATCGGAATACCATTACAGCCACTTGAAGGTTGACAAGATATGTTCACGAAGTTTGTCAAAGAAACACACACCTCCCAGATGAGGAATTCGAATAGTTATCATTTTGAGTATGCTAAAACAATACCCCATGAAAGCAGGATTTTAGGACTGGAGAAGCAGCATAAACTTACCCAAATTCGAAATGGGTAAAGACAGGAGAAAATTGGAGGAACATAATTTCATGCAGATCATATCAAATTTATGGACATACCAGCAGTAACGGAGCCACCAGGTGAGTTAATGAACAACTTGATATCCTCTTTTGGGTCTTCAGCATCTAAAAACAAAAGCTGGCTTATTACGAAATCAGCCGTCACATCATCTACCTGTCCACCATGATTTTTCAAACGAGTAAATTTCATTTACATTCTCTCAACCAATTCTACAACCAGAAGACTTGTAAATTATTGACAAAGTATTTTGACTTTGAGTCAGCCTGTCAAGATATGTAATGTCTAAACAGATATGTTCAAAAGGGCAGATACTTGTGTATGAACTGCAGGGATCATATGGAAGACTTTCCTTTAAAGATGGGTATATGCAAGGCCTATGCTTCGAGTCCCTTCCTTTTTGAGTTAGACACTAGTTGAATTTACTAACACATCATGAATGATATTAAATGGTGCATGCGAAAGACATTGTTTTCATTTAACAAAAGCTGACATGGATCACATGTTGAATTTACGGACTGTTACTGAGTGCAAAATTTTCAGGATAACATGGAAAAAAGGAAGTAAAGATGTATCAGTTTTAGCAACCTTGTGAGTAAAGGCAGTGCAGTTACAATAGATGTCCTGTAGATAATCTACAGCGATCATCTCTTAGAGCTTATGATCTCAAGGAAATGCAAGGAAAAAAGTCAAGTGATCTAATTGGCAAGGAGGAAATGGAATTTTATGTGATATTACTGTCAAACTTTGAGAAATTTTTTTTTTCCATTAATTTACAAGTGTACAAGAGAGTCAATTATATATATATTGCCCTAACAACTGATAAAGAAACAAAAACAATGAGATCCCATGATCATGAGATTTTCTAGCTAAATAGGAAATCCTAAAAAAAATCATTTTTTCCCACAATAACAATGGTGAGAATCCTCAAGATTGGATCACCAGGCCTGTTTCTTGGAGCTGAATGATCTCCAGTAATCATAAAATTTAGATATAAATGAGGCAATTGAAACCAAAAAAAACATAGAGAAGAAGAATGAAGAGAAGAGAGAATAATGATATCTGAACCAAAATTTTTAGCTCCCGCTCTATGTTATCTTAAAAGTTCAAAAATCAAAGATCAGGTGGGAAGACATCAATCTAGAATCACTGACATATTTTGCTTAAAACACAACTTAACATAATGAACTAACATGCGCAATTATGCCCTCATACATATCCCACAAAATATTCATTTGAATATTGGCTTGCTATATGGGAGCAACATGACAGGTATAAATGTGAAAAATTGATCCCAACAACTAATCCAGCACACCTCAAATAATTTGGAAAGATTCATCTTTATAATAATGAAGAAGAGTAAATTCCACTAAAAATCCACCCATACCCCCAAGTATTACTGCTTCTTCAACACCATCACTAGTTCAATGAAGACAATTTTTTCAGTGGTTATAAATCAATAAAACCAAGCAAATGTGCAGAGTCAATGCAAAACTGAACCTGCTTCATAGCCATATCCTAGTAGAGACTAGAGAAGTTAATCAATTCACCTCAAAACAAATACTCAAACAACGACCACACAGGCCAGAAACGAGAAAGACCTGAGAACCAAGGAAGATGATCCTTTGACGAAGGAGCATATTGGTAGTGTCAAGCTCTTCAAATCTTGGAAGCACCGGAGCAGAAGAAGTCAAGGAAGACAGGCCTCTTAAATCCCAGTTGCTGGACAAGGTCTGTCTTCCAATAGCAGGAACACCCAAAGAGCTCGCCTTAACAGATATTAGTTGACTTCTTTTGCGGCTGGTAGCTGTCCCTACCCCTATTTGCGGCGGGAGCTGCTGCTTGTGCTTCAACACGACGGTGGAGTTGGAGAAGCATAGAGGACTTGTTGACTGTGAGGCTGTGGAAAATGTTAAACCTCGGTCCATTTCTTCTCAGTCCCTCTCTTTCTACCCCTTGTTTCTCCGTATGCTCGGAAGATAGAGAGTTTTAACGAAGCAAATCAATCTTTAGAAGTTTGAAAGATAAGCTTACTGCGACTGGGTTTCAACAATTTAATAAATGGGAATGACTATTTTTGTCCTCATTTTAATTTTTTAATTTTAAATTAGGTTTAATTTCAAGCTCTATAATAAATAATTCTTGAGAAATTTAATATTCCGGTTATTAAATAGTATCTTTAAAATGAAAATAGAAATATTCATGTTTTAATCTCCATCGCAATTCTCGCAAAGCTAACCGCAATTGTTTTGAGTCGATTAACGGTGGAGCAATCACAATAATCAGAAAGCAGCAGAGAAAATAAAGATTACAAAACACGTAAAGATTTAGTAAAGACATTTGGAGTCCGGTTAAGATACATAAGAAATGGGTTTAAGAGGGTTGGCAACTAGAATAGGAATAACGGATTAATATTAGGGGTTAACTCACTCATCTCTTCTTAACATACTTTAAATTTATTAATACAAATTAAAAGAACAAATTAATTCTAATTTCTATATAATTTTTAAGTGTGGCCTAGTCTCAAACTTAACCAAGTATAATTCTCGGCCCCCTGCCTATTGTCTAGGGTCGTAAATTCCAAATTTGTTGGATTGTGAGTTGAGCTTGGACCTCTAACCTAATGTCATCCCTAATTACATAACAAAAAATCAATGAAAGAAACTATAGAAGAACTTCCTACTTAGCACAGACACAGAAAAATGCTCTCAACTATGATTGATCTCAACTCAACTGAAGCTGACCAACAAGCTACCAAAAAAGTACGCATCCGAGAGAGGGATGAAGACCCCCCTGCTTCTACGCCTGCACAATAGAGCAAACCACACAGTTACAATTCGGTGGTCACAGGCCAAACAAACGCTGGCGGAGGAGAGAAAGATATAGAATGGCCTAAAGAAGACCCCATTGAAATCACTGAGGGAGACATATCTGTTATCCAAGGAAAATTCGACAAGGGGTTAGAGCTTTCCAACACACTCAAAAGAAAACTCGACAAAATTTGGGCAAATGCAGTAATTATCAAACTCCTCGGTCGAACACTAGGATTCAATATGCTCAAATCTAGACTGCTATCAATGTGGAAACCAAGGGCCCAATGAAAATTGTTCATATAGAAAATGAATTCTACCTCGTTAATTTCATAGAGGAAGAAGATTATGTTCAAACATTTACCCAGGGATAGTGGATCATTGCTGGACACGCCTTATCAGTTCAACCATGTTATCCTGAATTTCGACCCTCCTCTGGGAAAATAACGCATGTGGTAGCCTGGGTGCGTTTCTCCGATTTACCAGTCAGCAGATACCACCCTTCCATCCTCACAGCTCTCGGGAATCTGGTAGATCGAACGGTAAAAATTGACAACCATAGACAACTCACCCAACGGGGCAAATTCGCACGGGTGGCTGTGGATATCGACCTCAGCTCCCCGCTTTGACCCATCGTAGAGCTCAATGGAGAAATCATCAAGGTAGCTTACGAAGGACTACCCCAGATATGTTTCTTCTGTGACTTGCCCCACGAGACTGCCAGACACACCTACGATGGCACAACCCTCCAGTGGCCCAATAACGTCCAACCCACCTGACAATCAACCTGAATCTTCCTCAGATGGACTCTAACAAGAGAGTTATGGACTATGGATGCAAGTGATGAGTCGCCCTCGCCGACCACCGCCACCCTCAAAGACACAACAACTAAACCGCAACAACTTTCCTCACCACGTCCAATTGAAGGGCTCGAGATTCATGGCTCTGACAGAATTAGAGCCGTTGGAGCAAGGCCTTAACGTACCTCAATCAACTGAGGCGACCCTAACATCAGCTTCTAAGACTACGGCGATCCAACCCCAAACCAAAACGAAATACATCCCTCTATTGAAGTTTAAAGAGAGTAGATTAAAATGTCTGTCGTCTGCTGAGCGAAATGGAGCGTTTAACACAAGCTTCAAAATGCCACCGCATGCTCCTCTCCAGATACATGACGTGGGCCAAGCTAGACAGACCCAAATTATGGGCCAAAACCGACAAACGTAACCCTGGCCTATTTCCAAGCCCAACCAACCAAAAAACCCCAGGCAAATAATGGATCACGTGGCCCTATCCATCCCATCCCAAGCCGATGTTATAATACACGATCAATCTATCAATCTGCCCACACATGTAGAATTGGGATGTGGGGATATGGAGGAGGATCCCAATGAAGACTGTACTTAACTTGTCTCAACATCGGATAGTCAAATCCATAAAATACCCCCTCCGAGACCACCAGATCTAGAAGAAGGTTAAACATCAGACACTACCATGTATGTTGAGCCGGATACTCAGATGGACGACAGGTTAGGAACAGGAGCCGACTGACAATGAAGTCAGCTCGCAGACAGATTAAATTCCATTTTTACAGGTTTTATGTCGATATTCATATGGAACTGCCAAAGGGATGGAGGTAGGACCTTCAAGCCTATTATCAAAAACTACATTCGAATTCATAAACTGCGTCTTCTTGTTCTAGTTGAGCCTCGTATTGGTGGAGCACGAGCGACTAAAGTTATTAGAAGCTTGGGTTTTACACAATCTTACAGGGTAGAAGTAGAGGGATTTTCGGGTAGCATATGGCTATTTTGGAAAGTAGATATTGTGGTTCGTATTCTATTAGCTCACCGACAATTCGTGTATGCCAATATTGAGTGGGACCACTTGTCGTTTGATTTCACGACAATTTATGCTAGCTCTACGTATTCTTTACAAAATTATTTATGGCAGTTTCTGAGCAAAATTGCCAGGATTACTGTCAAACCTTGGCTTTTAGGTGGGGACTTTAATGCCAAGTTAGAGAGTATCGATAAACGAGGAGGCTCTAGACTACAACCTATCGTTAATTCCCAATTTCGTGACTGTGTACACAGCTGTCAGCTTCAGGATCTAGGATTTTTAAGGCCTCGGTTCACCTAGAGGAGAGGACAAATCCTCGCTAGATTAGACCGGGCTTTCTGCTCGAGTAACTGGCATTTTTTCTTCTAGGACACTACAGTCACTCACCTACCTTTCTTGAAATCAAATCGTCGACCTCTTCTAGTGTCTCTTACCAATAATGTGCACTCTCCTCCGACAATTCGCTCCTTTCACTTTCAATCAGCCTGGTTGACGCATGCTGACTTTAGTCAATTTGTAGCAGAGAATTAGGCCCCTACCAGTCCTGATTTCAACAGGGAGATCAGAAATTTTTCGAAACGCTTACAACAGTGGAACTATACCACGTTTGGAAACTTTTTTTACTGGAAAAAGCGACTACTGGCAAGACTTGAAGGCATTCAAAAGCACCTCGAAGACGAAGACTCAATCTCCCTTCGAGAGCTCGAGGAACATCTTCGGACAGAAATGGAGCAAGTCCTATACCAAGAAGAACTTTACTAGCATCAACGCTCTAGGTGCTAATGGTTAGGCCAGGGTGATAGAAAGATCAAGTACTATTATGCAATCACCATGGCCAAACAACGGCAGGCGAGGCTTACCTCCTTGAAAGATGAAAATGGAAATGTGTTGTCAGATCTAATGAGCACAAGAAGGCTTGTGCAACAATTCCTCGCGAAACTATATACGACTGACAGCCAACATCTGACGGACCAGCCGATCCATGGGAAGTTTCCCCGCCTACCCCTTCAAGCTATAGCTGATTTGGACCAACCCCTCCATCCTGATGAAATCAAGTCGACATTCTTCAATATGGCACCTAACAAGGCACCAAGATTTGATGGACTACCTGCTTTATTCTACCAATCCCAATGGGATATTGTGGGCCCTTCTCTGACTTTATTCTTCCAGCGAATTTTTAGACATGAAGTTTGGGACTCTGATTTAAACCAAACCATTGTGGTTCTTATATTGAAGATTTCGTCTCCCACTTCAATTACATAATACAGGCTCATTGCTTTATGCTCGGTGATCTACAAAGCTATTACCAAAATCATTATTAATAGGCTCAAACCTTACCTCGAAGATCTGACAACCCCAACCCAATGCAGTTTTGTCCCAAGGCGCTTAATTACGGATAATATCATTATAGCCCAAGAATTCATCCATACCATGAAAGGGAAAACAGGGCAAAAAGGCATAATGGCTATAAAAATGGACCTCAAGAAAGCTTATGATCGTCTGTCATGGGATTTCATTAAAGATACCTTATTCGATGTAGGAATTCCTGAGTCACTGATTAATCTCATTATGAAGTGTATTTCCTCGGTTTCCTTACAGGTAAGGTGGAATGGCGAACTTAGAGAGGCTTTTAGGCCCTCCCGAGGCATTCGTCAGAGTGACCCTATATCGCCCTACCTCTTCGTCCTGTGTATGGAACGTCTAGGGCAATCAATCACTCAAGCTGTGACACAAGGCCGTTGGCGTCCTATTAAATTAAGTAAAATTGGACCGCCACTTTCTCACTTGTTATTTGCTGACGATCTCATCCTTTTCTCAGAAGCCTCTATAGATCAAGTGGATATTATTCGGGATACCTTAAATTCTTTCTGTGTAGCTTCAGGACAATGCGTCAGCCAAGATAAATCTAGGTGTTTCTATTCCAAGAATATTTCTACCTCGACGGGCCACTATTTAAGCAGTGCACTGGGCTTTTTATAGACGAAAGATCTCGGGCATTATCTTGGAGTTCTACTTCTACACGAATGAGTGAACAAGAGAACGTATCAATACATTCTGGACAAGGTTCACCAACGCTTATCAGGCTGGTCTTCCAAATTGTTGTCCTTTGCAGGACATCTCACCTTAGTTCAATCTGTCATTGCGGCACTCCCCAACTATACTATGTAGACGGTTTGGCTGCCACGCAGTCTTTGCGATGCACTGGAGAAGTTAATGCGGCAATTTCTGTGGGACTCGTCTAATGATAACAAGCGGATTCACTTAGTTAGCTGGGAGGACGTTTGCAAACCAAAAGAGCTGGGGGTCTTGGCATACGGAAAATCCGTGAAACCAATGATGCCTTCCTAGCAAAATTAGGATGGACTATGATTGCCAAGCCTAATGCTTTATGGGTTCAAGTTCTCACAGCGAAATATAACTTTGATGTTAATAATCCCCCATCACTATTGACATAACTGGCGGATCAATGATCTGGAAGAACATCAAGACTACTTGGCACGTAGTGCTCCAGGGCATGCAATGGGTGATCGGTGATGGCGCTAGGACTAGATTCTTGCTGGACCCTTGGGTTGAGAGAGTGGGACCTCTTATTAATCATACAACCACCCCAATTCTTGCTCCTTCTAGTAACCTCAATGTCCAACATTTTGTGGACACTGACGGTAATTGGAATTGGGACGCCTTCCAAGCCTGTCTCCTGACGTCGATCTGTAGATCAAACGCAGGAACTTTCCCCCCGAAGACTTACCTAGGATAGGATATGTTAAGCTGGGGAATGTCAGCCACCGGACACTTCGTTGTCGCTTCCACCTATTCCATGTCCCTGGATCATGAGGACACCGACACTATTGGAATTTGGAAGACAATCTGGCAATGGAATGGCCCTCAATGCATTTGATCCTTCCTCTGGATTCTCACCCAAGATCAGTTACTCACCAACCAACACCGAGTTCACAGGCACCTCACTACGGATGGCACTTGTTATCACTACGGACTCGACGAATCCTCGCAGCGTATTGTGCGAGACTGTGTCAAAGCTCGCCACGTGTGGAACACTTTCCCTCCTCATTTAGTTAATAGTGCTTTTTTCATTATGCCGGTTCGACAGTGGCTCCTTACAAACCTCCAACACCACTGACGCGTGTTTAGGGAGGATTGGTTCATCCTATTTGGGGTTACTTGTTGGCTCTTATGGTCTTGGAGGAATAAGACCCTCTTTAACAAACAATTTATTTGGCCATCCTCACCTGTTTATATCAGTTTGTCTTATGCAGATCAGATCCACAAGTCAGTTGCTTGGCAGAGGAGTGTTGTTCCGGGACATCGCCCTCGACACGAGCAACTCATAGGATGGTGCAAACCTCCTAGTGGGTGGGTCAAGTTAAACACAGATGGCACATGCAAATGTTCCGCATTCTCAGCCACAGCTGAAGGCCTTCTCCGTGATAATATAGGCAATTGGATTGGAGGTTTCATCCAAAATCTTGACTGGTGCTCATCGGTGTCTGCAGAACTCTAGGGAGTGTATACAGGGCTCACGCTCGCGTGGAACCTAGGCTATCACCGGATCGAACTTGAAGTGGACTCGACAGCGGCGATCAATCTCATTTCGTCCTCGACAAGCCGATCACAGATTCTCAATCCTATAGTTTAGGGTATTAATGAACTGTTTACTCAGAATTAGACTGTTGTACATCATCATATCTACCACGAGAGTAACAGATGTGTTGACTGGCTAGCGAACTATGCTGAGCATTTTGATATAGGAACCACTTATTTTGCTACTACACCCATTGGGTGCCATGTTCTCCTTGTAGAGGATATGTCGAGGATCTGTTTCCCAAGACTCGTGGTGTAATTTGTTTTATTCCCTCTTTATACCAAAAAAAAGGAACTTTAGAAGATAATGAAAATGAGACCTTTTTTAAGAAAACCCACCTAACAGTTTTTTCCCCCAACCCACCTATTATTAGAAAAGCAAATATATTTGTATATATTACAATACAAAATACAAGATAAAATTTTAAATTATAAAAATGAAGTATGAATTAAGTTTTGTAATCAGTCATATAACTTTTACTTCAACTGTATATGGGTTCTCGAACTTCGACTTTTACGAAATATACTTTGAAAATTTTAAGAACTACAATAGGAAAGGATTAAGCAAGTATTGTTCCATCAAAGTGGACTTCAACTGGTATAGTCTCTATAAATGCCAAATGGAAAGTACCTAAACATTTATTCTCCATATGCCACTTTACTAAAGTAGCATTGAAGTTAGTTCTTCACATATATGCCATCACTAACCCCCAAATGAATTTATAGCACATCAGAAAAGACATCAAACTGTGTTTTTACATTGCTCCCTCTTACCTGTTTTTGTACATATAGGATGAAAGACATAAGTGCATTTTCAATAATAAAGAAAGAAGTTTTGAGCAATTCACTAAGGACTTGACTAATGCCATTAGACTTCACAACAACACCTTTAGTGGCAAGCTATCCTTAGATCCAAAATGTATTGATATATGGGGTACTACATAGTTTATTTTCTAACAATTGTGAGTTGTCAAATAGCACAATGCTCTATATTTGATTATGGAACTCTCACTTAGAGAGTTTTTGTAATTTCAATTTGATTTTTCTTTATTGGCTTAATTTAATTTCATTTTTCAAAAAAAAATGAAAGCATTTAACTTCCTCTCAAATTTTGTGGATTTGATCTCATAGTGCATCATTTTAGTCTCCTATAGTATATTGATTAATGGAGAACCAACAAATCTAATAAGGGTCAACAATCTTTCATTTATTGATGATATTATATTATTCTCACAGACATACCTTAACTTAGTGTTTATCCTAATGAATACACTTAATATCTAGAAGGCTCTCTTGGGTATTGCTATCAATATTGAAAAAAGTCTAATGTTCCTCTCCTTAGGTGCCTCTACTACTTTAACCTATTGAATAACTAGTTTAAAAACTTCCAAGCCTTCTTTATTGTACCTTAAAGTTCCAATCTTCACAAAGAGAACCTTCTTTATGGAAATTACCCATATTAATATAATCATCTTAAGGATTGCCAACTGGTGTAACATAAGCTTGTCTCTATCAAGTGGAGTAATGTTGGATAATTGTTTGGTTTCCAAACGGCATAATCAAGATTATAGAGCAAATTTTGACGAGGTTCATTTGGTCTAAAAGTGCCTTTAATATCTTTATGCCTAAAGTCAAATGGTTAAACCTCTATTTGCTCAAGAAAGAGGAGGCTTATAGATTTTACCTATTAAGAATACTAATCATATATAGTTTATTAAAATAATTGACGAATTTTGACTAATAAATATTAACTTTATGTTAAATGGGTATATTTTATATACATCAAGATGAGCACTTCTGGTATGTCAAGCCATGGTATAATACATCCTAGATCACGTTGCTCATTCTAAAGTTGAGAAAGAATTATAACTTTCATTAGACATAAGCTAGTAGATGGGAAAACAACTTCTTTCTAGCATGATAATTATTCAAGTTTAAGAGCTCTGACTGGATCAAGTATACTAAACTTCTTGAGAAACACTATAGTCGATACTGTAATAATTAAGGAAGCTTTAATTGGATCCTACCTTTATTCACTAAATCTAAACTCACATCTAATTTCAGATCAGGAGGATACAACTCTCTAGAAATTTAATCCCTATAGATCTTTCACAAATTCTTCATACAAAAACTACCTCAAAACTCATGCTTTAAGGGTCCCATGGTACAATCGCATCGAGTTTCCCTAAGCTCTCGAGCTTCTCTAGTTCTATAGCTAGCCATTAAAGGAAGGATGAGCACCTTATATAGGATTAAAAGGTGCAAAAATATATAACTTTTTTGTGTTCTTTATCACCAAAAACATGAAATAATTACTCATTTCCTCTTTGGACACGATATTTCATTCAACATTTAAAAAAACAATCATAAAATTATGTAACCAGCTTGTACATACAAGAGTATGGCAAGGCGTCATAGATTAGTGCTACTTAAATCAAAAGGACAAAAATAGGGATTTTATAGTTTTTTAAGATTGCTTTGAGCTACACTATTTATAGAATTTACAATGAGAGGAACAAAAGGATATTTCTTCATACCTTTACTTCAATTCAAGGTCTATTAAACTTAATCATCCAGACCATTAGAGAACATTTTCTAGATCATAAAATCAACTTAATGTGTAGTCTTATAGTTTTAAGTTCCTCAATTATAAGGACTAATCTTGTTTCATTTAGAGTTAAGCTTCCCATAATCATATAACTTATTAGTATTAGAAGACTTCATCCAGGAATTAGAGGGATACTTAAATAGTGTTAGTTATTATCTCATTGTTAGTTAGAACCTTTAGATGACAATTTATTAATCCATTGTATTATAACTACATTTCATTATTGATATACTTTACTTTTTAAAAAAAGGTTATTAAAATGGGTTAATAATCATTTTGCATAAAAGAAGATAAGTAAAAACTAAAATAATATCTTCTAAATTAAGATATTTTAGAATGTATGGCTGAGAACAAGAATTATATATACATGTATATAATAATAAATTTAACAAAGTAAAGAAGATACAAAAATATAAGTGTAATAATTATAAAAATATTAATATTAATATGAATTATTTGGTAAAATTGAGGATTAATTTATACTTGATTGTTTATATATTCCCTACTTAATACTTAGTGATTAATATTATGAAATGCTTAAGATACTCTTTTTGGTTCACTTAGGTACAAGTTGGAAGAACAATAGTTAAAATAAGTTAAAAGCAAATTCCTTAAGCGATTCTCTTAATGTTCAAGCTTATTTGCCTTTGTGAAATAAGAAGGAGATAGATTAAAGTGAAGATGGGATAAGAAAATGCTAGAAAATGAAGGATTCAGCATGACCTACTATATGCATGGCGATGCATAATTTTGAAAGTGATTTTTTAGAGATGTAATGTTGGATGCAGGGCTATGCATCAAAACGTGCATCTTCGCGAAAACCTAGTTTTTCATATAAATAGACATGTGAGTAACCAAAGAAGGCATGAATCATTTTTGGAACACAAAAGGTGGCAGAACTCTGACTTATTTGAGATCCATAGAGGGCTAATCTTTTTTCCTTCCAGTTCGAAGGAGAAATCGATGTTGAAGATCACAATTGAGCATCTCTTCATTATATATTGTTGAGTATCTCTCTTGCTCTTTAGAGATTGTTTATGTTATTCTTTGCTTATTGAAATGGATATTTATGTAAGAATGATTTGAAAGCTTTCATTATATGGTTTTTATATAAACCCTTCTCTAGAATCTTGAATACAACACGTAATAATTTGTTTTCGATTCATTTATGGTAACTAGTGGTATTGAATCATTAGGAATAACATAACTGTAACACCCCACTCCCGCTGGACCCGAACCCGATATCGATGGTGATACCCGAGTCCGTGCCCCTCGAGGGTGGCG
>JAOTAY010000009.1:8931186-8947767 GCA_025629805.1 Erythroxylum baracoense | reverse complement strand
CTAACTTCTCTAATTGGTCTTCTCGTAGACCCGTTTCCCGGATCCGACCCGTTATGTGGGACCGGGATGTTACAATAACATAGGTTAAATGATTTTAGCTTGTGTGGATATTGCCTAGATTAATTTGTTTCCTAATTTGTAATATAATTGTCCTACTAAATCTAAAGAGTTTATTCTAGGTTGTTCGATATCTAGGTTTAGTTAAAGAGTTTATTTTGATTAAACAAGACCTAAGGGAAAGTCAGGGTTAATAAAGCTTATTGCTAACTTATGATTAATAGTTTATAGGAGGTGTGAAAACAACAAGATAATGAAGTATGGTTATTTATGTGTAGGCGGATATTGAACACAAAATCAAATTCTAAACATATTAATCAATTTTATCAAACTTCAATGTTTTGATTTGATTTGCTTTCTTTAATTCAATTTTACTTTACTTTCTTAATTGCATCTAACCAAACCCCCCTTTATTTCTTAAACAGCAATTCTTGTCATTATAAAAGCTACATGTATATTCCTTGTAGATACGATCCCTACTTACCACTGCTATAAATTTAGTTGTGCAGAGTTAGGTTTTATTTTCTAGTGCATTCGACATGCATCAAGAAGTTTGGCATTATTGCTGGAGAATATGATGCTTTAGTTTTTGTTTTTGATTTCAGTTAGTGTTTTGTACACATTTGTTTATAATTAGTTTTTACATTTGTTTCTTAATCTTTCATGTTTATTAGTGTTTGTATATGGTAGTTACAAAATCTCCTCATTAAAACCTTGTACAATTTGATCCCAAGATTGAAAAGACGCTGCGAAGGTTACGTAGTGAAACTAAAACAACTCTGAGAATACAACAAAGAATTGAACTTGAGGAAGCCATGGCCAATTCAAGAATTGAACTTGAGGAAGCCACTCTAGATTTGACTCAAAGGCTTTTATGCATCACTTTTCCAAATTTTGCTGAAAATGTTGCCTTTGAACTTAAATCTGGTATAATGTACCTTTTGTCTAGTTTTCATGGTTTTGCAGGTGAGGATGCTTATAAGAATCTTAAGGAGCTCGATGTGGTTTGTCTGAGTATGAAACCCCCCAGGGGTGACAAACAATCAGATATTAAGGGCTTTCCCATTCTCACTGAAAGATACAGCAAAAGACTGGCTATTTGATTTGCTTGCTGGGAGTGTTAAAATGTTTATTGAAATGAAAAGGTTGTTTTTGGAGAAATATTTTCCAAAATCAACCGGCATAAGAAAAAAGATATGCAGAATAAAGCAACATAATGAAGAGTCCCTTTACGAGTATTGGAAATGCTTCAAGAAGTTGTATGTCAGTTGTCCTCACCATAGCATTTCAAAGCAATTCCTCATCCAATACTTATACGAAGGATTGTTATCTATAGAAAAGAGATTGGTCGATGTAGCGAGTGGTTGGGCATTATATGAGAAGACTCCCATAGAGGCTAGGATTTTAATTGAGCATATGGCCACTAATACTCAACAATTTGGCACCCGCCAACAATGTTCATCGTGTAAACAAGGTAAGTACTTTATCCCTTAAACATCATTTGGATGAGCTAATATCTTTTGGTAGATGAATTGCAGTCGGACAGGCACAGGTAAAGGCATGTAAAATATGTGTAAATACAAGTCATCCGACTAATGGTTGCCCAACCTTACAAGAGGGAAGTATAGAATACATCAATTCAGTGGGAGGAAATTTTCTTAACTAGTGCAACCTGCATTCCTAAAAGTATAACCCAGGTTGGAGAAACCATCCTAACCTGAGTTATGGGGGAAATAGGCAACAGAATTACTTCCTAAATACGATACAAGGAGTGCAATAATTCCAACCAAAGCCATAAGTCCCCCCTCTACCTTAGGTACGTCGTTAGAAGATATAGTTAAGTATTTTGTAACTAACAACTTACAATTCCTACATGATGTATAGCATTTTCAGCATATGACCAAATATAAATTTGAAGAGATGAATTTTAGCATTTATAGTTTGGAGAACTAGGTGGGCCAGATGGTAGTGGCTATTAATCGTGTAGCCCAAAGAGGAGTTCAATATGAAGAATGTTAATGCAATCACCTTGAGGAGTGGTAGAAAGCTTAAGGATCCTGAAAGGATTACATAAATGATGGCTAGTGAAGAAGAAATCGAGAAGGAGCTTAAAGAAGAAAGGAATATGTCTTCTAGCTCAGAGGTAAATGATGAATTCCTAATTGTTGTAAAAACTAATCCTCTAACTTTTCCTAGCATGTTAACAAAGTCAAAGAAAGAGGATAATCATAAGGAGATCTGGGAGACCTTTCGGAAGGTTAAGGAGAATATCCCACTGTTAGGTTCGATCAAGCAAGTGTCAAGGCATGAAAAATTCCTTAACGAATTGGGTACAAATAAGTAAAAGCTAAGAGGTAATGAAATGACTAGGATGAGTGAAACTATTTCTATAGCCTTTAAGAATAAAATACCTCCTAAGTGTAAAGACACAGACATGTTTACTTTTCTTTACATAATTGGTATCACTAAGATTAAACAGGCCATGTTAGATCTAGGAGGATCGATTAATCTTATGCCTTGTTCCATATATGCTTTAAATTTAAGGTAACTAGTGTTATCATATAATTGGTTGATCATACTAATGCTTACCCAGATGGGGTGATTGAGGATGTGCTTGTGGAGGTAAATGAACTAATATTTCATAAATGACTTTTATATGATTGAGATGAATAATGAAGCTTCCTATCACCTAATACCTATTTTACTAAGTAGACCATTTCTTAAGATGACCTAAACTAAGATAGATGTTCATAAGGGTACCTTTATGATGGCATTTGATAGGGAAGTTACTCATTTCAATATTTTTATGTTAATAAGCACTCCCATAATGACCATTCTATTTTTACAATTAATATGATTGTCCCCTCAGTATAGGAATATTGTAATAAGAAGCATACAAATAAATAAGAAGCAGTTTCAACAAAAGAGAAGACCAAAGCTTTTAACGTCTCGTAAAAAAGCTTTATCATTGGTCAAAAAGTGTTTCTTTCCTATGCTAATATAAACTATTTCCACATAAATGTCATCCTTATTAGATCAATCTTTATGTGATTACTAATGTCTTTCCCTAAGTGCAATAGAGATTAAGAGTTTGGAAATAGGGAAGACATTGCATGTAAGCGTTCATTGACTCAAGCCTTATCCTGAAGAAGGTCAAGTGGAAAATGTCGAAGCTATGATCCCTGATGATCAAAATTTTGTAACATGATGAGAAAAATATAGATTCGAACCAACGACAATAAACAAAGGCGTTATGTAGGAGGCAACCCAAGGGAACTTTGTTCCCTTTCATTTACATTCTTGCATTTGCTATTTTTGTTAAATGCCTCATTCCTTACATTTAATGTTACATTGGGGACAATGTAAGTTTTAAGTGTGGGGGTAGGGATCTTAGCTATCTTGTGTGTTTTGAGTTTGTTTTCAGGTGTGTTTTTAAGTTTGTTTGTTTCTTACATGTTTTTAAATAAAAAGAGTGAGAGAGAATCAATCAATCAATCAAACATTTTCTCTTTTCTTATTGCTTCTAAGACTATATAGTCATAATTAGAGAGTAAAATTAACTAGAAAATTCCTGGCAACTTAAACATGTACTTATACTCTTGTGATTGGTCAATATACATTATCTTTATAATTGAAGTGACTAATGGTAGACACAAGCCAGTAAGATTTTGAGCCTCTACAAATTGACACGTCCATATCAGTCTCATTATCTTTTGTTTATATGTAAACCTCATGATATGTACATCCTAACTTTGCTTTGACTTTCTATTTGAGACCATATTTTTATCACATGAATTAACATGAAAATGATATAAACATTCTTTGTTTTACAAGCTACATTTACCAAATAGCTTACCTAACAATATGATTTTTTCCTTTTGATAAGCACTTTTAAGCTTTATTTGCCTTTTCATTTTGTGCTAACCATATTAGATGTCTTAAACCTAACTAAACCCAAGCGTTAAAGTTAGTGGAGCATTATGACTATTAATTTTTTGTGGGTGCATAAGAGTATAAGTGTGGGGGTGTGTATATGTGTAGGATGGTTATAATTATTGAAATGTCATTTTATCTCTTATCAATGAATTCCATTATTGATGTAGTTCTTGCAATTTTTGTTGAAAAAAACAAAAAAAAATGAAAGAGAAAAAGAGAAAAGGAGAAGATAAAGATAAAGATAAAGAGGATGCTGGCGATTGATGGCTTGATAACTTCCAGTACTTGCATTCATATTAATGGTGGCTCTTGCTCTTTCTTCTTTGATAATTGGACGGGCCAGAGGGGCTCGAAATATCTGTATGATCTGGAAGGGCCTGATCTACAGCTCAGAGAACTACTTGTGGATGGTTCATGGGATGTCTCTTATTTGGCTTCAGCTTTGCCAGAGGATGCTTTGCTTTTTGTCACCAATTTCCACTTGGCTTTTAACAATTCTCCTGATGAGCTAATTTGGATGCCTTCTAGTTTATAGATGTTTTCCTTACAATTGGCTTATGATCAAGTTTGGCCAAAGAAACTAAGTTGTCCCTTCCTGAAATTTCTTTGTGGCAGTAGGGTGCCATCAAAAATATCTTTCTTTGTTTGGCGAATAGTCAATTGTTTATTGCCTTTTCCATAAGTCTTATGGAAATAGGGATTTAATATGTCATCAAAGTGCCCCTTCTGTCTTATGATAGACTCACTTGAGCATTGCTTTTCCAAGAGTAGCTTAGCAATGAGAGTGTAGGCTCATTTTGCTTGAGTTTTTACTCTCGATCTAGACTTTTGGCAGGGGTTATTCTCTTTATTATCTTCTTGTTGGTTTGGAACATGTGATCATTTTCTTTTAGAAGTTGTTTATTTACTGCCTGCTTATGTCTATTGGGTCTTCTGGAAGGCAAGGAATAAGGTTATTTTTGATCGAGTATGTTCCTCGTTGGTAGAGGTGATTCGTTAGGTTCCACATTTGTTTATGTCTCTTACTTCCATCCACCCGATTTTGCAGTACCTTAACCACTACAATCGGACATGACATTTAGATTTTATAAGCTTTACAGTGATCTGATGAAATTCTCTAATAGTGTATTAGTCTAGACCCCAATACCCTTTCTTTAAGTTGAATGTTGATGGTTTCTCTCCGGGGAATCCGGGATTTTTTGGTGGAGGGATCATTATAAAGGATTATTCTGGCCATGTAATTAAAGCACAAGCTTAGCATTATGGCATTGCAACTAATTTTCAGGCTGAATTGTGTGCCCTTTAAGACAGCCTTCGCTTGTGTCGTATGAAGGGGTTGCCATTTGTGTAAGTGGAGACAGATTCTCAAATTTTAGTACATATGTTGCTTTCTCAATGTCCTTGGTTGTGGAGGCACAAGGCTGATTTGAAAAAAGGTATAGGGCATGTTGCAGACTACTGGTTTTTTTATTCATCATATATATCGCGAGGCAAATGCGGTGGCTGATTGACTTTCTAGGAGTGCAAGTTCATCTCAAGCTTCATTCATTTATTCGGCTACTACTCTTCCCCAACTGGTTCAAGGACTTTGTCACTTAGATCATATTGAATATCCATATGTTAGGTCTAAAAGATTTTCTTGATCGCAAATACTTAGTTTTTCATATATTTTGTCACAATTTGGGCACAAAACCTGGGGAGGTAAGGTTTAGTCCCGCTATCCAGTATTGGCTTTTATTCATTTATTAATAAATGGGATGCTCTAGAACCCACCAGTCGCAAAGTCGGCTATTTAAAAAAATATTTCAAAGTTAAAAAAATAAAATAAAGAAAAATATGTTTAAATAATATTATTAAGGAGGAAATGCATTTATTTTACAAAGTTGTTCTTAATTAATCTTTCTTCCTAAAGTTGTACAGAAAATGTTATTTGATTATGATGTCAATGAGGGAGATGTTGCTTTGAAGGGTCAGTCCTTATAGTTACAATATATTGTTTATCATCAATTTTTGTGAGTGATTCCTTCTAATTCCTTATGCTTTATATGGATTATATTGTGAAGGCTTGAATCTGAGCTATGAAATATAGTTTTTGCATTTATCAGCTGATGGTACCCAGTTTTAAGTGAATGTTAGTTTTTGCACTTAATGTTACATTGAGTGTTTTTCTTGCTTCACTAACTTTGATGGCTTTTATGTTACATTACCCAAATACATCTCACCTTAACCTTTGCCCACATTAGAACCTTAAAAAATTCCTTTGATTCATGATTATGCATATGAATAGTGTTTAAGTGTATATATTGATCTATCTTATTCTTAAACACATTTTGTCAAAGTCTACCCCTAGATTGCTCAATTTTTGAAGGTAATGGTTGTTGATTAATCATGAGTAGAGCCATTTAATGTTTAGTTCTTTCCATGGTTTTGAAAATTATTGCTCTTTTCTTATGGCTATCTATTATTGGGAAATATGTAAAAGTTTTGGTTTGTAACTTTGATTGTGTCTTTTCTTTAGAGGACAATCAAAATATAAGTGTGGAGGAACTTGATGTCTTCTTGATTATTTATATATTCACTACTTAGTGATTGATATTGTGAAATGCTTAAGATAGTCCATTTGGTTTACATTCGGTTTTAGGTACAACTTGAAAGCACAAGAGCTAAAATGAGTTAAAAGCACGTTCCTTGAGGCATCCTCTTGATGTTCAAACTCCTTTGTCTTTCTGGAACAAGAAGGGGATGGACTAGAGTGAAGATGGAGTAAGAAAATGAAAGATTCAACATGACTTATAAAATGCACAGCCGTGTATAATTTAGAAAGTGGCATCTTTTGGAGATGCACAATCGTGCATCAAATCATACATCTTCACAGAAACTTAGTTTTTTTTATATAAATAGACATGTGAGAGGCCAAAGAAGGCATGAATCATTTTTGGAACACCAAAGGTAGCAAAACTCTGACTTCTTTGAGATCTATAGAGGGTTAATCCTTCTTCCCTCCTGTTCAAAGGGGAAATTGAAGTCAAAGATCATAATTGAGCATCTCTTAATTGTGTATTGTTACTTGCTCTCTCTTTAGAGATTGTTTATGTTATTGTTTGCTTATTGATTTGGGTATTTATGTAAGAATGATTTGATTCCTTTCATTAGATTGTTTTTATATAAACCTTTTGCCACAATCTTGAATATAATACGTAATAGTTATGTTTTCTATTCATGTATGGTAAACTAATGGTATTGAATCATTAGTAATAACATAACATAGGTTAAATGATCAGAGCTTGTAAGGTTGTTGCCTCGATTAATTTGTTTTCCTAGTTCATATTACGGCTGTCCAACTAAATCTTGAGAGCTTATTCTAAGTTATTCGATAACTAGGTTTAGTTTAAAGAGCTTATTTTGATTAAACAAAACCTAAAGGAAAAACAGGGTTAACAAAGCTTGATTAATAATTTCTAAGAGAGATGTGAAAACAATAAGACAATGAAGCATGTTTATTTGTGTGTAGGCTGAGATTGAACCGAGAATTGTATTCTAAACTCATTCATCAATTTTATCAATCTTCAATTGTTTTATTTGAGTTGCTTTCTTTAATTCAATTTTACTTTATTTTCTTAATTGCATTCCCCCCCCCCCTTTTATTTCCTAAACATCAATTCTTTTCATTACAAAAGCTACACATATATTTCTTGTGGATACGATCCCTACTCATCATTACTATAAATTTAGTTGTACAGAGTTTTGTTTTATTTTCTGGTGCATTTGACACACATCAAGCATTATGATAATAAATTTAAACATAGCACATAATAATGATAAAAGATATATATATCTCTCATGTAATTTAAGAAATCTTATAAAAATCTCTAATATTCGGGATTTTGTATAGGATAAGAGACATACAAGGCCATAGACACGCCATGTATCCCTAATTTGCAAATCGTCTTTGTTCTTCGATTATCTGATTCCTAACACTCACAAACACATTAAATACTTCATAAACATAAAATTACGATCCAATTATTGCTCTAAACCAAACAAACACTTAGAATACATACAAACATTAATAAGAACATAATTCTAGGCTTATACACATGATAATCATCTAATAAACACTCAAAAGTGTACTTAAACATCTATCAAAACATAGTATAATCTACACCTATCACTCCTGTTGGGTGTCATTAGGGACTAATACTATTATTCTATATAGTAAATTTTTGGGTTGCTTGCTTGATTATTATTAGGATTGTGACTCCATTTATAAGGTCATTAAGGATTGTTGGCTTATATAAGAAGTGATCTTTAAAGTATATATATATATGATGTTATTTATAAAGGTCACAAAACAATTATGAATCATTTTAATGGATAGGAAAAATTGTACAAGACTTACACAAACATTCTTGATTGGTAATTAAATAAGCATATTAATCAAAAGATCCACTTAACAATTTTCTTTAATCCTTGTTGCTTACATGGTGGAGATGCATATAAAGATATTGATATTATGGGTAGTTTGTTTTTTATATTATTGAACGCAAATATATTTTCTCTAATGAAGAGTAACCAAAGGCGATAAATTAATTAAATTGTATATTAAAGGTTTAAGGAGCATTGATATATCATCTATAAAGAGAGAACTTTTTATGAAAAAATGCAGCCTAATAAGTATTCATACTTTTTAATTCCATCCTTTACTTATTAATAACATAATTTTTATTTTTTTACTATTAATTTAAAATACAAATGAGTGATAAAAAGTTCTCAAACATTGAGAAAACGTTCTATTTGATTATTCAATCAAACAACTATTGTATTAGGTTGTGAACATAATTGATTTGTTTGTTTTTAATAAATTCATATGATGAAATTAAATTGCTTGAAACATCAAAGACACAATGATTTTTTATGTTATTAATAATAAGATGAAAATATATATTTTTATTAATTGAATTTTATTTTTAAAGAAAATATTTTTTAGTTTTAATTTATGATTTCTCTATTATGTGTTTAGATCGCTCAATAAGAAGAGAACATATAATCTAATTAATATTAGTTACATTCATATTGATTTTTTGATCAAAAAATAAGAATCATCACTTGATCTTGATTTTGATTATAGTGAACTTGAAAAGGTAATTTATTAAAAAATGAATTTTTCTCGACAAATAAATTAAGAATATCTATTAATAGTCATTAGATATCTTACTTAAAACAAATTTAAAAATTAAAATATGATGTGTCATAATAAAAATAATTTCATATATCGCTAATTTTAATTTATTTTAATTTATTAATTTCTCTGTTAGATTCAATTTTAATTTCAATTATTAAATTTATTTGTAATAAATTATATGTATGCATAAATATTAACATATTAAATATATTTTTTATTTTTAAAATTTATGTGTGAATTTTTGTACGAACGATGTCATATGAGTAAACCTTTAAAGGGATAAATTAAAACCACGTGTGTGACAGACAGACGCGGGCTTCAAGAGGATAAGGTTAGTGTTTGGAAGTTGGAACTGGAAATGTTGCTGACACTGCTTCATCCGTGTACTCAGGAGATGAGACTGCATATATTTGTTGATATTCAAGAAATATGTAATAAGAGCTCACAACTTCTGCGAAAATGGCAACCAGTGCAACTCTCTCTTCTTCACTCATTACCCAAATTTCAATTCTACCCAAATCATCATCATCAACATCCTTGTCTCCCTTAACTCGCTATGTCTGTAAATCAAAGAAGAGGATTCATCTATTCAAAATCCATGCAAACTTGGGTGAGCTTATTGTATATGCTTTTTGTCTTTCTGCATTGTGGTTAAATATGGCTATTCCAAGTTCAGTGCTTGTTTATTCGTAATGACTATGAGATGATTGTTAGCTGAAAGAAGACGGTTTTTGGTGGTTTTAGGGAGAGGGAATGGAGAACTCAAGCCCAAGGGAAAAAGGAAATTTATAACCAAAGAAGAAGAACCAGAGCAGTAAGCCTATGGGTTATATTAGTTCTTGACTTTGTCTATTCACGTAATTTATGCAATTTCCCCTACCTTGCATTTGATTCGATTAGAATTGGGCGTGCTAATTTAATTTCACTGGTCTATTGATTCAAAGGAGTATCACTTATTTTTACCAAATTGCCATATTACTTGCTTATGTAAACCAAATAATTGATCTATAAGTCTAAATCAATTCAATTACAACATAGGTGAAAATTGTACTTTGGAATGGTTAATTTGTTCTTCCAAATTTAAGATTGTAAATGTAATCACTTTAAATATCATCAAAACTAGAATTGGAATTCATTAAGTAATTTGATTCCTGTTCCATGACCCTAGTACAAGCACTACAACATTTGGTTCCATCATTATTTCCTGCAAATCAGTGAATAACATAAGGATGCTGCTATAATCCAGGTATTGGCAAACAGCTGGAGAAAGGGAAGGAGAGAATCCCATGAAGACACCCATTCCTTACATCATTATTTTTGGCATGTCAACACCTTTTGTAATCTTAGCCATTGCTTTTGCCAACGGATGGATTAAGGTTCCTGTCCGATGATAGTGCTGCAGCACATTATTACATGTTTAGTATGTTACAATCGAAACTTATCCCATCCTTATATTTTATACCTATTTCTTAATTTGAACTTTATGATTTCGAACACTACTACAATTCAGTGAAACTATTGCCAAACGCCTTCAATTCTGCGTTCTGACAAACACTGGCAGCTTCTCTTGTGATTGAGCTATCTTTATCTCTCAAAGCAACCAGTGGTAGATGAGCATAATTTTGATATGGTAGGAACATATAGGATATGAAGTAATGCTGGACTTTAAATATTACAAGATTTCAGATTAAGCATGTTGTTGGCATTGCTAAGATGATGAATCCTGTCATAGCTTGGAGATGCCAATGTAACAACAAAGCCTACCAGAAATGGATATGCAGAACAAGACCATGTTTACAGCCCGAAAACAAGTCTCATCAACAATCTCAATATATCTTCAATTTCAATATCATGTTTGAAACATATTAAGAACATAAGCTCGCAGAGATCATAAACTTAATGTCCAAAATGAATAGCAATTGAACAACGCTGTGGAATCGGTCAAAGAATTCAACTCTTTTTTATCCTTGTGCTAATTCTTTAATATTCTGCAATTTAAATATTCCATGAGCTTGATCTTGACATTGTCGTATCAAATCATTTTAACAAACATGTATATTACTAGATATTCCTGTTACCTTTTCACTCCCGTTTGGGCTTGTATAGTACTACTGTCACATACTTCTGGAGAAACCTGTAAGTTGACGCAAGAGCAACAGGTGAACGATCGGAGCTCGAACTACTTCTGTATGAGTCGTCTGTTTTGTGAATATATAGATGATTAAGCATTTCATGACGAGGCGTTGCTGGCGATTCGTGGGGCATTGTTAACTGAAGTTGAGGAGATATTAACTGAAGTTGTGGAGGCATGTCAGGAGGAGGTTTACTAAAATCATCATCCGTTAAGGGTTCATTGTTGTAACTTGATAATGGGGAAGGAGGAGGCTGAAACTCAGCGAGGCTATCTTGAAATTCTGGAACATGTTCCTGTACGGCACATCATATTTGGTAATTAACAAATCGATTAAGCAAATGCTAAAAAGCACAGATACGGACACAGATACGGACATGTGATACGACACGGGGATACACCAATTACTAAAATTTGGTGAACACGGACACAGTATATATATATATATATAGAAAAAAATTCAAAATTCATAATATGATATATATTGATTGACGTGTTTTAAGATTTCCAACATCTTGATAGTTCATCCATATTTAGTACTTTATAAGCCCCTCTCAAAAAACATGGAGCATATATTCTATTAAGTCGTGTCCGATCGGTATTCCGACGTGTCCGAGCCGTTTCAAAACTGAAAAAAATTATTTTTTAATTCTGACACGTACGAACACTTGTCAGGCACGTGTCCACTGCGTGTCAGTGGGTGTTCGACACGGATACAACTCCATTTTGCTATGTCCATCCTACATAGAACAAATGTAATGAGTACATATGGGATGCTTCGAGTATGAAGAAACGACGACAATTACAATAATAATTTAGTAAAACTTTCGCTGAAACGTAAAGTCTGAAAAGATTTAGTAATTAAGTATTGTAATTGTCGTCGTTTCTTCATATTCGAACCATCCCATATTTACTCATTACATTTGTTCTATGTAGGACAGACATGGTAAAATGGAGTTGTGTCCGTGTGTCGGACACCCACTGACACGCGGTAGACACGTGCCCGACAAATATCCGTACGTGTGATAATTAAAAAATAATTTTTTTCAGCTTTGAAATGGCTCGGACACGTTTAAAGACCACTCAGATACGACTTAATGAAATATATGCTCTATAGAATATATGCTCCACGTTTTTTGAGAGGGGCTTATAAAGTACCAAATATGTATGAACTATCAAGATGTTAGAAGTCTTGAAATACATCAATCAATATATATCATATTAAGAAATTTGAATTGTTTTCTATATATATATATATGCCGCATTAAAGTTGGGAGACAATCCTTAACTTTGTTTTTCCTATAACCAGGAGACCGTTGGAAGTATTTTCTTTTTTGAGGAGAACTTAAAATTTAAAACTTACTGCAATTACAACACTCGATCTACGACTTAAATTAAAAAGAAAACTGTGCATCTATCAGGATTTGTAAGCATGTACATTTGATTACATAAGCTTTACTTGGGTTTTTAATAACCAAATGAGTTGGAATAACTAGTAGTTTTTATGCGCAAGTATATTAATTATCCAGTTTGCCGACAAAAAACCAACTAAACCGGACAGTTAATGAAGTCCAGTTAGCATAGAATCAAGTACGTACGGCATTATTTTAAAAGATACCATTAATACAATTTAATTTGCAACTAAAATTTTAGAACGTAGAAAATGTCTACCTTAATGTTTTTTTTTTCCTTAGTTTAGTTTACATGGAAGTCAACTAGCTGGACACAATCGAGTTAGAATTCAAATTTCTTATTCTAGCTTTCAGCTTTCAACTGAACATTCAACAATGCATAATGAAATCAGTATATCTAGTAGCATAAAACGAGATGAAGACAGTACCTGCACATCCAAAATGTTGTAAGCTGTCCCCGAATTATCACATTCCCATGGCAAGTCCGGAGCGTATCTCAAGTGTTCATCCACAATGAAGCCATAATGGTAAACTCCAGAAGGGAGCATCTTGATGAGAACCAAATCTTTGCCTGATCTCTGCAATTGTTCCCTGATTGGAAGAATTTTAAGTCTTACATGTTTTAGGTTGCGAATAGGAAGAAGTGCTATCTCTCAGAACAAAAAGGAATAGTTGAACAATGAATCGCATTACCTTCTCTCCCAGTTGTCCCATGATCCAGTGACAGCAACTTCACTGCCCCCATAGCTCCATGTAATCAATACAGGTATTGGTCTCTCGCCAACGAAATCCATGATATCTGTTGTGGAATGTGAGAAAGCATAGTTGTGCACTTGCATCAGTTCACTTGGTCTCGTAGAAGAAACCATGGTGACCTGGAAATGGTAATACAGATCAGGCACATGTACAAATCGGAAACTTTAAAATTTGTACTTGTCCGTGCCAAATTCGGTCGAGAACATAGAAACCCTTTTGTTTATAGGCACCTCTATTTCTCTTATTAATTAACAAATATCTTCTACAAATTGCAAGCATCGATCTGAATGCCAAAGAAGGACGGTCATCTCACATGCAGAGTTCAGTGAGCTACACTCATAACCGGGCGATATTCATAGGAATTGGGGAAAAGTTTTAGGACGTTATACTGGAAAGACCCTTTTAAATATCAGACCAAAATAAATACGTGCAAAGATAGATTTAGCACCACAATTTCTGATGTACAAGTTTTCTGTTAACCAAAAAAATCAACTTGAATGGTGGAACCTGTCTAAAACACAAATTAACATAAGAAAAGCAAGAGTGAAGCACATTCATTGAAGAATGGCATTTCAAACTTCCATCAGCTCCCTGAATCCCAAATCCAAACGCCTACCAGCAAGCGCTCGCACACACACACACACATAATTAGGAACTTGTTTTTCTGGACTTCCTTAGCTACTTTGATTGCACGAGGAAAAAACGAAATCTGTTCCAAAAAAAAGGGGAAAGAATTATGGAACCTGCGGACTAAAGATGAGACGAGGGTTTTGGTTTAATCTTAGGTTAAGTCGAGGGGAGGCAAGCATAGACTCTGCATCTGCATATGATCGCTGTGTATATCGAACGTTCTCATCACAACCATGCCCTACTAACCCCGTATACTCCTGCTCATAACCCTCTTCATCTTTCATTTCAGAGGTCCCATCACCATCACTCTTCCCACTAGCATTGCCCATAGATGATGCTGATAAACTAGAAGTCAAAGGGTAAGCAAAACCTGCAACAGATGTTCACTTCATCTTATGAAAGCCCATCACATATTCTTCTTGCTTTTGAGAAGGAAATAAAGAAGAACAGCCAGCCACTAGACCAAAATTATTCTCTCTCTCACACGCAGAATGACTCCAAAGGCCAAGGTGGGTGAGTAAAAGAGTGCACCAATCCTACATACAAATAAAAACCAACAGAAAGTTGCGGGATGTGGGGGGCTTTACTTACCCATCAGTGTAAATAAATTAAAACTGTTTCTTGTTCTCTAACTTTTTCCTTTCCTGATGGAAGGATAGATGGACTGATTAATATTAGATGTTCCTTTTTTCAATGAAAAGTACAATTTGTCCTCTCTTTCTCTCTCTAGAAGCTCTTGGTGTTGCTTCACCCTTCCCTCTCTTACAAGTGATATTTATTCTCCAATGAGTTTGGAAGATCCTGTAGTGGACTGGACTCATGATGGTTAGTTAAAAGAGAATGTTGTTGCTGCCTTCACAAATGCAGCTCAGTCCTTTCTATAGTTATGCGGTGGAAAGCTGCCACGCAGACCTGCTGATTTACCCATTTTCTTTTTTAACCTTGCCTACCCTTTTGTTTTGTGGCTCCAGAGTGGCAGCACGTTTAGTTGCGTCAAGTTTAGATGCTTCGATTTTGGTTAATGTTTGAACAAATCTCTTTGATTCCTACTTAAATTGTGCTTATGTTAAAATAATATTTTACGAGTGCTAATTACTTTCTATTCCTATATTTTTCATATGAAATATAATAATGACGATGGAATTGCATTTCTTATCAATAGGATTCAATTTTTAGAGAATAATTTCGAATTTATGTATTGAATATATCAAATTATTTCAATAATTTTAAAATTCCTAAGCAACTTTGTTAAAAGAGAAATAATAGCTTTGTTGTCATATATGATATTTTTAGAATAAGAATAACCCCATTTGCATTCCCTACATATTGAAGAATCAATATATGTTCATGATAAAACTAAATATTGGTTACTGTTCCATTGTATAGTTAAAATGGTTAAAATAATCTTTTGGTTTTGTTCTTTTTTTAAAATTAAAAAAGGTAAGAATTATTTGATTTCAAAAGTCTAAGTAATTTTTATTAAGAGTTAAATTTGTAAGATCTTAATAGAATTTGAAAACTATCATATTAGTTCATCATTTTTAAATCCTCACTATTTGCGACAAAACTAAACGTCGCTAAACACTTAAAAATTGTCGCAAATTCTAATTTGCGATGAAAAATAATCGTCGCCCCAATTGTCGCTAAATCTTGGTAGTAAAATAATATCCGCGATGTTTTCATGAAATCATGACAATTTTTTTTTGATACAACAAATTCGTCAGTAAAAAATATAATCGACGAGAACATAGAACGTCATACATAGATTTTTGCGACGTTTTTATTTCTTAGACAAAAGTTATTCTCTACTAAATTGTAGTCGTAGGTAATTAGTTTTAGTGACGATTTCTTTTTTGTAGCAAGTTTTAGCGACTAATTATTTGTTGTAGGTAAATGTTTCTAGAGACATTTCTGCAAACATAGCTAACAACTTTTTGTGACGATGTCTTTTTGGTAGCTAATAGTTTTTGGTGAAAATTCTGTTTTTGTAGCAGAATAGTTTTAACTACTAATTTTTTGTTGTAGGTAAATATTCTTAGGGACGTTCTTGTAAACGTAGGTAATAATTTTTGGTGACAATTTTGTTTTGATAGCTAATATTAATTAGTGACAAAATTTTATTTTAAATTTAAATATTATGTTAATTTTTAAAAACATATTTATTTTAATTTATTACAATTTTTAAGGCAGTTTGAAATATAAAAATGATTCATTTTATAATTAATGATGGTGACATATTTTTTAGATAATAATAAATTGAAATAAAATAAACATATAAAATGAAATGCATTTTATATAAAAAAAATTTACATATCATTTACAAACTAAAAGTCTTCATCTGAGTCATTACCACTAACATATGCAGAACTTAGTAATTATTTAACCATTTTTTAAGCTTGTTCACTTCTTTAATAGTACGATCTAACTTAGTCTTTAGTTGTTGGTTCTCATCTTGAAGCGTCGTCACATATGTTGAT
>JAOTAY010000009.1:8916408-8931086 GCA_025629805.1 Erythroxylum baracoense | reverse complement strand
ATAAATAGGCTTAAGCTCTATGGAGCTAGCACTTCTTGCTTAACCCTCTCTGTAAGAGTTACAGAGTTCTCTCAACTTATTCTATAGATACCGTTAGATTCTGAACATTTGTACTACTATGGTAGAAATAGTTCGAGGGATACAACAAGAATATTATCAAGCTTTGGAATAAGGTACGAATTATATTTCCATTTTATTATCAGTTGTGTTAATCATTTTATAGAATTAAAGAGATCTTAGTTTTTGGGAAATCAAAGATTGGAAAAAAGATTCGTAATTATTCCACTACAGTCAGGATCAGATCCTTACCTGGTTTTCCAACACCACGATCGTGACAGAAACTAATCTCCCATTTTTTTGCAATTTTCTAGTTTTTCTCATGACAGATTTCAAGTCAGATTTGTATGGCCGTTTTGACCTATGAAATGATGTTTTTGGGTAATAATTTATTCTAATCCAATATTCCTCTATGTCTTAATTTTCAAAGGAAACAAAAATCATTCAATTTGGTTCGTTATTCCATGAGTTATGCACCAAATACTGCAGACCATGCATGTTCAAAATTTTGACTAGTGCATGATCATGCATGTGCACCCCAAGTTGTAAAACTCATATCTCTCAATTAAGATATCCAAAAATTACAAAATATGTACCAATAGAAAGATAAGAGAATAACCTACAATTTTATGAAGAAAACTTTGTCAGATTCTGTATACATCAATACAGTTTATTCGATAAATATAGGACACAATTTCTGCCAAGGGTAGTGCTGCAGCCTATGCCAGAACTCAACTTCAAGACAAATTTCAAGACCCTTAAGGACAGAATTCAAATTCAATTCAAGAACATTGTATTTGTATGTATCTAATTTAATTTAGATCAAAATCCTTCCAATTTGGATATTCACAGATCAAGATATGGTCGCAATACAGATACATGTACAGCTAACATATTCCAGCCGTTCTCTTCCAATTTTCCAGATTTGTTAACTCTTTCATATGTTACAACCAAACCATCTTATGCTTAGTTCATCATTTCTACTTCATTTCCTCATCAAAATAACTTCAATTATATCTTAAATACTTCCATTAACCAAACCATACATTATTGTTCATCAATCATACAAAAACAAGATATAAACATATTCATTTCTTCATAATCATTTTATCACCAAACTATCATCATATATGCTTCTATTTAAACAACCCATGGAGATTAATACATTACTTACTTCTTTATCTCTAAACTTCTTTAAATCACTATGAAACCCTAGCTTCCAAGCTTTTCACGATCATCTTATATATGCAAGAACAAAATGGAATAGAAGTGGGTTTCATCAACAAGAAGAAGAGAACAAAGTGTTGAACTAGTGAGGTAAAGGATGATAGCACAAGGTCAACGTAAGGAAAGTGAGAGTGAGTGTGAGAGTGTTGTAGCTTGAGAGAATAAAGAAGAAGATAAGAGTATTTTGCTTAAGTGAAAGACAAAGGAGATGGTCATTTAATTGGAACAATCATAGGTTATAAGCAAGGAGGTTAAAATGCTTTGTGAGTGTCGCGACACATGTCATGACACTCACTACTTAATAACCAAATTAAATGGTAATGCCTTCTTGCTTATACTACTATATATTTCTTAGCAATCAGTCTATTTGTCTCCAATTTTTAATCCAATTGTTTCTTAATTTTCTATGACACCTGTCACTAAATCTTAATGTCACTTATCAATAATTTTTACTGCCATTTGACATTTATTTCTGTTGCCATTTATCAATTGTCTTACTACTTGGCATTTTTTCTAGTCTATAAATACCCAAAATCTTAGAAAATTCTCAAATTTTACCAAAAATTCTAAATCAGTAATTTAATTCACCAAATCAATTTTTAGAACAAAATATTCACTATCCACATCATAATCACATTAAATCAATCTTTTATACCCAGAAAATGTCAAATGAGTGCATGAACAATCATTGTAATGTGTGCAATAATCAAATTCACGAGTATGCATGCTATATTATGCATAAGCATGAAATGCAATTCCCTAATTTTTTTATTAACGCATATCATGTTCAATATTCTAGGGTTCATACCCTTAACATGAGAAAACGGGATGTTACAATTCTCCCCTCCTTAATAATTTTCATCCTCAAAATTCTTACCTGATTGTTCAAGTAAGTGGAGATATTGTCTCCTCATATGATCCTTTGTTTTCATGTAGCCTTTTCACTCGAATGAATTCTTTCAAAAGATTATAGCCAGTGGATCACTCAGCTTTTCAATTGCTTATTCAGATACCACATTATCTTACTAGTTCCTCAATAAATCTCAGATTACTCAAAATTTCATTTCCTGCGTCGATAATACATCTATTAGATCATACCAATATCTTTTAAACATACTCATATAACACAGTGTGAATTTGAGACATCTTTATGGGTAATAACAACCCATAAGTTAATGGTCCTATTATCCTCAATAGCTTCATATGGATCAAAGGATCCCGGCTTAGCATACTGTTTTAATCAAACCTCAGCACACCTTGTCAAGGTGGTACTTTCAGAAACACTTTATCTATCTCTCTCTATATTCCATATCTTTGGTGTTGATCCACCTAACTTGTTTGTCTTTTTTGAATCACTACATTTCTAATACAGATTTATTTCACTGATCAACAACATCTCGAATCAATTATGGCTTTCAACCATTCTTAGGCTTTTTTTCATCCCAATATATGGTGGATGATTTTTTTTTGTCGTACAACGCCTCATGCGATATTCTACCAATGTTATGGTGATAATGATTGTTATGCTTCAAAATAATCAAAATTGTACATTAACCTCATGTTCCTATAAACTCCAAAATGTAAGCTCTAAGCATATCTCCAACAGCTAGGGCTGTTGGCAAATCAAACATTCAGTCATATCTTCTTCCACTTGCTTCTTCATCCTTGACCACTACATGTTGTTTCAGCATATTACACTAGGATGTATAGTATGGACCGCTATGTATGCTACATTAAAATTTTCTTTTCTCAAATTATCTACATTGGTTACACCTACACCTTACTTCAATCATATCATATCATTTTCCAATTAAAACTCAAATTCGGATTCATCTTCAATTTCTCAATAAGATCCATTAATTCTGAGTCCTCCTTTTTGGGCTTCCCTAATCCTTTCATATAAAACTGATCTTAAATTCAATATAGCTATTATTTGATTTGCTCAAAATTTAACTCGACATTCTATGCTCTTTATTGCACCAGATATGGTAACCTCAATATCTAAATTTGTGCTACCCTACTATTGAATTTTCTGTTCAATGCATCAAATTACAACATTAGCTTTACTAGGTAATACACATTTGTACATCATAATCTTCAAGTAACTCTATCCCTTGTCTTAGTCTCGTATTCAATTCTTTCAAACTCAATAATTACCTCAAACTTTAATAATCTGTATATTTATATATATCTAAAATGTTTCACTATACACATAATGTCTTTACGTTCTTAAAGCAATTACTATTGCAACAAATTCTAAATCATTTATCAAATAATCAACTTATGAGACTATAATTGTCTCGATGCATACATAATCGCTTTATTATGCTGCATTGGATTACATCCTAAACTCTGGTGTGAAACATCGTTATCTACTACAAAATCTCCAAATCCAGATGATATAATTAACATCGGTGTGTTGTAATCACTCAGTGTTTTAATTCCTCAAAATTCTTTTTACATTCATTAGTTCATCTGAATAACACATTTTTCCTCAGGAGATTTGTCAAAGGGCAAGTTCAGTAAAAATCCCTTGACAACCTCTAGTAGTATCCAATATCCAACTAACTATAGAAAACTCCAGATCTCATATATATATATATATATATTCCTCAGAGTTTCTCACTTCTTTGTTACCTCTATTTTCTTTAGGTTTTCCAATATACCATATTCAGGTACTATATAGCCCATCACATTACCTGATCAAGCTAAAACTCACTCTTATTAAATTTGGCATATATTTGTTTCTCCCTCATGATAAGTAAGGCTAACCTCAAGTGTTCAAAATGTTCTCTTTACTTTTCTAAAATACTCAAAATATCATCTATGATCATAGTCATTAATTGATCCAAGCAAAGTTGGATCACTTTATTCATTTATGCCATAAATACTGCCAGAGGCATTCAACCCAAATAGGTATCACAATTAACTAAAAGTGTCCATAACTAATTCTTGAAATTCTTCAATAACTAATTCCTTAGATGAGGTAATGTTATCTCATGCTTTTCTTAGTCTCCAAATCAACCTCTTTTCTCGAATGACTTTCTCCATTTATTCGATTTCTTATGCCTGATGATTCTTACTAATTTCTCCACACATTTCAATTCATTTACAATTCTCAATTTTCTAAACACTGACGTCAAATCTAACTGGTATCCTTTGAATATACGAATACCGAGTACATTGTGAATCTAAGTTCCTTTAGCAATAGCAACATCATCTTCTCCAATTCATGAATCTAATAACGTAGTTGGGCTACTTTACATCCACAAAATACATGTACTCTCTAGAGCATATTCAGCTTTTTATGCCTGAGTCTCAGTTAGAAATGAGACTCCAATATTCACTTCTGATTTGTTGAATAATCATTCATTCCTAAACATTAACGTACATGATATAATTCAATAAAAGTATCTATCAAAGAAGATTTCTTTCCTCATTCTTCTGCACTTTTTACATAAATCTCATCAGTCAACGATATTTAGCACTGCTTCACAACCATTAATAATACCTCAATAAGGTTAACTTTAATGATTCATAATATCTCAAGAAGATCAATTTCTATCACACTTTATATAATCAGAATATTCTTTATAACAAAGCCCAGTGAAGCAATAAACAAATTCATTTACTCTCATACCTTGGTGTGTACTGTCAAGATCATTCATCTTATCTAGAGATGTAATTTTGAAAAGTCACCAATTAAAAGTTCATGCTAATGATACCTCAATCTCAATTGATTTTAGACAACATTTCTCCCTTTGTGCATGCTCATGATTGTGGTGGACCTTCCCATGATTGTGACAGAACCAAATACTCTCGGCCACGATTGTGAGGACTATACCACTATCGTGCCTTGCTCCTTTTTATTCCTTTTTCCTTGAATTGATCACACATAGTAATATCATTTACACTCTCAATTTATCCTCAGTTGATCATTATAAATGCTTTCATGCGCTATTTTGAGTCATCTTAGAATTTTAACAATGGGAGCTATGATTATAGAGTATTTAATAAGTCATAGATCACTTCCTATATCTTCTCCAAACATATAATACATAAGTTCTTAATAATATCACTTTTCAAGGCAATCACATTATCGAATATGCACTCATAATAACAAATCAACTTAACCTTGAGGACTTCTACACAGATATCACCATCATTTATTTCGCTTTCCATAAGTATTTTTTCCATTAATGCAGCACTCTAAGTTATGGATCATCATGAAATTATGATCTCAATCCACTGATTTACTCTTATACTAGATCGTAAACTCTTAACACAATAATTCTACAATCATTCCAAGTCTAAATTCAACCTTTCAAGGTTTTAAAAAATTCTGATTCCTTTATACTTCGCTTGTTCACTTTAAATCTTGTCATTTCTATCTATACCTCTGAGTTTCTCAATCAATCCATGAAAATATTTTCACATTCATATCAATTCAAAGATATATAATCACAGTATAACATTGATATTACAATCGATGATAAATCCACCAATACAATGCATTGACTCTTTGTCTAACATATCGAACCATGTAGTAGTTCTGATTTCTAAATATCTACAAACTTTCTTTTTCTTACACTCTGATTGATCATTATCCTTCTCATTGCTTCCAACAACTCAAGCTCTTAACAAATGTTCATGCGTGTGACTTATATTAATGCGACTCAGACTAGGGATTAGTTGCTACTGTATGCTATGACATGTCTAAAATGCATGTATCTTGACACATTTTTTTTGAAAAATGCCCATGTAAGATACTAAATCTGGGCCCTGATACCAAACATTGCAACACCTCACTTTTATCGAGCACGTATCCATACATCCCGAGGACATTACACACATCCTATGAAAGTGGTGCGCTAGAGTAATGAAACAAAACTCATTGTAAATTTTTCTCAAACATCACACACATTTTTCGGAAAACCACTAATCATTAATGGCCTATTTTAATAATAACAACTTCAATCACAATTGTCACAAACAACATACAAATTGCAGAACTCTAATAATCATTTGGGCCCTTTACAAATTTGAAACCTTTTCAGTCATAAAGTCATTACATATTTGAATTATTCACATACACGTGGTACAGTGTTTGTAGAATACATACTTTAATACAAAAATAACGGAAAACATATGCAGACACTAACTGATCCCGACTTCTATCTCTTACTTAAATAAGTGGTTAGACTCTAGTTGGTCTAACTGGGTATCTCCTTTGAGCCTGAAAAATATGTTGCAAATTTTGGGGTGAGTTTTGTGAACTCAATGAGTGGACCATCCTCGATGGCTCACAATCATATAATACATCAATTCATGTAATTACGTAATTCACTTCATTTCACTAATCAATATGTTGAATCACATACACTTCATATTCACTTAATTCATATTTCACATCAGAAATCATTCAAACTATTCACTTTTAATTGTTATTGTTATGACCGAGTACCTATAACTGTCCTGTATCCATTGTGGATACTGAGCTCATTAACAACTATCCCTTATTCGTTGGGAATACATGACTCATTTTACATAGTGAACCAGAGGCTCTTACGACATTCTGAGCTTTAAGCTCTTTTTCACTTTCCAAGCTTTAAGCTCTTTTTCAGTGGCTACTCTAGTCACAACAACCTTTATATTGTCATGCATTCATGTAATGAAATGCATCACATGTATTCGGTCAATCAATGGTGCTCAATTTTACACTTTCACACTCACGTTCACGTTTTCATTCACATTTGTCATCGGACATTGGTCTGGCATTCAACATTTAAGTTGAGAATCACTTATTCAGTCAAATTTACATTCAAGGGGTACTTCCAATGATTTACACATGCATCAAACGCCTTGGACATTTATTTTCTAGAATCAACACATTTACATCACATAATTTAATACAAAATTTTAAAACAGAATAAACAATGAATGTGAGATCATCTAGGTTGACTCACAGTACACTCTAGATTAGCTTTAGCTTCCATGATCCAGAAACAACTGGATGTTGACATTCCATCCTGTATATCAACATTATGCAATACACATATTGCACACACATTATTAATTGTACAATCATATAAACATTCTATTATATACATATGTATATGTGTAATGAACAATGCATACTCATATTGACTATTCCAGGAATGTTTCTTTAATAACATCACTTAATCATTAACCACATCATTATGTATATGTCTAGCTTATTCTTGGGTTCACACCTCAAGAACACTTGGTTATTCCAATATCATAAATCCATCCCTCATCATTTCTTTTCTAGCATTATATGCTCTCATAATATCCAATTCTCATTCACCTTTACTTAATACATATTACTCAACTCTTTTGAATCGCAACTACAATCATATGAATATCTTCATTCTCATTATACTCATGCTTTTGGTACTTTGATATAAATAATTCATTCACTTGATCACCTCACACATTTAGTCACTTAAATCCAAGCATCATTCTAGGTTCAATTCAAGCTTCATTCAAGCCTACCTAAGTCCAAATGCATCATAGTTAAGCACCTTATCCTTAATTAGTTCAACCACTTCACAAATTAAAACATTTCCATGTAAAAGCATTGCCCACCATCGTGGTCCGACAGAAACTAATCTCCCATTTTTCCTGCAATTTTCAAGTTTTTCTCATAACAGATTTTGGGTGAGATTTGTATGGTCATTTTGACCTAAAAACTGACGTTTTCAAATAATAATTTGTTCTTATCAAATGTTCCTCTGTGTCTTAAGTTTCAAAAAAAATAAAAATCATTCAATTTGGTTCATTATTCCATGAGTTATGCTCCAAATACTACAAACTGTGCACATTCGAAAGTTTTGCTAGTGCATGATCGTGCATGTGCACTCCAAATTGTAAAACTCATAACTCTCAATTACGATATCCAAAAATTACAAACTTTATATGAATAGGACGCTAAGAGAATAAGCTACAACTTTTATGAAGACAACTTTGTCTAATTCAGCATACATCAATATAGTTTATTCAATAAAAATAGGATATGATTTCTGTCAAGGGTAGTGCTGCAGCCTATGCCAGAACTCAACTTAAAGCCACATTTCAAGACCCTTAAGGATAGAATTCAAATTCAATTCCTTCATGAAAATTGTAGCTGTATGTCTCTCGTTTAATTCAGATAAAATCCATCCAATTTGAATATTCACAGATCAAGATATGGTTATAATACAGATGCATGTATAGCTAACATATTCCAGCCATTCTCTTCCAATTTTCCAGATTTTTAACTATTTCATATGTTACAACCAAACCATCTTATGCTTAGTCCATAATTTCTACTTCGTTTCCCCATCAAAATCACTTCAATTCTATCTCAAAGACTTCCATCAAACAAACCATACATTATTTTCATCAATCATACATAAACAAAACATAAACACATTCATTTCTTTATGATCATTTTATCACCAAACTATCATCATATGTGCTTCTATTTAAACAACCCATGGAGATTAATACATTACTTACTTCTTTGTCTCTACTCTTCTTCAAATCACCATGAAACCCTAGCTTCTGAGATTTTCACTATCATCTTATATATGTAAGAAAAATGGAATAGAAGTGGGTTTCATCAACAAGAAGAAGAGAACAAAGTGTTGAAGTAGTTAGGTAAAGGATGATAACACAAGGTCAACGTAAAGAAAGTGAGAGTGAGTGTGAGAGTGTCGTAGCTTGAGAGAATAAAGAAGAAGATGAGAGTATTTTGCTTAAGTGAAAGACAAAGGAGATGGTCATTTAATTGGAACAATCGTAGGTTATAAGCAAGGAGGTTAAAATGCTTGGTGAGTGTCGTGACACATGTCATGATAATCACCACTTAATAACCAAATTAAATGCTATTGCCTTCTTAATTATACTACTACATATTTCTTAGTAATCAGTTCATTTGTCTCCAATTTCTAATCCAATTGTCTCCTAATTTTTTATGACACTTGTCATTAAATCTTAATGTCACTTATCAATAATTTCTACTGCCATTTGACATTTATTTCTACTGTCATTTATCAATTGTCATGTCACTTGGCATTTTTCCTAGTCTATAAATACCTAAAATCTCAGAAAATTCTCAAATTTTACCAAAAATTCTAAATCAATAATTCAATTCAGCTAATAAATTTTCAGAACAAAATATTTACTATCCACATCATAATCACATTAAATCAATCATTTATACCCAGAAAATGTCAAATGAGTGCATAAACAATCATTGTAATGTGTGTAATAATCAAATTCACGTGTATGCATGCTATATTATGTATAAGCATGAAATGCAATTCCCTAATTTTTTATTAACGCCTATCATGTTCAATATTCTAAGGTTCATATCCCTTTAACATTGGAAAACGGAATGTTACTGAGTTGTTCTGATAGGTGTCTGGAAAGCAGTCTTATAAGCCCATAAGGCATCATCTAACTTTATTACCCAATCCTTCTTAGAGTTGTTCATCGTCTTTTCTAAAATTCGTTTCAGCTCCTGGTTGACATCTTCCACTTGACCACTATTCTGCGGATGATAAGGTATAGCAACACGATGGTGCACTCCATATCTTTTTAGGAGGGAATCAAAAGATATATTGCAGAAATGTGTACCTCCATCACTTATTACCGTTCGTGACACTCTAAATCGATTGAATAACCATTTGATGAACTTTTGAATATCTTTTCCACCATTGGTTAGAGATGCCACTGCTTGATCACTTGCATTGCACATAACCTTAAATGGAAGTGTCTAATCCAGTGGTGATAGAATTGGTGCTGATGTTAGTGCCTCCTTTAGTTTGTTGAAGGCAAATATATACTTGTCATCGAACAGAAAGGGCACATCTTTGACTAATATGTTTGTCAAAGGTCTTGCAATTTGTGAAAAGTCTTTAATAAATCAACTGTAAAATCCTGCATAACTTAAGAATCCTCACACACCTTTTATGTTGCTTAGTGATGGAAGTTTCTTTATAACTTCTGTTTTTGCTCTATCTACTTCAAATCCTTGTTATGAGATTTTATACCCTAGCCCTATCCCCTCTTGCACCATAAAATGAAATTTCTCCCAATTCAGCATTAAATGTGAATCTTCACATCTTTGAAGCAATCTGTCCAAATTAGTTAAACACATTTCAAAAGAGTCTCTAAAAATTGAAAAATCATCTATGAGCACCTCCATTATATCTTCGATCATATTGGCAAAGATAGACATCATACATCATTTAAATGTAACCAGGGCATTGCATAGTTCGAAAGTAGGGATGTCAATAGGCCGGGCCGGGCCAGGGTCGACCTCGGCCCGGCCTAGCTCGACCTCAGTTATGGCCATCCTGCTGGGCCGGCCCGACCCGTCTTTAATTTTTTTAATTAAAAAGTTACAAAACGGGGTCGTTTTGGACAAAAACGTCGTCGTTTTGTCCAAAATTGGAGGGCCGCGAGCCGACCATAGTCTACCCATGGCCTAGCCTGGGTGAACCATAGTCGACTCGTGGCCCGTCTGTCCCCCATCCATCCCTATCCGAAAGGCATTTGTCTGTACGCGAAGGTACCATAAGGATAGGTGAATGTGGTCTTTTCCTAATCATCAAGTTAGATGAAGATTTGATTGTATCCCAAATATCCATCTAAGAAGCAATGAAACAAATGACCAACCACCTTTTCTATCATTTAGTCTATGAACGGGAGAGGAAAATGATCTTTTTAGGTACTAAGTTGAGCTTGCGATAATCTATGCACACTCTCGATCCTGTGACCATTCTTGTTGAAATTACTTCTCCACTCACACTTTCTATCACCATCATTCCACCCTTTTTAGGTATAAATTGTACTGGACTCGCCCATTCACTATCAGAGATGGCATAAATTATTCCAACATTTAAGAGTTTGATTGTTTCCTTCTTGACCACCTTCTTCATGTTAGGATTCAATCTTCATTGACGCTCCCTCACTGCTCTATATCCTCCTCGAAGTTTATTCAGTGCATGCAAACATTTGGGCTTATACATCCAATATCATAAATCTGTCATCTGATGGCCTTCATTCACTTTCTAACAATTGCTACCATCTTACTTTCTTGTTTCTCATTCAATTGATTGGAGATGATTATTAGTAAAGTTTGACTTTTACCTAGAAAGGTATATCTGAGATGTGTAGGTAAACATTTAAGCTCTAATGTGGGTGGTTTTTCTGTGGATGGTGGTATGGGCTTCGGTCTGCACTAATTTATCTTAATTCATTTAAACATCTGATTCCTTCATCTCATCATCTCCTTTAGACTCAAGTTTCTCATATCCATTATCTATCTCTGCTTCCACTGACTGTACTTCTGTGATGCAATTCTCTACTTGTTCTTATAAATTTTGATCCATAATTTCAACATTCATGCACCCACTGCTTGTTGTTGGATTCTTTAAAGCCTTATTCATACTGAATTCGATCTTATCTTTGCCTATTCAAAGTGTTAATTTCCTTTCGGGAACATCAATTATAGCTTTCCTTATATTAATAAATGGTCGCCCATGGATTAATGGATAGTTCTTATCTTCTTCAAAATCAAAAACCAAAAAATCTACACTTGCATCAGAAGGTCTTCCATTATTCCAAATGGTCTTTTAGTAGATTGATCAGCTAGTTAAATTAACATCGATGTTGGCTTGGCCTCACTCAACCCCAACTTCTTGAATATAGATAAAGGCATAAGATTAATACTTATTCCTAAGTCACACAAGAACTTTGCGATTTCAAATTCACCAACCACATAGGGTATTGTGAAACTCCCTGAATCCTTCAATTTAGATGGCATTTGGTTAGTGAATATGGAACTGTCGGTGCTAATTAGATACCGTCTGGTTATCTTCTCAAGTATGCTTCTTTGATAATATGTCCTTCAAAAATTTTGCATATTTAGGCATTTGTTTCAAAGCCTCTATAAATGAGAGATTTATCTATAACGTCTTTAATTTCTCAACGAATTTTACAAATTGTGCATCCAACTTCTTCTTTTTTAATTGTTAAGGAAAGGGAATTTTAGGTTGATATGGTGGAGGGGCGACATAAGGAGGATATTTGCTCATATTCACACTTTTTTCCTTTTCTTGATCTTTCTTAACAGGAGGAAAAGGACCTCTATTGTCTTTGTGGGTGGTTCAAGTTCCTTCCCACTTTGAAGTATAATAGCCTTTAGTTGCTCCCTCAGTTTTGTTCCCGAAGTGCTAGGAAGAATTCCCACATTTCACGTAGAGAAAACATTTGACAATTGATTTACTTGGACCTCTAGATTGTAGATAGAAGAGGCATGACTTGTTTGAATCTACCTTCCAGAATCTTTTGTGCATCGTCTAAGGTTCCAAGCTTATCTAAGATTTTATCCAATTTGGATTCCATCGAATTTGGTTTATCTTGCTGGGAACTTAGTGGTCCTTGAGGTTTGAACTGTCCTCCAGCATTGTTTGATGAAGAGAAGTTTGGATGATTTTTCCACCCAGGATTGTATGTGTTGGAGTAGGGATTGTTTCCCCCTCCTCGACTTATTGGGTTCTCATGTAGTTTACTTACTCCGATCCATTATCCTTCATCAAGAAGCAATTGACTGTATCATGATCCATCTACCCACAGAGCTCACACTTCAGCTGAACAATTTGTACTATATTTGAGGATGAAGCTTTCATGTTGTTTAGTTAAATTATCAATTTTAGCTTGCATTTCTGTCATTTGATCGACAGCTACAACTCTTTTTTTTCTCACGGAGATTTACAGGTTGTCTACTTTGCTCATTTGTTTATAAATAACTATTACTGGACATTTTTTCTAACAGCTCTTCTACTTCATCTACTATCTTCCTCATAAGTGATCCTCCTGAAGCCACATCAATTGTGCCTTTTGTACGTAGGGTTACTCTATTATAGAACGTTTGTAAAAGAAATTCTTTAGGTAGGTTATGGTGTAGACATTTTCTTTGCAAGTCTTTATATCGTTCCCACGCTTTATAAATCGATTCCCCATCACCCTGTTGAAAGTTTGTGACCTCTTTGATAATCTTCGTAGTTTTGGTAAGGGAAAGTACTTATCTAAGAAGGCAAGAACTAATTAGTCCCAAGTAGTGAAATTAATCAGGGTTGAGAGAATGGTACCAAGCTTTTGCTCTATCCCTTAAGGTAAAAAGAAAGAGTCTCATTCTTACAGCGTCCTCTGACATCTAATGATAGCGAAAGGTATCCCATATTTAAAGGAAATTGACAATATGTGCATTCAAGTCTTCATTCGTTAATCAATAAAATTGAACATTTTGTTGAAGCATATTTAAAAGGGATAGTTTGATTACAAAAGAAGTTGCTTGCACTGGTAACCTAGCTACACCTTGATTAGCTGCATTGAAACCCGGTCTCATGAAGTTCATAAGGGTTCTCGGTTGATGCCCTTGGTTTGCTCCTCGATCCAACTCTTGTTGAAACTCCTCGGCCATTGTTGCTTTTACGGTTTCTTCTTCTTCTTCACGCCGAGCTCTTCTAATTGAACATTCTAAACGAGTGACGTCAAGTTCTATAGTTTCAGCTATGCGACTCGAGTTTCTTATAACTCTTGTATTCATGCAAGAACATGGACACACACAAAAGTACTGGGTAGAACAAAAAAACTTAAAACTAACTAACATACCTTAGACTAAGAGAACTAAACTATTCTTCACCCTCTACGACAACGGTACCAAAAACTTGATCGTCTCGTTCAAGCTTTAAAATTTATAAGCTCTTAAATACCACAAATGCACAAGTCACGATTGTAGTATAAAAGGTGTCGATCCCACGAGGAGGGGATTGATCTAATCCTAAAAACTAAGGCTGAAAAGATATGAAACTAAAAATAAATAAAGCAATGGGAACTAAATACGAGAATTGAATTCAACCAACTAAATATGAAATTAAACATGAAGGAATTAACAATTGAGCAACAAGCACGCATAATGGAAATCAACCAAAGAATTTAACAAGTTATGAGAAAGTGGATTTTACCTATCATTAATGCTAACTTAGCTTATTAGGTGTTAATGAGGTGTCAATTCTAGACGATCCTAGGGTTGATTACTCTCTCTCGAGTTATAACTATTAACCCTAATTGGATTATGAAATTTCTAATCTCTTGATTCACAAATTATCCAAAACCTTAATTAGATCTGAAGTACTCTAATAAACTATCGGAATATCACACAGAATCTCTCTCTACACAATTACCAATATGATTTATAGCATCCCATCACCGATGGGAAGGGTAAAATAGTAAATTGGAACAGGTTATGAGTGTGTAAACTCATCTCGGCACGAGCATGCATGTTATGGCCTCTATATATATATGAATGGCAATTTTTG
>JAOTAY010000009.1:8894617-8916308 GCA_025629805.1 Erythroxylum baracoense | reverse complement strand
ATAATGCATGAGCATGAGATGTGTTTTCCTAATTTCTTCGATTGATCTCACGTGTACCAGTTTCTATGGTTCAACCCCTTGTATGGAAACGGGATGTTATAGCTTAGGCACCCCTTAATTCAAGTTGCTCTTTGTTTAAGACTTAAATTCGAATATTGAATTGAAAAATAAACAAAATCAAACAAACTAATAACGAACAAACATCACAACAATGGGAACCTATCAAGAGAAATAATCAACTTATGAAAGAGTGGATTTTACCTATTATTAATGATAACCTAGCCAATTATGTGTTCATGAGGTGTTAGTTTTAGACAATTGTATGGTTGATTACTCTCTCTCGAGTTATAACTATTCCCTAAGTTAGAAACCCTAATCAAATTATAGACTTGCAATCTCTCAATTCACAAATTAGCTACAATTCTAATTAATTCTAAAGCTCTATAATAAACAATCAGGTCTTGCACAGGATCTCTCTCCATGAAATTACCGACTAGATTGGTTAAGTGATCAATTAGATCACCTAACACTCATTAATCCAATATAATCATTTTATTCAGTTCACCCTCTCAGTTTGTTACTGAAATATGCATATACATCAATGAATCACAACACCTAACTCAAGTGGACACAAATTAAGTAGATTAACATTAAAGATAAACAAAATCCTAAAGGCAAAGTTAAAACATCATTATCAACTCAATATCCATAACCATACAACCCATCTAAATCTTACACATTTAAATGAATAAAAAGTTAATGGGGAGGAAATGAAACATAGGTTGGATGACTCGATAGAGCGACAACGTCGAGAGATCACCTAATATGGGAAGTTTCAGTATTAGAACCATCTTCTTCTTCCTCATCTTTTTTCCCTCTCTCTTCTTTCTGTCTCTCTTTTAGGTTTCCAAAAGTAGGTAGAATCTAATCTCTTTTCTAGGGTTATATCATAATATTTTTATAGTCTTTACCAATTAAGGTAACCCCTAGTGTCTTTTTAGGGTCTGAAATGTCCCTTGAAAACTTAAATCTGAAAGTGACTTCGCGTCTATATACGCACAGGCCACAATTGTGGCCCCTTGGTGCATGATCATGTTCGATTTACCTACTCTCTGTCACAATCGTGGTGTATTTGCCACGATTGTAGCCCTATGTTGGTGTTTATGTCATGATCGTGGTAGGTCCCCCATAATTATGGCCATATGTTTTGGTCTATTTCTCCTCTGAAACTCTTCCAAATGCTCTGAAACACTAACACACTCATCACAACACCTCATATATATAATTGAAGCTCAAAAATAGGTTCTCACCTAAAGAACACTTAAAGCACAAATGTTTATAAACTAACAAAAATTTTAAGCTCAACACACATTAAATAATCAACTTAACCACTAAACACATATCAAATTGTTTTGGTGTTGGCAGAGATTGTATTGAGCACTTTCCTCCAACCAGGTTCTTCTATGTCTGCTTCCTCTTCGAACTCCTCACTAGTCAAGTCCTCTTTTGCCTACTGGGGAGGTGTTGTGCTAGAACTCGCCTAACTAGCCCTGATCTTCACATGAATTTTTAGATCGATGTCCTAGTGTTTCCTGTTATGGGACTTTAGGATTTTAGCAAGCCACAAGTGATAGTGATTTAGAAAATTAGGGAGGAGACAAGTAGATAACTACAATCCACACCAAAGTACTCAGCAATGGCAAAAACTAAGTAACACATACCTAAATTGTTACTCCTCTTACAAAGAGTCACAATAATAGAATTCACAACATATGTCTAGGTGCACACTGAGATGTTGTGATCAATACACCACAATAGAAAAGTTCTTTCGTTGAGCACTTGCTGGCTTTTGATTTGTCAAAAACCATTTGACATATGAATTTATATAACAATAAGTGCTCATAGATTTGTATAATGTTGTTGTAGGCAATCTTAGTGTCAAATCACTCTAACTCAATGAGCTCGTTACAATAACGGGAAGCACGAAAGTCATCATGTTGATCATCAATTGAAGATTTAGGGAAACTGCAAATATCAAACATAATTTCAATGCTTAGCTCATAAGGTTGTCCCCACAATCTAGACCAATTTTCTTTAGAGTTAGTGTCTTCAAACTGAAGGGAAGTAAAGAATTCGAGGGTGAGCTCCTGGTAAATAGGATATTGAAAATGTATAAACATGCTAAATTCTGCTAAATTATTGACTCTATCTTGCAATTCTAGCCCACCAAGCGTAGTAAAATCAAAGTATTTTGAGACTACTATTTTTTTAACACTAAGGCATTGGAATCAAATACCTTCCTCCTCTGTGTAGACTTGATTTCTTCCCGATGATTGGTTAAACTTCGCTGGCTATTTAATGTGCAGCATAATAGACTACTAGTAGGTGGAAGCTAGAATAAAGTAGAAATTTGGAAGTTAGTTAGAGAGAAGGGAGAGCGTTTGGAAAAAAGTAGGAAATGAATATATAAGTGAAGGAAAGGTAAAATGATAAAAATTTTAGTTAGAAATCACATGGATAGATTTACCCTACCACAGACCACGATCATGACCTACAATGATTTCACCATTTCTTCGTCCTTATACACACCCCAGGATCCTTTCCTAACTTCTTTTTATCACTATTACCTCATTAAACTTTCCTTTCTGATCATCTTTATCAAAATTAATGCCCTACTCTTCCAAGATATTTATTTGGAACCAAAGCATCCTAACTATAGAGTTCAAACTATCTAAAATCAGTAAAATAATTGGTAATTTAAAACCATTACCTCCAATGCAACAACCTAACTTAATGCTCTTTTTTACTTAAGGTGGTTTAAGAGAATTTTTCGATGGTGACTTGGTTATCTATCTCATAAAATGCACGCATGCCACCTGGTTGCTTATGCTGCCACTTTTTTTTTCCGATCCTTTCTTCTCTTCTCCTACGAGGTTAATTTTTTCTCAAGAACATTTTTTATCATCATTCTTCTCTTTTTCTCCACCAATATCTATTCGTTTCATGATGGCAATGGGTTGGAGAGGACTTTTTTCATTCTTGGTTACGGTGAAAGGTATCTGTTCCTTTCCTACCCTTGGAGTCAACTCACCCCCATATATATAAATAATTGATCGAGTAGTGACCAAAAATTGTCGCCTGAGGATAATTGGGGCTTTCAGACCTTCTTTTATGTCCAGTATGAAAAAATCCATGGGGAAGGTGAACTTTTCCATTCGAATATGAACATCATGTATGATACTCTTTAGATGATGAACTAACTTATCTGCCATTTTTACTAGTATCTTGTAGGGACTATCTCACTAAATCCCAGCTTCTAATATAAGGAACACATCATCATGTTTACGCAGAATCCCAAATTAGCGAAGGCTCTCTCTATTTTGACACCTTTAATATTACAGGGGATATAAAATTTCCCAAGATCCTCCTTTTTTAGTGGTGTCACCAATTTCTTTTCTTCCTCCAATTCTTTTTCCACGTTCCCATTTATTGATTCCATTGGTGTAAGCCATTCTTCTAGTTGCTCGATCATGTCTACCACTTGATTCAACTTAGCTTCCTTTGATTTTCTCATGGATTTGATCGGGAATGGAATCGGGGTTAGTACTTCTTTATCTCATGCAAATTATACCTTACTAGTAGAGAGCCTTCTTTATTCTCTCGCACCTTTGCCTTCCCCTTATCCCTGAATGGATTTGACTTTTTTTGTTCCAAAATATGGTATGGTTTCTATATTGAAACTTCTGGGTTGTTTGTAATTCTGATTCACTTTAAAAAATATTCTTATCAACCTTATTCTTGTCCTTCCCTTCATTGTCTTCAGCTTGGTACGATTCCTCCTCAGTTGTTTGTGTAACAGCCGTGATTCGTTCTTTCAGATTGGACTCAGTGTCGTACATTTTAGGATGCTATTGCTTCTACCGATTGGCCTACTTAGACCTCTAGTTTATTATCGAGGAGGCGTGATTCTTGGTAACTTGATCAAACTTACCTTCAAGCCTCCTATATGCATCCTCCATTTTTCCAGTTTTATCTAAAATTTTGTCCAGCTTGGATTCTATTGAACTCGAATTATTTTGTTGGAAACCTGGTGGTCCTTGAGGTCTGAACTATCCTCCAGAGTTGTTTAACCAAAAGAAGTTTGGGTGATTTTTCTACCCAGGGTTGTATTTGTTGGTGTAGGGATTATTTCCCCCTCCTCTATCGTATTGAGTTCCCATATAGTTTACTTGCTCTTCTCTATTATCCTTCATCAAGTAGCAATCGACTATATCATGATCCATCTTCCCATTGGTGTAAGCCATTCTTCCATTGGTGTAAGCAATCGATTGATTCCATTGGTGTAAGCCATTCTTCCAATTTCTCGATCATGTCTACCACTTGATTTAACTTAGCTTCCTTTGATTTTCTCATGGATTTGATCGGGAATGGAATCGGGGTTAGTACTTCTTTATCTCAGGTAAATTATGCCTTACTAGTAGAGAGCCTTCTTTATTCTCTTGCACCTTTGCCTTCCCCTTATCCCTGAATGGATTTGACTTTCGTTGTTCTAAAATAAGGTAGGGTTTCTATGTTAAAACTTCTGGGTTCTTTGTAATTCTGGTTCACTTCAAAAAACATTCTTATCAACCTTATTCTTATCCTTCTCTTCATTGTCTTCAGCTTGGTACGATTCCTCCTCAGTTGTTTATGTAACAGCCATGATTCATTCTTTCATATTGGACTCGGTGTCGTACATTTTGGGATGCTATTACTTCTACCAATTGACCTACTTGGACCTCTAGTTTATGTATAGAGGAGGCGTGATTCTTTGTAACTTGATCAAACTTACCTTCCAGCCTCCTATATGCATCCTCCATTTTGCCAATTTAATCTAAAATTTTGTCCAGTTTGGATTCCATTGAACTCGAATTATTTTGTTGGAAACCTAGTGGTCCTTGAGGTCTGAACTGTCCTCTAGAGTTGTTTAACCAAGAGAAGTTTGGGTGATTTTTCCACCCAGGGTTGTATTTGTTGGAGTAGGGATTGTTTCCCCCTCCTTTGTCGTATTGAGTTTCTATGTAGTTTACTTGCTCTGATCTATTATCCTTCATCAAGAAGCAATCGACTGTATCATGATCCTTCTGCCCATGGAGCTCACACTTCAACTTAACAACTTTTACTATATTTAAGGATGAGGCCTTCATGTTGTTTAGCTATTGAGTTAAATTATTAATTTTGGCCTGCATTTCTGTCATTTGACCGACAGCTACAACTCCTTTTTGGTCACAAAGATTTGCAGGTTGTCTACTCCACTCGTTCTTTTATAAACAACTATTACTCGCCATTTCTTCTAATAGTTCTTCTGCTTCATCTACCGTCTTCCTCATAAGTGATCCTTTTGAAGCCGCATTAATTATGCCTCTAGTCTGTGGGGTTACTTTGTTATAGAATGTTTGCAAAGAAATTCTTTAGGTAGGTTATAGTGTGGACATTTTCTTTGCAAGCCATTATATCATTCCTACGCTTCATAAATCGATTCCCCATCACCATGCTAAAAGTTTGTGATCACTTTGGTAATCTTCGTAGTCTTGGTAAGGGAAAGTACTTATCTAAGAAGGCACGAAATATTTGGTCTCAAATGGTGACATTATTCAGGTTGAGGGAATGGTACCAAGCTTTTTCTCTATCCCTTAAGGTAAAAGGGATGAGTCTAATTCTTATAATATCCTCCGACATCTAATGATAATGGAAGGTATCATAGATTTCAAGGAAATTGACAATATGTGCATTTGATTCTTCATTTGTTAATCTATAAAATTGCAAATTTTGTTCAAGCATGTTTAGGAGAGCTGGTTTGATTTCAAAGGAAGCTGCTTGCACAGGTGGCCTAGATACACCTTGATTGGTTACACTGAAGCCCGGTATCTTGAAGTCCATAAGGGTTCTTGGTTGATGCCTTTAGTTTGCTCCTTGATCTAACTCTTACTAAAACTCCTCGACAATTGTTGCTTTTATAGTTTCTTCTTCTTCTTCACGTTGAGCTCTTCTAATTGAATGTTCTAAATGAGTCTACAGTTTCAGCTACGTGACTCAAACTCCTTGTAACTCTTTTGTTCATTCAAAAGCACGGGCACATACGGAAAGAATGGGAAGAATAGAAAAACTTAAAGCTAACCAAAATTCTATAGATTAAGAGAACTAAACTAATCTTTACCCTTCCTAGCAATGGTGCCAAAAACTTGATCATGTCATTTGAGCTTTAAAATTTATAAGCCCTCAAATACTGCAAGCACACAGGTCGTAACTATAGTATAAGAGGTGTCGATCCCATAAGGAGGGGGACTAATCTAATTCTAGCTATCTAAGGCTAAAAAAAATGAAACTAAAATTAAACAATGCAACTAGAATAAATAGGAGAATTGAATTCCACCAAATAAATCAAAAATTAAACATGAAGGAATTAACAATTGAGCAATATGCACACAAAATGGAAATCAACCAAAGAGTTTACCAAGTTATGAGAAAGGGGATTTCACCTATCGTTAATGCTAACCTAGTTAATTATATGTTAATGGGGTGTCAGTTCTAAATGATCCTAGGGCTTATTTCTCTCTCCCGAGTTATAACCATTAAAACCTAATTTATAAACCTAATTGGATTATGAAATTTACAATCTCTCAATTTAAAAATTATTCAAAACCCTAATTAGATCCGAATCACTATAATAAACTATTGGAATATCGCATGGGATCTCTCTCTACGCAATTATCAATATGATTTGTCATAGTTTCTATTGAATCACCTAACTCTTATTAATCTGATTTAATCATTTTTCATTTAGTTCACTCTCTCAGTTTATTACCGAATTATGCAAGAATGCAATCAAATCACGACATTCATCTAATAAAACAATCAAGTAAATTATTATTAATTCAAAATAAAATCCCAAAGGAAAGTTAGAACAACATCATCACTACATTACCTATCATCATATAATTCATCCCAACTTTATACACAAATAAATTTGAAATGAAAAGGAAGCAGCATTTAAAGACCTCCTGATTCGAGAAACACATCGAGATCATTTCTTCTTCCTCCTTCTTCCTCTTCCTTTTCTCTTCCTTTTGTTCTTTCTCTCTATAGAATTTTCAATAGTGGTTGAACAAAAAGATCTCTTTTCTCTTCCTCTTTATGTTTCTTTTATACTTGTTTATGTTTTGGGAAACCCTAGGGTTTTCTTAGGTTCTGAAAGATCCAATAAATCCCTCGAAATAAGATGTTCGTGAGTGTCTACACATTTTCCTGACGTAGGCCACAATGGTAGCTCACATTTGAGCCTTTTGTCAAAACCTGGAGCTTCTGTCACGATCATGGCATGCAGGCCACCATTATGGGCCTGTGTTATGGCCAGAATTCCCTCTAAAACTCCTCTGCTCTTCGATATTAACCCTGAAACATTAGCAAACACATCAAGATACCTAAAAAATATAATATTTAAGCTTAAAGACTTGTACTAACCTATAAAACACTTAAAACACAAATAAATCACAAACTAACACAAATTTAACCTAAACATATACCAGGTGATCAAATTAACAGCTAAATACTTACCAAATTATGCCCTAAAACATAATGTAATTTACACTTATCACATCCCTACACTTAAACATTTACTTGTCCTCAAGGAAACAAAATAAAAAACAACAAAAAATCACAAAGCACACAATGCAACAATGATACAATGGCTTCAACTTCATGAAATAAATTTAATTCTAAACACAATCATTCAAGTTATTACAAATCATTAACATATAGAATCTGCATCTACGAGCTCGAGACAAAATATACATATTAATCAAAATATAAATGTCAAGCTTATTCACCCCTTTCAACTGTACATACACATTAATAATTATTTGGTTAATCAACTCTATAACTACTACTAAGTATGTTTTCATGAAAAGTTAAGCTACTTACAAGTTCAATAGGTTTTATTAGAAAACATTTTTATTTTTTGTGGACATGCACCTAGTCTTTTTACACGAACGTAAACATTGGAGATGAATGTCGATCTGATTACTAGACTAAGTGATATTTTTACGAAGTTGCTTGGTTGGAATGCCATTATAGCCTTTTGATGCGAAGGCACACATTTGTGATGCACCTTGATCTGATTACTCAGCTACATCACGTTCTCAACTAGCTACTAGCACTATTTATAGCTTGAAGGCTAGCAGAATAGTTAATTATTTAAAATTTTCAAACGTATTTTTAAAATTTTTTTATTTAATGCCTACCTTATTGCTTTAGTTACTCATTTTTATGAAAAAATACTAGCAAAGCTACTTAATCGAAAGATCGTAGCCTTATAGGTTGTAATCGTGGCTCACATCTGAGCCTTCTGTAATAATCATGGCATGCAGGGCAAGATTGTGACAGAAGGCTCAGATATAGGCCATAATTGTAGCTTGCAGAGCCATAGTCTTTTGACTAAGTAGCTTTGTGGGCCATTCCCTGAGCTTTTGTCACCATCGTGGCATGTAGACCATGATTGTGGGGCCAAACCTTAAGCTTTTATCACGATTGTGACATTTAGGTCACGATCATGGGCTTATGTTACGGCCCGGATTCCTCTAAAACTCCTCCGTTCTTCGATATTGACCCTAAAGCACTAGCAAACACATCAAGGTACCTTAAAAATATAATATTTAAGCTCAAAAACTTACCCTAAGCCATAAAACACTTAAAACACAAATAAATAATAAGCTAACACAATTTTAACCGAAACACATACCAAGTGATCGAATTAACGGATAAACACATATCAAACTATGCCTTAAAACACGATACAATTTACACTTATCACATGGCATAGGGGGCCATAAAAATAATAAAAATATTTTTAAAATGACAGGTCAGTGCTGATCTGGCACTTAACAAAGGGGTTTAAATTTTCAGTTAAGGTGATGTTTCACTTTAAAACTTTTCAAATGTTAGGGCTAGAATTGTTCACTCTAGAATTTTTAGGTCAAACTTATCAATTGGTGCAAAACTTAAGGTCAAAACTGACTCTTTTATTGAGGGTCTTAGTATGTCTGGATTTTGCTTTCTGCCACTACCTTTTTCGTTATTATTTCTCTTGTGGATCCACCTTTTGATTACTTCCTTCATATAATGCTTCCATGGATAAGGAAAAAGAATTCTATCTTTAATTAATTATCCACAATTATTATTCTTTATAATAGGTATACTTTCAGCAATTGTCTTCTTATGTTAAACTTCAATGCACACCTTAGCATAGTCCACCCTTTTGATGTTCATTGTGTTTTCCACCCTTTTGAAGTTTGTTGTATTTTCATCTATACCTATAGGGGTTCCTTTGTAGCTAGCTAAATAACTCAATTTTTCTCAAAAAGGGATTGTTTTTATTTAATTTTTCTCTAGTCTAAACCCCATTTCTAATTTCCACAAGAATAATGGCTTACCTTAGATGTGCCAAGCTCCCATATCCATCACCTTACTATCCATTTCCTTTGCAGAATATCGAAAGATGAAGAGGTGATCTTTAGTTATTAGTTTTGATTAAATTCTCCATTTTTTCAATTCATATCAACCCAATGTTGAACACTTGAGTATATGCATCTTTTCTCCAGAAAGTATCCAACGAGAGTTGTTTTCCACTTAATTGACCTTACTATAACAATTATATAAGAGATGTGATAGGACCCTCTTTAATTCCAGCTACCATCTAAAGCTTACCAAGGGAGTTTGGATCTCCTACTATATAGCTCCAGGTCTACTTTCCTACCTTTTGGGAAGTGAAGTGAATTTGCTGGGTAGTTGAAAGAGAAGGAAACTCCTCACTCTCTAGCGATTGGTCTAGGTGTCAGTTTGAAAATCTGGGTGACATTTTACCATTAATAGTATATTGTTAGGATATATAGGTTTAAGGGAAAATTAGGCAAGCTAGTAAAAAAGGGAAAAAAAACCAGTTCATACTAAAGTGGTGGAGGTTCAGTGTAAGAGTTATTGTTAGGAAGGCAGTATGAAGGAGTAGGAGGCTCGATGAATCATAGACTGAAGAAACATCCATTGTTCAACTTTAGGAAAAGGTGGAGAGGAAAACATTGTGATCGATTATATTATTCTAATTCACTTGTGCATATAGAAAGGACTTGGATGTTTGCATTGATGTATTCATGATAATTTCATAAGTTTATTTTATCAATTTGTTTTTAGCAATGTTGCATTAAAAATATAGAAAATGAATTAGCATTTAATAATTTATGCTTATAACATTTTGTCCCCAAACTTCCTAATGACCATTAATGGTGTTGTATCTCTATGGGAAAAATGGACATTACGATGTTCAACTCCAATCATAAAGAGGATGGTTTTAAGAAAAACTTGTATACAACACTAGTAACAATACAATATTTACTATGTGATAATATAAAGCTTATTGCATCATGCCTAACATCATGAATTGTTTGTTTGGGTGTGTAGGCACATGTATTATGGTAGGTATTGGTGTCTTTTAGTATGCAATGCGATGATAAAGTCTTATGGTCCACATTTCCTATCTTATATGCAATATAATTCATAAGGCAATGTAACAAATAAGATTTACAAGTGTTTTATGCTATTTTGAATGTGAAACTAGTTTTACCTATTCTATACATTGGTATAAAGTTAAATTCTAGAGATTAAATAACATATTAAGTATGTTTTTCTACTAATGAAATTTAGTAATGCCTGCAAGATTTAGATATGTTTTACCTTGGAACTTTGCTATATGATTGGCATACAGAATCATTAATTATGTTAGGTTCACGTTTTTATATTGTATGCTCCATATAACTTGCAATATATTGTTTTTCATGTATACGAGTTAAAGTGTAAGGAGTCGATAGAGATTCATAAGCACCTATATGAGCAGGTGATGTTTAATAATTTCAACTCTTTACTTGACCTGTCCTAGCATATAACACAAATCAATGCAATGGATAATCAATTTGTTCATTTTTAATGTTAGATTTAGCTTATATACATATACTTCATGTATAATTAGGTCCACAAAAAATGTAAATCTTTATTACCAATTATTGTTGACTTATATTTTATTATATAGAAAGTTAAGCAAAAACTAGATAAGGGAACCATTTTTTGGGAAAAGTAATTTAGGTTCATGATCATGTCATGTTAGTCCTTAACAAAAGATATAACTTTTTTCTTTAGGGTGGATTAGATTAATAAAATCAGGGACCATAAGTTGGTGACTCTGGTAGTGATTGAATGAATTTGAAGTCAAACCTATACAATATTAAATTCCATATTCCATATTAAAAGCAAAGTGATTTGTCAAATTCTTTCTGTATCAAGCACCACTAATGGTGATGATGATGGTGTAGCAAAATTAGCCGATTTATTTTTAACTAACATACATACATACATAAATACATACATATATATATATATATATATATATATATATATATATAGGTTTTTATCATTTAACTGACCAACCCAATTTGGTTTTCAAATCATTTTTCAATTAACTAACTTGACTCACACAATTGTAGGACACAAATATATGAACATTATTGCCTTATATTTAATTTTTATTTAACCTCTAGCATAGAAAATTTTTATTGGAAGATTTAAAAAATAAGTGGAATTTTGAATATCAGTGCAAAATTTTTATAAAAATGAATAATACACTATGCATTAGCAATATTTAGAGCATTGAGGAAAGAAGGAAGGTTTAATATTTGATGGAATAGACCATAAGAGTGTGTTTTCTCCAACATTAGAAATGAGCCACCAATGACACCTTTCTTACCTCTATCCGAATAGCACTATGATGAAGAAGGGATTGATTCTCTTAAGTGCATGCATCAAAAATGATAATTGTATAAATTATCTTTTTTGTTACCAATCAGTCACTTTACATATAACTTTCTGACAATTTTTTGTTTACAATTATATTAATCATCTATTTCAATTATTTTTTAAGCTGTAGAATTAGTTTTTTCTTTAGTTTTCCTTTCACTAGTTGTATATAAAGAGCCTTATTATACATTAGAGAGTTATTCATTAAAACTTTTTTTTATTATCTGCTCAACCATTTGCTTTAATAGGAACTCCTTTTAGTAATGGTGGTTCTGATTTAAAATGTGCGTAATATTGATGTTTTTATGTTCTCTATTATGCAATATTATATTATGTTCTCATAAATTTAGATCTTAAAAATAGTAAGTTACATTGTATCTATATTTTCATTTTTGATTTTGCATAGCCTATGTTATGGATTTTAATTTGGAAGAATAATGCATTATGTACATTTCTGTTAATGGAGTGAAACATTATTAGGGTTAATCACAAAATTGTGTGATAATTTGAACTAGTAATAAAATTACATTGAGGAATGGTAGGACCAATCAGTTATAATTCCTATGATATGTGTATTCAAATCGCTAAGTATAATATTATACAAAAAAAATATGTATAAACTTATTACATATCAAATTCTATGATATAATATAAGTAACCTAAGCTACAGTTGCTACTCTCTTGATATCAATATGAGTGTGTAAATAACCCAATATGTGGCTAAAAAGAAGGGTGGGTAAACAAATATAATTCAGTTTATGAAGTTTGGTACTAAAAAATCAATTAAAATCACACAATTAAGAGACTAGACATGTGGTAAAATAAGTAACTAAATTGCATAAAGCCTTGTACAATGTATTATCCAATAATTATGTATTTGATTTATTATAATCTCTATAATTCAATTAAAGAAAAATATTACATTTTTTCTATCAGTTTCTCAATTCCTTAAGAAAACAATGGTCCTTATATTATTAATAGTGATGAAACTTGCATTAGTATGGTAATATTTATCCTATATTAAAGAAATAATAAGTCTATACTAACATATAACAGTTCATCAATTTAACTTACATGAACATTTTATATTAATTATAGATGAATGGAAACATATTCCAGTTCCTAGATTTGTGATTAAACTTACACAATAGAATAAAAAATTTTCTGCTAAGTTTCTAAAAATGAACTCAATCATTTTGCTTCAATTTCTTATATACCTAAGGTTAATAGATATTGGATGATAAATAGTGTTGTAAAATTATTTTAATTTTTCCTTGTAAGTCAAATGTAAATAAGGAGAAATCTTTTATGTGACAAGATCATCATTCCCACTAAACATTGTTCTTAACAACCATATACCATATTATATCTGTTAAAGCAAAACTTGAGTAAACCGTTACAGTAGGGGCTCTTGAAAACTAAATAACAAAATAATCAAAGCACTAAAATAATTAGTTCATAATTGCAAAATTTAGAAATTATCTTGAAACCATATGTGGGAGTCCACCTAAATATCTTGAGACAATTATATCTATCTTATGGATAGGATGATATGGTACAATATCGATGAGAAGATCATTGATATAAATTATGATTAATTTGTTTTTGAATAATAAGTTTATTGAAATATTCATGGCATGACATGAATTGTGATTTGTAGCTCTTTATGAGCAATTTGTTTTTGAATGATAAGTTTATTGAAATATTTATTGCATGACATGAATTATGACTTGTAGCTCTTCTTTCTCTTATCCTCTTTTTTCTATTTTATATTTTTGAACAATGAAATTGTTTAATACTCTCCTTCAATGATGTTTTTGACTATCCTAAGTAATAGTCTATGAAATTTCTTACTATCTTCTTCCTCATTATGAAAGTTTATAACTTTTTTGAACTAGCATTGATAATATTCCTTCAATTCTTACCATAGTCTTCCAATAAAATCACATCTCCACCATTTATGTATAAACTAGAAGTACAAATCAAAAGGTCATATGAGGTTGTATTGGGGCTTTTGTTAAGGTATGATCGGGATAATAAAAAGGTTGATTTAAAGAAAATTTGCTAAGAAGAACATTACATGAAACTTATTCACAATACACATAGGCCCTTTCATTGCAAAGCTAATAGAACTGTATACTTATCCTTTTCTTCTCTTTTTTTCTTTTTTATATATATGCTTGATTTTTCTTTTCTCATAATAATTTTGAGCATTTTCATCATGTACCACAATGAAAGAAGTGTTGGACCATTCAAAAATTCAAATTTCAAACAAGCAAATAAAAGAATTTATGACAGTGAAAACTATATCTGGTAAATAATCTTTAGCGTTCAAAATAATAAAAAGGTCTTCAAAGAAAAATAGGATAAAGGTTAATATGTGGGTAAAATCAATAAAAAGTCTAAGGCTCAACTTGCTTATTCCTAAAAGATAATTTTATAGTTAATGTTATCAAAGAAATAGGTTAAAACAAATTGCTAAATTTAAGTGCCTTCATTATGTCAATGCTTCTAATTTGTCAAACGCGGTCTCAATATGCATAATAAAAATAAGTTCTATAGTCATCTACTATACATGATATCACACATGAAAGAAACACAAGATTTTAAACTTTTTGAAATTTTTTCTCTTAGGCTCAAAAGTTCATGAAAAAGATAGCTATTATATGTGTAAATAATATGCAATATCATTCAACTTGAATATTTCAATGAATACTAAAATATGACTTAGAAAAGATATTTTATTCTAACTCTCATCCTTCTGCATACCAATTCAAATTAATATTCAATAATGAAATGCATTATTCATGGTCAGATTTCAGCCACTTTAAGATATTAGTTCTAAAATTTATAATCAAGATTATTGATTATATGAAACTTTGGAGATATATTGGCAAAATGAATTGCCTGCTACGTCCATAAATGAAATACGTAGAATTCTACCTAAATTCATATGTTGGAATATGTGGTACGTTCAAAACAAAGCATTTTTTAAAGGTCAATAATTTATGGCAAGTTCAGTGATACAACTTATCCATAAACAATTATATCATGCTAGAATCATTAAACCTTTCAGGGTGTGTGCAATAGAAGATTAGTTTCTTGTCTCAACAAGTTTGATTAGTAGCTTAATACCTAAAAAACCACTACGAGGAAATACTCCTCCTTTATTTTATATGAAATTAAATATCAATTTTATAGTAAGGTGTTTGCAGAATTGGCTATGTTGTTAGAGACTCCAATGGTAATTCTAATTTTGAGGGATCAGGATAAGTTCAATTTGGAATAAGTTTATATTCTTAATTGATGTCTCTTAAAATGGCACTTCAATATTGTCTTATAAAAGGGTCAAAAGGATAAGTATTGAATAAGATTCTTAGCTTTTAGTTCAAATGGTGAAAGGAAAAATGACTTGTCCCTGGAAATATAAGGATCTTATGCAAGAAATTTCTATATCTATAAAGGTTTTGAATTTAACTTCACACATCTCTATAGAGAAATCAATTCCGTTGCTGTTGCTCTTGTAAGACTAGCAAGCTCAACATAATTATCAATAGAATTTGGCAATATTGAAGACCTACCATGACACATTAGAGGGTTTTTTACCTTAGATAAACAACACTTTCCTTATATTAAATGGTTTAAAGATAACTATCCCCTCCATGGTACCAAACCAGGTTTTATATATAAAAGATTAAAGAAAATTGTTAAAATTCATTAACCCTTTCCCCATACTTAAATTTGTACATTGTTCCTAGTGTACACGAAATAAAACATTTATAAATAAGTTAGAGGGTTAAGTTGATATTTTTTTAAATATGACAATTAGATGATTTCTGATCCATCCAATAGTAATTGCTTCCTTACAAAATATAAGAAAAAAAGGATAAAAAGAAACAAAAGCAATCAAATAACACCAATATTTTTCAAAAAAATAAAATAACACTATTGAAAACAAAAATAAAATCATAAATATTTATAATGTTAGAGATGACAAGATAATTAATGGAAAATGTAGTATCCCGACTCTCAGATTGTTGAAAGATTTAAAATAATATACTACTGAGTCACGTGAGTGGGATCATATATAATGAATTTGATACATTTATGACATGATTTTTATAATTGTGTTCAAATGCATAATAATAGCATACACACATGAATTGTGAGTTATACAAATTATACTCAATTGACATGTCGCATTAGGATTTAGTGACATTTGGTACCATAAGTAAAAGAAATGTAGCTTGGTTCTTTAATTGATAAGTGTTATGATAAGTGTCATAACACTTGCCATACACTTGTAATTCACAACACCCACATGTTATACACATATGAAAGACCATCTTTCATTTCTACTTTTTACAACATGCTCTCTTCTTCTCCTTCTGTCATTCACGACACTCTTACCCTCACACTCACCACTTTGACTTTCCAAGATTCTGCACTTTACCATCCAAATATTTTGTTGTCTTTATCTAGTTTTTAAAAACCCAACCTATTCCTCCTTGAAATCATGATGATCATGTAAGTTTGGAGGCTAGGTTAACTTGAGGATTTCAGAAGCTTTTGAGCTAAACAAGTAAGTATGATGTTAATATTCATGGTTTGTTTAAATAGAAGCATTTATGATGATTTTCTAGGGATAGATTGATGGTGATAATGGTGTTTAAAGTGTGCTAGACATTGATGAATGAATGGATACATTTGATGTTCTATTTTTGTAGACATTATAAATAATAATTTATAAATTATAGTATGGATGATTTTGAGTTGGTATTGAAGGGAATTTAATGAAGAATTGAAGTCTAAATAATGAGCTATGAAGTAGATGTTTTGGATTTTGTATGTAAGTGTTAAAATCTGGAAAATATCGAAGGAAATGGATGGTAAATTCATGAATCACCCATCCCATGATTATGGAAAGCCCTCCATGATTGTGGGAAGCACATAGAAAGTAAAATCTTCTCTTTTATGTGATTGTTGAACCAACTAAGGATAAGTTACTTTACCTTAGGGCATTTAGACTTGATTGAGGCTTGAAATGAACCTATTTTGATGTTTGATTTATTTGGTTAAAGGTTTGATATTTTAAGGTTGTTAATTAAGGTTATAACTTAAGGAATTGTATTATTGATATCAATGTGTCTAAAATCTAGAAAATTATGAATGATATAGGAATGAAGGTGTTCTTAGGAATGCAATTGTGATATAAAGGAATGAGTAAGGTGTATTAAGTATGAATGAATGAGAATTAGGATTTTTTGTGATTTTATATTAGTAGAAAAGGATTGGTGATTGTATAATTGATGAAATTAGAATAATCATGTTTACTTGAGGTATAAGCTTAATTACAAACTAGGTATGAACAAGTTATGATGTATGATTGGTTAAGAGTTGAAAACTAAGGATAAATACTTGGGAAAGTCAATTAAGCATGCATTGATCATGACATTTATATATATATATATACATGATTGAATACTAATATGAATGATCAATATAGTAATGTGTATGAATGTGTGTATTACATGTTTTGGCTTAACTCGATCTCTAGCATCCAGACATTGCCAGTTCGTCAAGGTAATAACTAATCTAGAGCTTAGTATGAGTCAACCTAGATGTTTTCTCACTAGGATTGAATTGTTTCTATTTAAAATTCAGCTATTGAACTGTTATTAATGTGATTGAGATAATTCCAGACACTTATGGTCTGAGGAGTTTGATAATTGAGATTTGTATTAAGAGTGTTTCCTAATTGAATGTGAATCAGGAAAATATGTCTACTCAACGAAATGTTGAATGCCAGACTTAGATCCGATAAACATATGAAAATGACTGTGTGTAATGAACGAAAGTTATTGATTGCATATAATGAAAATTAATGCATTCCATTATTATAATGCATGATTGGATAAAGGAGCTGTGACTAGAGTGACCAGTGAAAAAAAGCTTAAAGCTTAGAATGTGCACAAAAAACCATAGGCTCAGTTACTAATGAGCCCAGTATCTACAAAGGATATCGGACAGCTTATGAATTGAGCTTAGTATCCATAACGGATACGGGAAAGTAAAAAGGCACTCGATCATAACAAATAAAAATGAAAGTGGAGTCCCATTCGCATTTGCATATATAACTTCATATGTATTATATGAATGATTGAAATGAATTATTTGGACTATTCTGAAATGGAAATGCAAAATAGTGTATACAATTTGTATTTGTTGAAGCATGATGAAATGTGAAGTGACAATCTAATATTTGATGATATGATTTGTCTGTGAATTGAATTATAAATTGTCTTTATGTTTTCATACGAGTGAGCACATCGAGGATGGTTCACTCACTGAGGATGCAAAACTATTCAAAATTGCAAATGTTGACTTTTAGGCATGAGGACGACTTAGTGTAACGCCCCCTTACCGCAGGGTACACTCTGGGATGCCCAGAGGTCATTCCAGTATATATCCTACGATAAGGGTGAGCCACGTTTGATCGCTATAGTCACTTCACAAGGAATCATATCATTACTCACTTATAAAGCATCATAAGAAAATGACAATAATTTAAAACCAACCTTTTCCTCATTTCATTTCACAAAATCAAAAGTCTACATTGTATCTTTCAACAATTACTATATGTATATCATCAAAACCTAGTACAAAAGTACTATATGAAAGAGGGAAAATATACAAAGTCTATCTAATCTGTCCAAAAATCCCAGTTGACTGACCTTTCAGCCATGACTTCTCTTGCCAAATCATAATCTACACGGCTGGTAGAGCCTCTCGGTAGCTAGAGTCGTCTCTCGATCCTGAAAAGACAACGTTACAATTTTAGTGAGTTTTGCGAACTCAATGAGGTAACCATCATCGATGGTTCACTCAATGCATGCAACACAACATTTCACATAACACATATTTCACCAAATTATACTTTATATTAGTATCACATTTTCACTTTAGCATAGCAATTTTGCCTTTCAATCAATCAAACATACTTAAACAGATGCATATGAAATGCTCATGAGACTCTTTTCCAATTATTACGTTGTTGTGACTAAGTGCCTAAACTGTCCCGTTCCTTTTTGGATACCAGACTCATTGATAACTATCCCTTATCCGATGAGGATATATGGCTCATTTTACATAGTAAGCCTTAGGCTCTTAATCACTTTCTGAGCTCGAGGCTCCTTTTTACGCTTTGAGCTTTAAGCTCTGATCGGTGGCTATTCTGGTCACAACTGCCATTATCTGATTGTACATTCATGTATGGAATGTATCTATCACAATCAATCATATTATGAAGCACATAGTTCTGCACATTCACATATAAGCATCACTTCAATATCTCAATCCAATATCACAGTCATAGGACTTTCACTGTATGGAATAAACAATCAAGCCACATTCATTCAATCATTTCAAAACAGAATTTAAACAAAAAAGTAATTAAGTGAGACCGTCTAGGTTACTCACAAGTTGCTCCCGAAGCTAATGCCTATAAGTTCCGACAACATCTGGAGGTTGACGTTCCAATTGCTCCTCTATATCAAACACCATACATATATGTAGCACCCCACTCCCGCAAGACTTGAACCCGACATCGATGGATGATGTCCGAGCTCGTGCCCTGTGAGGGTGGAGTGCTAAGACACTCACTCATTCGGAAATCAGTATAAAAACTTTTTTTTTCTTTGTTTTCTTTGAAAACCACAATCACACATACTATGCGGAAGTTAAGCATCACATATGACCCACTCTCACTCATAAGCACTTTCAATCATAGTAATAAAATCAACAATAAGTTCAATAGTCATTTGGGCCCTTTTCACAAATACAAAACGCTTTAGTTGTTTCAGAATATAATTTTATACAAAAAGTTGCGAAATAAACAATTCAATACAAATTAAGGACATGCAATGGAGACGCGAACTGATCTTGATCTCTATCCTTCACTTGGATGCTGTAGGTATACTGCCGTTGGCCTAACGGGGTATTCTTCTGATCTTGAAAAAAAGAATTGTAAATTTTGGGTGAGTTTTGCGAACTCAATGAGTAACCATCATTGATGGCTCACCCAGTCATATAACACATAAATCACGTTATTGCACATCTCACATTATTTCACATTTCACATGTAATACACTTAATCATTCATATTATGCATATGCCATGCACATGAGACTCACCTTCCATTTCTTACTTTGTTGTGACCGAGTGCATAAATTGTCCCATATCTATTGGATACCGGGCTCATTAATAGCTGCCCCTTATCCGCTTGGGGGATACAGGGCTCATTATACATATTGAGCCTTAGGCTCCTAATCACTTTTGAGCTCGAGGCTCATTTTCACTTTTCACTTTCTGAGCTTTAAGCTCTGTTCACTTTCGGTGACTACTACAGTCACAACTGCCATTATATTTCATGCATTCATGAGATGGAATGCATCACTCACATTTACATGATCTCATTCAATCACTTTCACATATCATCGGACCTTAGTCCGGCATTCAACATTAGTTGAGATTCCCACTTTCATACATATGCAAAGGCACTTTCAGAACACATTTAACAATCAAATTACATACACTTAGTTCATCCAATTCTCATCCAATGAGCACTTCATTATTTCAATCATACAACACATTCATCGAACCTCCTGTCCGGAAACCAACACAGTCAATTACATTCACATAATCATTCAGAAATCAATCAATACCCAAAAAGTCAAACAAAACAAATAGTGGAATGAGACCATCTAGGTCTACTCATAGTACGCTCCAGATTAGCATTTGTTTCTAAATTTTGAAAATGCCTGAATACGGACACTTGACTTGCACAACCCATTTATGCAAGGCACATATTGCACACTCATTAATAATTGCACACGTATAAGCATTTATTTATGCACAATATATAATTGGACTATGTACAATGCATGCTCAATGATAAACTCAGGTACTGTAACAAACTTTACATCTTATACACATTCCCATTTCATAACTTAATCACTCATCAGTTCTTTGAATTACAACCTCAATCCTTTGGTACTTTGATCTTAATAACTCATTCACTACTTTACCGATATAATCTCATATATGACTAGTGAAGAGGAAAACAGAGTATATCACTATGTATATATATCGTTATCAACTTTTTGCTTCGAGCTTAATATTTCCTCTAACTATCACCTTAATCATTCTTTCACACCATTACACACTTTCATTGATCGTTCAACTCCCAAAACTGGTTTAACACTATCCCATAATATTCCAGTCATCAATCCAAAGAAAATCTGTAACATCTCGTTACCTATGGGAGGTTAGAATAATAAATATGAGTGATAAATGAGAGCTTAGAGACATTTTTATGTTCATGCATAATATCACATGCTCATACAAGTGAATAGTGAACTTTTGTGTACATGAATTTAAGAATACATGCATTCATGAATAATTCCGGGTATAATTGGAGTGAATTGTGAATTTTTGAGAATTTTGATTGTTTCTGCATTGAATATTTTATTGGTTAGTAGAATTATGGGATTTATGAATTTTGGTAAACTTAGGATTTATTTTGTGATTTATAAAATATTATGGAAAATAGGAAGAAGAAGAAAAGAAATCAAATGAAGATTTGGAGATAGTTGGAATGTAAAGATGAGGGTTAGATGGAGTTGGTTCAAAAGAAACTAAGTTAGAACTTAGACCTTAGGAAAGCGACATGTGTAAAGTTGCTTTTATTATGTGTCAGAAGAAAGTTTGAGTAATCCGAGAGTTAAAAAGGGGATTGGTACTTTTCCTAAGTTCTTTC
>JAOTAY010000009.1:8830094-8855510 GCA_025629805.1 Erythroxylum baracoense | reverse complement strand
ATTACCTGCACCAGAAAGATTAGAAGGGATCTCAACATGCTTATCGATTACCTTACCACTTCTCATAATAGTGACTGCTTGTGGTTGCTCGGGTTGACTGGGCAACCTCCCTTTTTAATTGTTGTGCAATTGAGCTGCGAGTTACCCTACTTAGATCTCAATCCTTTTTACAAATGCTTCCAAAGAATCAAACCTCTTGTTGTTCATTTCTTGAATTTGAGTTGTGACCTGAATAAACACATTCAGGTTTTCCTCCAAAGAAGGCTTGCTTGGTGGGTTTTGAAGTGAGGATTGCCCTTAGTAATAATTCAACCTCTGAAAATTTTGATATTGTTGTTGGTGCTGTACTGGTGAATTATTAGTCTTCTATGAAAAATTGGGGTGGTTTCTCCAACCAGGGTTGTAGGTGTTTGAGTATGGATCATTTCGAAAACTATTGAGAGAGTTCACTTGTCCTCCCTATCTACAAAAGGCTCACAAGAATATGAATAAATGTTAGTTCCATGACCATAAGTTTCACATATATAGTTCCATGACCATAAGTTTCACATATACCACATAGCTCTTGATTTGGAATGTTTTGGGCTAGCCTTGTAGTTAGCATCTTCACATACCTCGTTAACTCAGCTAACTGCATAACCAATTCTTGATTCGAGCTCACTTCATAAACTTCAGCTCTTCTTCCCCTCATGCTTTTTTATTGAGAATTGGCCCCCATCATTTTGAAAATCTCATATGTTTCTTTGACCGTCTTATCTCACACAGCTCCTCCTGCTGCATTGTCCACCATATACTAACATTGTTGTGTCAATCCATCATAAAAGAAATGGTTCTACGTGTGGAGTGGAAAATAATTGTATGGAAACTGAATGAGCAGGAGTTTGAAGCAGTCCCACACCTTATAGAATGGCTCTCTCTCTAGTTGAGTGGAGATAGCTATCTTTGTCAACAACTCAGAAGCCTTCTAGTAGGAATAAAACTTTCCTATGAACTTGTTGTACACCTCTCTCATGTCGTCAATGAACCAAGTGGAAAGGTCATTAACCATGCCTTGGCCTGATCCTTCAATGTGTATAGGAAGCACCTCATCCTGAGTTAATCTTCATTTAAGCCATCCAATGATAACGTCTAGAGAGTGGTATAGAATTCGCAAATGAAGTTTAAAGGATCTTTATTGGGAAACCTATAGAAAGAGGGCAGCATGTTGTAGTGGATACTCTTCAACTCATGGTTTCTCACTACCTCTCCCAGATGAATGCATGAAATAGCAGTGCCAATTACCGGTATGGCAGACTCCTTCATTACTGGCCGCCTTTCACCCATCTCTTGATCTTTTGGTTTGAATCCCTCGAGATTGTCTTCAAAGTTCCTTGGAAGTTCTCTTATCCGATGTAAGTTCTCAATAAAGGGAGCAAGTTCACCTTCCTAAGAGCTCCTTTCTCGCATAAACCAAATAAAAACAACAGTGAATTAATAAGAAAATTACTAAAAAAACTCAATGAAATAACACGATAAAAATGTATGCATAAACAGACAAAATAATCAACGAAACAATCAAAATCACTTTAGCAAAAAACGATCAAAATTAATTCAAGTTCAAAACACTAAACACCTCCTCGATAACGGTACCAAAAACTTGTTATGCCCAAAAAGTTCTAAAAAGGCCTAGGCTATCCTACTCGCAAGTATATGAGATAGTTGTAGTTGATAACCTAGGGTCGTCTCCCACGGAGGTGAAATTGTTCAACTTAAATTAAGTTTGTTCCACTGCATTCCTAAACATTTTATCCCGATTGTTGAGTGAAAGCTTTTAAGAAAAATTACAAAATTAAATTGAAAAGTAGACAGAATCAATAGGGAGCAAAGACAAATAGATTAATCGAAGTGGAAAAAAAATCTTGAGAATTAATTCACTATTTTAATCTCCTATGCATGATTAAGGAAAAATGATTGGCTTGTTGTCTTACTAAATTAATAGTTAGGTTCTAAATTGATTCAAATAATGAACTAGTATAACTTTCGTATTCAACAAGTTATTATCCAAATTAATTATGAAAACTCGACTACCAATTACCACTTAAGTTAATATGAAATGAATTTAACTTAGTCATCAAAACTTTTGCCTATTTTTTTGAACACTTCAAATCATAACGACAACTAAACTCCTAGTGGATTATCTAAATCAATATATTCTCAAAATAAAAATAAGTTTCCAAAAAAATTCTCCCTATTAAGATATTTGCAAAGAAATTTATAAGTATGGATACTCAAGTCAATAGAAGTCCCTCTCTCATACTTAAATATTTCAATGTCCTTAATATACAAAATATGCAAGAATAATGAAAATAAGAGAAAATTGGAGAAAAATAAAATAAAAGGGCTATTACTTCCTTAACAAATCATTTAATAGAGGCCTTTCTTATGGGATTAAGAGACCATAGGCTTGTAACAGTGCAATGTTATAAACACAGGAGCAACACAGTGCAGAAACAGTTGTATATTTATGATTAATATTTTCTCTAGTAATATATGTGAGGGATATCTAGGACCTGTATCTCACTCTTAGAATTTAAAGTGAAACATCACAGAAATATGCTAACATGTTCCACCTATGTTTATCTATTATCTTCATTGTCATTTCAAAGGCTTAAGTTTGGATGCAGACATGTAAGTGTATTTTCCAGCATGGTGAGTGCATAATAATGTATTTTAACCATGTTACATTATGATGCACTTCACTTCTCAAGATTTTGTTAGAATCTTGCAACATAGAGCAAGATTATAGGATGTGATATAGAAGGTGATACTAAATATGATAGTAAGACAATGGTGTGTTTATCTTATTTTTATTTTTACTACTCTTAGTTTTTCTTTTAGAATTTGGTTTGCTTCAATATTAGAGAAGGCATGGAAGAGACACGTTAAGGTTTTTAGTAACATGGTGTAAACATAGTGTTGTGTTTGGCCTATGTTCAATTATGCTATTCTTAGCTTCTTAAGTGTTAAATGATATAGGCTAATATGGGGTGGAAAAAAGGGTATGTTCCCTATATGATAACACAAGGGTATGTTCCTTATCATGTTTCTGTATAATCCCACAAAATCTTTATGAAAGTAAACTAATGTGCCATTAGTTCCTAGTTTAATCTATGAGTTTAATAACTACGTGAACTCGAAAAAAAGTAAAACGATTAAATGAATCAAATAAATCAAAGCTAATCCAATCAAATCAAAACTGTAACACCTAGAACACTGAGTTGCCTCTCAATATTTACTTCTTTGTAAGTCTTTTAGCTAGAATTCTTACTTGGCCATCTTATCAATCATCAAGGTAATAGAGATTGTTAATATATTGCTTAAGCTCATTAGTATCACTTCCAAAATCCAACTTTAGTCAATGACAATTGAATTTGAATGTACCTTAATCTGGATGCATGATTTCTATAACCATATATAAAAAACTTAAGAAATAATAAAGGGACCTAAAAATTTGGATTTAAGCTTACCTAAAATTAATTAAAGTCGAGAATTATAAAGTATGACTTGATCCCCTAGTTCAGACTCCTTAGCATGTTTCAAATGTTTTCCATTCCTCATTATTGCCTTTTCATTTTATATCATTGAATTTTCATATTCCATATTAGCGATTCACCTTGCTTATTAATTTAGAGTATGCGCTTTTTACTTGTAAGGTCTAGATCATAGTTAATAATTTTTACAGGCTGTAAGAATTGATAGAAAAAAAGTGTTTGAGTTATGGTACCAATGGATTCATGTTATGAAAGACTTATAGTCTAAAATACTAAGTTTCTTATAATCTTGTTTATTCTAAACTTTTTTCAATTTTATCAGCCTTTGATTACCCCAATCATTCCTTACCTAAGCCTCATTAAACCCTTATGAAGACTTTTTGATTTTTGTTTCTAGTTTACATACAAGTGGTGGAGATATGATAATATTGCAAACATATTGTTAAGAGTTCTCCTATGTATTGATCTGAGAGTTATTGTACTTTTCACCCTAAACGCTTAAGTGCATTGAGTGAAATCTTGGTGAGGGTGTAAAGATTTGTGCCTTTAATTTCAAAAACCTTATTGATGTGATTACTAATGATATGGACTTCTGAAGTTAGTTCTAGGATAACTTGAATCTGATTTTATGTTAATTGATTAATATGACATGATTATTTTGAGTATGGATGGACATGTTAAGGTTAATAAGGGATAGATTTTTATAAGATTGATCATTTAGATTATAGTTTTCTTAAGGACAAGCAAAAGCTTAAGCGTGGGGATATTTTATACATGTTTATTTGACTATGACTATACTTATACACCCATATTTAATTTCATTTATCTGTTATTCAATAGTTTTATAGTATTTTTGATGTTTAATTCGCATCAAGTGCATTTGTAGGTAATAATTGCCTTCTTGGACTAAGAGAAGAAGAATTTGGATTAAATCGTTGCATAAAACGAAGATTTGAAGTAACCTGGAGATGCTCGACCGTGTATATGCCCATGTAAGTCTTTGAGAACATATATTTTAGGTATTTTGGAGCTGCACAATCACCCACACAATTGTGTAATTGACCGTTTATGTCTTAAAAACTCTAGTTTTTATTACAAAAGGACGTGAACAGAGGTAATTTTAAGTCGTGAACATAGAGAGGTTATGATTATGATCAAAGGATAAGGAAAACATTAAAAAAAAGTAAAGAGATCCAATAGAAAGTTACATCTAATCTAGTTTTGTAAGAAGATCCAATAGAAGAAAAAGGGAGATTTAGAATTATGATTTCTTTATTTTTCTATTAGTTTTTCAACATATCTATCTTTGTTTTTGTTTTCTATGAGTAGTAACTAAACTTGTTTAGTATCTAGGTTTGATGAACCTTAAGTTATAATAACAACATGACTTGATCTTTTATTTAATACAATTATTTTAATTGATTTATTGCGATTCAATTATGCATTTTATTCTTATTCTAATGTATCTAGAATATTAGTGCATAATTTGATATCATATGATTGAGATTGAGAAATATTTTTGTATGAATAGAACTACCATAATTGGAAGGAGTTGTATGAAAACCTAGAGATAGGTTGACATAAAGCCTCTAGATTATGGTCCAACATAATAGCATAATTCAAAATTCAATAAAGCAATCCTAGGGGTTTTAATGAGAAAGATTTATATTAACCAACTGATGGATTAGTTGTTAATAGTCTTGTGAAAGATATGAACATAAGATAAGAATTTTCACAGTCCAATAATCAATAATATAATTATATGATAAAGGATTAAAAGGTTCTTAGGGGGATTCATTACGTATACACTATTATTTGATATTGATATCTTCTTAGTATTCTCCTCTATCTTAAGTTTAGTATTGTTTTTAATCTTAGTTTATTTGTTTAACTTAAATTTTAATTAAAATCCATAATTTGATTCATAGGTTAGATAATAGAAAAAGGGTAATTACTAGTACTTACAATCTTTATAGGATTGACTCATACTTGCTTATGCTAGCTACAGCTACATCATGTACTTGTAGTTAATTTTTAATATTGACAAAACTAGTCAATCACTCCAAAAGCCCATAAACAGTGAATTTACAATTGTCTCTGTTCAAATTCAACGAGGAAAGTTTCATCTTTGCAATAGATATCTGAGGTACTTGCTAATTTCCAAGGAAAACTTTTCCGTTTCTCTGCTGTTGTTACTAGTACTGCCTCTCTTTTCATTCTTATTTCCCTCTCCCATATGCATAGATTATGCGGGCAAAGAAAAAGAAGAAGTAGGGGACAAAGCCAAGTGCTTTAATGCATTAGATAGCAACATCCTGCCCATGAAACAGAAAATTGGAAAGAATTATGAGCTGATCAGATTGAGCCAAAATCATGAGGAAAAACCAAAAAGATTTGAACTTTCTAGTCCTTATCAAAGATACTTTAAAGAGTTACAAATTAAACACAGTTTACACAATGTCTGAAAAAAAGCAATTGCTTAAACCCATTTCTTCATTGCCATAACTGTTTTAAGGATGCTTGATGAACGCCAATGGCAACCGTAATCTACTTCACCATCCAACCATCATAATTTACCTAAGAAATAGGATACGAAAGAAGATATAAAAATTGAAGCTAGAAGAAAATGGAATTTAGGGAAGAAATGTTTTATGTAGCACAACTTTTTAAAGTATGGGTTAATATTCTAAAATTGAGTTAAATTTGAGATTGGCTTATAATTTACCCATTGAATAATTATAATTATTATTTCTCTTCAAACTAAGTTTATAATAATATTTTAACATGCAAACCCTTGTTGATATAATTTTATTCAGATAGCCTCTTACTAAATTTAGTCTAACGTAAACACGATTCTATTAGCTCTTAGATTTTTTCTAGGGATTGAAATCTAACAAAAATACAATTCCAGATAAGGTTGTCTATCACAAATACGCCTTTGTCCTAGTTCCATGACCTCTCTACTTCTTTGTACACTTAGACATGACTTGGGACATAATCGTGTTCTAGTTCAAGAATCTTATGCTTCCTTGTGCAATTAGATATGACTTACCATGCCTTCACCTTTGATTTCAAGAAAAGAACGTTCCTTAAAACATGCCTTCGTCTGTTCACATAAAGACTTCTAAAAATCACTTGTTTATTTTTTTGAAACATCAAAATTGTATGCCTGCGTGTATGAACCATACACAACAGAACGGATGATAATTTTTAAATTTACATATAAATACAGATGTCTAGCTAGTACTTGATATGGGAAAAGGCTATATTTCAACTTGTAACGGTTCAAAATTAACAAACAATATTTAATTTTATCGAGTTTTAATATGATCTCGATTTAAAACGTTTCAATTATGAGGTAGAGACACATCAATTGGATGGTTATGCCAACTACCAAGGAGCATCGGATCATCTTTAATGGGGTTTACATTTTCGTTTTCCTCCTCTTCTTTCACTGAAATTTGTCTTAAGCGCACATAATATTTCCAATTGTCTTCTCTTTTGTCTAACACCAGGGGGTAGGGGCTCTTTTGTGAATTCAAGAACATGAACACAACAATAAGTCTGAAACACCGGATTCGATGCAATAGTAAGTTATCCAATTTGGCAAACTACTATGAAACATCTCATCATGACTTTGATATGGTCCCCTCCTAGGCTCGCACTTCCACGAATCGAAAACATTCCCGAATGCATACACTCTCCGTCAGCGGTCGGAACTCTTGATCTCACCATCTCTCCTTTCAAGACAAATGCTTCTCAAACGTGAAAATATTTGTGTTTAATATGTTGGTGTTGCATGGATACTATCTTTGTTTTCTATTTCCTGTACCCAAATTGTAGAGCAAAAGGCAATCCAACTAAAGTTTGATGAAGCATTCCTTCCTCAATTTATGCAACTTCACACTTGCAACTGGCCCTGGCCGACAGGTGGCAACATATTTGTCGCATTCTCTTTTTCTCATCACACGCTTTCTAGATTTACTTCCTTCCTTTGAGGAGATATGGTGTTACATCATAAAACTAAATCTTATGAGTGGACCTTTTTATCAATTAGAATTGGTTTGGATCTGAGTTAGTTTCCTATTGTGGTAGAAGTATATCATTATTAAATGAAGAGTATATATGTATTCATATATAAAGAAAAATGAGTAAACGGAGGAAAATGCTTTTTTAAGACTTGTTTCTATTTTTATTCTCAAATTAAGTAAAAAAGAACTATTTGTTCGAGTTTTTAATTTTTGTTTTTTCCAGTTTTTAAAACTTACGAAAAGATATAAAAAAAAGTTTTTATTTTTTGTTTTTTCGTAATTTAATTTAATATCAACTAAATAAATATCATTTAATTATTTAAGATATTAATTATTAATAAGGATTATGAATAATTTAATTTAATATTATATATTTAATGAACCAAAATTAATTCTTAATATGAATTATCAATAATTTAATTTTATTTGATTTTTTAATTTTGTTATTAAATTAAATAAATTTAATTTAATAATTATTAATAAATATTATTAAATTTACAATATCTTCAAAATATACAAATTTTAAATAAAATTTGATTTAATAATTAATATATATTTAAAATAAATATTAATTTTTGAATAAATATTTAATTTTTAAATTATTTATTTTAACAAAATAAAAAATTATGCATAATTTATTAATAATATTATATAAGATATTAAAATAAATTTATTTAATTAAAAATAATTTATCTTTAAATTATATATATATAATTAATATCAACAAATAAAACATTAAAAATTAAAAATTACAATAAAAAATAGACCACGAGTTACTGGCTTTTTTACTTCTTGACTTCCAACCTATGACGAAAGTGCACAACTTTTAATGCGTTGCTTAAACTTTGTCAAAAGTTGATAAACTAAGCTTACTCTTCCTCATAACCCGTTATAATCCTTCAAATTCCATTTAAAACTTTCATTTGATCACGTCAACAGTAAAACTCTTTTCACATTCATATATTGGACATACCAATCTAGAGGAATATATACAAACACGCACAGTAATACTCCATTCATATCAGCAAATTAAGAAATATAAAGAAAGATCATCCAAAACAAAGTTGTTGTAACCACTCTTTCAGGTGTGGAAGAAAGGACGATGATCCAAAGCACCACTACAACTTTGTATTACTGAGCCTGAGGTCAAGGAATCTCAAAGATGGTGTAATTCTAAATTACCCCAACAACGAAGCAATCAATGGATGCCAACCTCCGGTGGCTGCATTGCACCTAGCCCGTATAGAGCGTGGAGCAACAGTCAGTTTTTGGACGGTGGGGACTACATGTTGATGGCCCATTTGTTTAAAGTATGGACTGAAATCATCATTAGAGGCACATTCATAAAGCATTCTCTTGTAATTCATCTCTGAAGGCGAGTCTACAACTTATTCCTGATCATTGTTAAAACACCATCAGTCGGTCTAAGAATGATCATTTGGGATAGAAGTAATTCAATTTGATTGCGGGAAATATATTACACATCATCCGACGGTATTGTAGCAAATTTGAAGTTTTGGCTTATCAAAACATTTGTTTGAAGAATTTGCTGTTTTTTGTTTCCAGTAAAGATATTTTAAATGAAAAAACTAATAAGACTCAAATTTTGTTTTCTTTTACTTTGCGGTATAGTGGATGTCTGTCCCTGATACGAGACAAAAATTACGGCTTTCCTACGCAGTATTTTCCATTGGCATGTCAGTACTAACACTACTGTTGGTTTTTGTTTTGAGTTCAACTTGCTCCAGCCAGAGAAACCAAACCCAAGACTTCAGAAAAAGGAGCTGAGGTTGTAGTATCCAAGAGCTACAGTTGTCAAAATACATCTGTTATTATTTAACAAAAGGTGGCTGGTTTCTCTAGAGGTATGGAAGTTAATCTTATGAGTTATGACTTATTTTGTTTAATTATCATCACATGAAAAATTAATAAGCAGAAATTTTCTGATGTTTTGGTATTTCGTAGCCATATGATTGATTATATGAGACGAAGTTTCATGTATATATATGATACCTGATGATATGATTCCCGGGGAACTGATATTTTTCGATGGATGGAATGATAGGTGAGTTAATATAATAAGGATATGCAACTTCGGGTTTTGGTGTTTTAACTTTTGTTACTGTTTCTCTTGTTGAAGTTGTTGGCAGAACGCCATGTGGTGAGCACAGATGTAAGCACATGACTTTTCAAATATCCATGCTCTGATACTGGAAAACCCTGCAGCAAAACCTGGGTTTTGGGTTTTTCAAGAGAATCAATTTCAGAGGCTGACCACCTAACTGGCGCTAGGTAAGAGAAAACCCAGTTTTTATGGGAGGAAGTGAAGCTTGGGAACTGTGAGTCTGTGAAACTGTGCTGAAGGAAACAGCTCATTGATTCATCTGAAGCACAAGTCCATTAGTGCATGAAGAAAATTAGGAAACTTTTATTATTTTAGCTATTTCTCCTTTTACAACCCAGTTCAGGTACTATCTGCATATCAGTCTCTCCAAGCACCTCAATCAATTGGACTCTTCTGTCGTTCATTCTTTCTTTGGCATTCTATTTATATGACTTGCAGTATTCTCGAGCACTCCCACATGTAAAACTTTCCATTTCTTGCAGTCTTCTCTTTTGATTTTTGAACAAGAAAAGAAATCGTGATCGGACAGTTGAAAACATGCCCTTGTTTGCAGTCCGTACTTTGTCTATCCAGAACAAGTTTCCTTAAATTAGCTTAACACTGTTCTTTATGGCCCTTGATATTAGAGAAACAACAGAAACTCCTCAGTTTCAGACTTAGCCATTTTCAATAATCTCTGAAGTCGATGCTCAAGTTTGCAAACTAGTTTCCCCATACAAGTCAGATTTTTCATCCATCCCCTTTTCAGATCCTAAATCTATCAAGTGGGGAAAAAATTGTGAATGTAAATCCTTCTGACATACAAACCGATCAAGGTGCTCATTATATTGACGAACTTCAGAAACCAGTGTCAAATGGCTTTTGCCTTGTGTTTCTCCAGAAACCACATATCTTGGATTGTCCATCTTGGCCCACTGCTAATCCTCGCAAGTATTTTGAGCTATGGGTTTTCAGCCATGCTTCTCATATCCACTGTACTAATCTTTAGTAGTATTATCTTCACGTTCGCAAATCGAAAACAAAGGTCGGAAGATGAGTCGTCTAAAGATGAGATACTCAGAGCAGATCATGAAATCTCTGCCCACATAGAATGTGTCGCAACTGATCAAGCAGGAAGGCCTGAAAGTGAATGCATAAGGCGAAAAAATGATGTCAGAGTAGAAGATGACAGGAGCGAGGTGGGTGATGATTACTTAGCCAAGTCGTCAACTGTTGTTCTTTCAGAAAGTGACGGCCTCGCTAGTTCATCAACTAGCGAGGAATCAGAAGTGGAGTGGCCATGTCAAGATAACATGCTCCATAGCACGGATTGGTCCGATGGATCCATGTCCGACGAGGAAGGCCTCATTGAAATAGCCCTTCCAAGTGGGCATTATGTTGGTGATAAACAAGAAGAACCCAAGTTACAAGTTCAGAAAAAGTTGCCAGATTTTGCACCAGCTACCTTTCTTAAGCAGCAGTATGGATTGACGGAGCTTTTGGCAGAACTAAATGAGATGAACGAAGAGGAGAACTTGATTGAGATTGACATATTTATGGGCTCCATAAAATGTCCAAGGTTTGAGATTGAAGCTTAAGTTAGCTTCATTTTTCTGCAATTGATTGCACTATACTGATAAAGTTTTTGATCCTCGTGGATTTGGAGTTATACAGGGATTTTACGTTGAATACTTACTGTGATATCTTTTGAGGTTGTTCAATTTTAGTTATCAAAAGTAAAGCTTGATGCTTCTTACCTTAATATCAATGATTTGAAGCTTCTTCTCTTAATGCACAATTATGCAAATTTTACAAACTTTGGATACTTATTAAAGCACTTTTGCTAAAAGTTTTAAGGCCATGGCCAGCTTGATGAAATTTCAATCTCATCTTTTGCCATTTATCAAGTAAGTTTTGTCGACTGCAATGCTACCACCTTCCACTTTCAAAATTTTTGTGGATCGCAAGAGAGGTTATCCACTGTTAAGATTATATGTTGAAATTTCTAAGCTGCTTTTAATCATGATGCTGTTTGAATATTTGAACTGTTACAATTGGGTGGTTGCAATTATGGGGTTATATAAAGCAGAGGTCAAACTTTCTATTTTATTTTACATTGGCCACAAGTCGTTTCATTAATAGTAGAAAAAGCGCTGCTCACGGGCACACAAAGTTATTCGATTGCTCTGCCTCTGCTGAGCATTTGCCTTGAAGGTCATAACCAAATAAAAATTAAAACTATCAATCTTTCGTTCAATTGCATTGTCCATCAATTAGTGAGGCATGCAGACACTTGCATTATATCAAAAAACAATTCAATTTAATTCGAGAATCCTTCAAACATCAACATAATATGCAAAACTCAACTTAATATATAAAGTAAACATACATTAGCAGGATGCTTAAACTTTCAGATATTTTAATAACTAAAACTAATAAAAAATAAAGCATAAAAGTTTGAATTAAAGAAGGAGCATTTTGAGACTTGTTTAGGAAGTCATCTAATCTTTTGATGCAGAAGTAAACACCTTGTCATAAACGCTTCCACTTATTACTCAATTATGTCGTTATTTTAAATGATTGCTAATACCACTATTTAAGTTCAATATTTTCATTTATGTTCATGACAAAGAATTGAATTTATTTATGCTCACTTTTCTTATAACGAATTTAAAATATTGTGTTAATATATGAAAAATGGTTTTCATACAAAACTAATAGCTAAGTTTAAGGACAAAAGTGTTTACCTTATTTCATCTCCATTAATTAAAAAATTGGCCTCTTCAAGGCTTGGATGACCCGCTATCATTTCATGCCTAAATTCACTTATAGACTGACACTCTTTGTCCAAGTTCCATGTTGGTGTTCTTCCTCCCTAAACTATTGATAACGGAACATCCGGAGCTAAAGTCTTCTTCATATGCTGCAAATTTTCCTAGGACTACCTTTTGTGGTATTATATATCTTGCTCGATTTGTGCACTAGCCACCTAGTTGATTCCTCCTATAAGTGCGCATTTTTTCTTTTTCTTTGATTTGCCTTTCAAGATATCATTGAACTCTTGATGAATTTTTATGCATGCAGTAGGATTTTTAAAAATTTCTCCTTTCCTATTTAGTTGATTGTCAAAGCTGAGAGTATCGCATCTTCAGGCTCTCTCTAATTATTGAATTTCAGTATGAGATTTTTTTCATAGTTTAATAGCAGATGTATGATTAGGGATTCATCATGTTAATTCCATATTTGGTTGACAGCTTCTTACCTTCTACTTGAGTGACAACTGCTCCTAAATCATTGTATAACCTCTTTTAGAATTTCCTTTTCCTCTTAAGCTTCTAGTATTATATTATGCCTATATCTTGTAAATGATTCTTCCCAAATTGACAAAGATCATAATCTTATCTCCCTTATTGATTTATTTTTCCATCCTTAACCATTTTAGCATATCCTCATAATTGAAGCATTTGCTATAAATATGGCATAGTTGTTGTACTTTATCTTATATCCATTTAGACAAACTATAGCTATAGAAAAAAATGTGTTATCGATTCATTAACTTCCTTATATAGCAAGCACATATGTATAATGTTAAAGAACATTAACCCGTCTTTGGTTAGTAGCCCTTGTTTGAAAATTAGCCATATTAGAAAGAATATCTTAGGCATTAGGTTCTTATTTTCATATAATGTTGCTCCTTATCACTTGTTCCCTTCCTCCTTTCAACACTTCCCTATAAGAATATTTAGTGAATTTACTACATAAGTGATGGAGCTAGGTGTATTTATCTTCCAGAATAAGATTGGGGTTGTAGTATGGTAGTATTGTTTCTACTTCCAAGGGGAAGTTATACCATTGGTTCCCTCTTATCCGTAATTTTACCTTATTATTGATAGAAATATTGTTCCACTAAGCCCCTAATACATTGGAAATTTACAAAGGTCCTACTTTGCTCTAATTAATATAAAGGAGGAAAGCTCTTTCTCCATTTCCAATTTCAAACTTAAAGAAAATTAACAGATTACTTCTCAACTTCATAAGTTAGGTTACAAACTTAGAGCATTTAGGGTTTAGTTGATTTACTTTTGGTTACTATCTTTTAATGGATGTTCATTTATCCATATAATATATATGTTGCTCTTATTTTCAGTAAGTCTTCACAACCTTTTAGCTATGAGTACCTTATTAGTCAAGTTGATAGAGATTATCCCTAACCCTCCCTTTATAATTGTTTTTTAACATCCTTCTAGCTTAGTTTGGATATTGTTCAACCTTCTCTTCTTCCTCCCCATTAAAAACTTCTCATCAGACTTTCTAAAGATTTAATCACTCACTTTAAGAGGAATATATGGTTGATCAATAGATATATAGAGAATTCAGAACCAACTTTATCAGCATAACTCTACCTATATAAGAAAGATCCTTATTACATAAGGATCCTAACCTTCTTTGAACTTTTTCCAAAAGAGGTCTGCAATCTTTATATTGTAATCTCTTAGTAGATAAGGCGAGTTCGCAATAAGTGAATAGGTCTTCATTGATTTGTAATATTTTTATCCTAGATAACTAATTACCTTCACTAGAGGCACTTTATTAGACAATTAGCTAGCTTTTCCTAAAATTAATTTGGAGACTAGAAAACTCTTTAAACATCTGGTGGGATGTCGCTAGTGTAAATATAAACTTGTCATTAGATTTAGAGAACATTATGAGATCATCTATAGAGCTCAAGATTAATAATACAAATTCCTTGCATTTGCTGTAGGAACTGAAATGGGGGCTCAAAGATATATTATGTTTCACTAATCTTGCCAGGACTTCCTTACATATGATGAACAGATAAGAGAATATATAGTCCCCTTATCTTAGGCCTTTTTCTACTTGAACAACTTGATAGGTTTCCTATTCACTAAGAAACTGAAGGAGGGAGTGCTTATACATTCTCTAACACATTCCCTATATCTTAATTGAAAACCAAATACCTCCAAAACCTATAAGATGAAGTTCTAACTAATTGTGTTATAAGCTTTTTGAAATTCTATCTTCAAGGCATAATTTTTAGCTGGATTTCTTTTACCATAGCCTCTGAAATTCTCCTATGCTAATAAGACATTATCCTCTATCTTCTTTCCCTCTATTAATGCCCCTTTATACTTCATTAATCATAATGCTTATAACCTTTTGCATTATTGAGGCCAACAATTCTAAAAGTATTTTATGGAGAAAGTTACAATAAGATAATGGCTTATAATCCCAAATGGAGTTGAGGCATTGGATCGTTGGTATTTGGCTAATAAATATTTTGTTAACCTCCTTAAGGATCTTACCAATCTCAAAGAACTATAGATTTGCTTTTGTGACCAAATTCATAATTAATGGCCAAGGTTTTTCATAAAAGTGACCATTAAGACCATTTAGGCACGGAGCTTTTGTGGGGTTTAGCTCAAATACCACTCTTCTAACATCTTAGGTTATGAAGGATATTTAAATATTCCATTTTTACATTAGATTGGTAGTTGATGAAGGACCTTATCAAACTCACAGTTGATTTGCTGCAAACTGATTTTCTAAGAGAACTTTCAAAATATCTAAACACTTATTCTTGCAGCTCCCCCTGATTAGAAATAATTTCTCCATTGTTTCTACATAAGTAGCAAATTATATTAGTGATGCTCCTAGATTTAATGGACTTATGAAAATATTAGAGTTCTTATCCCTTTCCTTAATCTAGCTTATCCTTACTCTTTGTATAAATATTGAATCATGGCTTAAGGTTTCTTTTATATATTTCGTCATTATTAATCTTTCCTTTCCATTTAACTCTGGTTCTTTAGGTTACATGTATGAATCCTCTTGGTTCTTGATCCTTTTCTTCTTGGCTTCCTCTACATTCCTACTAGGGTTTAAGGTTATCTTGATGTTGAGAGTTATCATCTTTTACTTAATAGCCTTTAGATTTCTATTATAAATAAATGCCTTATATTCCTGAACTTTTGGTGACTTCCCTCTGAAGATTGCTTCGTAAAATCCTAGTTCCTATATTACTATGTTGTTGAACCTGAATGGAAATTTCTTTCTTTTCCTGATGTCCACGTCTTGTACAATAATAAGGGAATGGTCTAAAATTAAAGGCTCTTTTATAAATTGCTTTACTTTCAGGAAACTTGTTTAACCAGTCCATATTAACTAGTGTCTTTTCTAGTTTTTTTCCTCATAGGCCACTTTGAAGTTTGTTTATTGCTACACTTGAAGGAACATGCTTTCATTTTTAAGTTTATTAGCCCTATATTTTTCAAACATTCTCTGAAGTTATTATTGAAATTCCTTAATTCCACATATCTATCAACCTTATCTTTATGTGATATACTATTAAAATCAGTGGTAATAAATCATAGGCCTTACATTATTAAATTAATCTGCTTTAATTTGTACCAGAATAGTCTCTTCCAAAAGCTGAATTTAGATTTGTAAAGAATTGTTGTACCTATAGTATAGTTTTCTTATGTCATTTTATACTCATATGCATCAATTGGCCATAAGAGTCTAGTAGGTTAATCATTGATTTCTACACTCATAAGCCACTGTTATACTTCCATAGTAGTGATTTGATGGTTGGACAAGAATTTCAAATTCCTCCCCAAAATCTTCAGTTTAGGAATATTTTCCTCTTTTATTTTTGTTTCTAACAAGCCTAGCATTACCAATTTATTTTATTTTTGGGGATGTTGTTGACATCATGAGTAGCTGATTTATATATAGAGATTACTTTTAAACTTCTTGTTGAACTCCTATTTTGTTGATTTGAATGAATGATGTTTTTGATGAATGATGTACTTATACTTACAATATATTGAGAGATTCAGTTGGGTAATTTATCTAGGGTTGTACAATAAGAATTGGCATTCTATAGACCTACATTCATCAAGTTAATTGAATAGTTAGAAGAGAGATCTTGGCTAATTAATTGATCACCCATAGGATAACTTCATAACTAGTTGAATTGGTGGATTGATTTTGTAGATTGAGAGATTGCTTAATCATTCCCATTTAATTAGGTTAAGGACAATTAATTACACCTTAAGAGAGGGTAGTTAATACATTAGGACATCTTAGGTAAGGCAAAATGCAATTAACAAAATAGGAGGGAGGTAAGATAGGGAAAAAGTGATCTCTAGTTGTTAAAATCTTGAATTTCAAGTTTCTGCGTTTTTGCATTATCATTTGTGGATTGTTAGTTTTTTAAAATTTTCCATTTTATATCCATTTAAAATTTTGGTTCTTAAAAAAAGATCAATCTGAATTAAATGGTACCTAAGCACAATCCCTGCAGGATCGATATCTACTTTTTAACTACAAGTCACGACCCATATACTTGCAGTTTTGAGCATAAAACTAGTGGTTTGTTTTGCATTCAACAGTCTTATAACTCACCCTAAAAGTGATAAAAACTTTAAAAGGGAGCTCCTTATATGAATATTATACATTATAAAAAAAAATGCTCCACCTCAAATTCTTTATAAAACTCCTTACTTCTAAAGCTAATCCCATTATTTCAAGTACAACCAAATTTATACTTGTTTTTATTTTGAAAGGCCAAGTTTCAAGACATGCATAACTCTCATAAACATATGGATCTTCAAAGATGAACATTGGATGCTTAATTAGAGTCACTTCCTATGGTTTGCTTAATTAATTGATGTCTCCTAATAGTTATAGCCTTCACTCACTTCTTGTGGATGTTTGTAAACTCATTTTCATATTTTTATTAAGGGTTAAAAGTAAAAAACAATAAAGGAATAATATAAATATAGAAATACCAAAAATGTGCCCTAGATTATGAGAAATCTATATTTTGTGGTGAAAAAGTTAATGAATCTTGATGAAAATAACTGGAAATGTATAAAATTTAGTGGATTTGGTTAGGTAACTTGATTTGGGTAAAGAGTTTCTAAAGAATTCAAAATAAAAACTGAGAAATGGATGAAAGTCGGGTTTTAATGTGACCTCTTATGTTTTAAAATTTTAGCAACACAATCTAAGAATAAACTCTAGACCATTCTATGAAGGAAAATTTTAAGAAATAGTCTAGGGTATAGGCATGGCTAAAATAGTGGATCCTCTTACAAATTGTTTTTTTATAACATGACTTAGTTCAAAAGTCTCTCCCTTATCTATGGATTTTACTATTTCTTTTAGGATGTAGACATAATCTCATATATGGGCACATCCTAAGGTCTATATCCTTTTAAAAAAACTGACATATTAATATCATTTGAGATGCAGGCATGTCTTAGATCATGTTAAACAACATAGTTCAACATATTTATGATTTTTGAACTTTCCATTGACATACTTCTTGGATTTTCTTCAATACTCTTCAATTTTTTTCCTTAGGACCATATGTGTTACCTTGCTTTCTCTAACTACAAAAGGAAAAAAATCAAAAAAATAAACCTCAAAGTAAACATAACTATAGTAAGAATTAAACCTACTAAATAATTTAAGAAACTTTGTCTCTTTCTTTCAAAATTTTGCTTTGACTTCACTCTATTAAAAAGTCATATTTTCCCCTAATTTGTGCTATTTACTTTCAATTTTGAGATGGTTCTCGCCTTTTCTGACTAGTTCTTTATCATTTTTGGAAGGCAATCATGGAAGCTATCGGAGGAGATAGCTTTAATCTCTCCTTCAAACTGCCCTGCTCAGATCTAAGAAGTGCGAATATGGTAAAGCTCAATTGAGGCACATCTATGACTCCCTCAATGCAAATTTTGAGATGGTTCTCACCTTGTCTGACTAGTTCCACAACTATATATTTGCTACGAGGAACACTAACTAAATCAAATGTCTAATAGATGATGAAGGCAAGGTTTTTTATAACAAAAGAAAAATAGAGGAGATGGTGGTTAAATATTATAAGTATCTTTTAGGTTTAAACCAATCAAATTCATTGTGTAAGGACTTGGATTCTTACACTAGAAAATCAAATTGTCTCTCTCACAAGACAAAAGAGAACCTTGTAAAACCAGCTTATGTATAAGAAATCAAGCAAGTCTTATTCAGTGTCAATCCTTAGAAATTCACAAACTTAGATGGAATTGGTGCCTACTTCTTTCAAGCCATTTGGTTTGTCATAGTTGAATTCCTAGTGCATGTGGCGCATGAATTTCTATATTAGGAAAATGCTAAGAGATTTAAACTGCACAAATCTCTACCGAATTCCTAAGATACCTAATTCTAACAAACTCAATGATTATTGCCCCATCTCATGTTGTAATACTGTGTATAAAGTGATTTCAAGACTATAGCCCGTAAACTAAAGGATACCTTAAAACATATAATACATTTCACATAGGGAGCTTTCATACATGAAAAATAAATTTTAATAGATATTTTTATGGTGAAAGAAATGATGAAAGGTTATGGCCTATCAAGAGTTGGGTAGTTAAAGTGGATTTCACTAAAGAATTTGATACATTGCAACAAAACTTAATCCTCACCAATCTGGTTTGGATTAGCTTTCCTACTAAGTTCATAGGCTAGATTAATGTCTGCACATCAACTACTTCATTCAGTGCTCTAATCAATGATACTCTAAGTAATATTTTTAACGGGTGCAAAGGAATAAGGCAAGGGGATCCATTATCCACCTACCTATTCACCTCTCAATAAAGTTGTTATCTAGATTGAAATAGAGGAACACTCAACACATCTGGCTTGTGGAGCTGAACGTAATATCATTACCTTAATATTCAATTCTCTTTATTTGTTTTGTAGGTTGTCAGGTTTGAGAATTAATATCCAAAAGAGCAAAATTTATTTCTTATTTGATGTGAATAATTAAGATAGATTGATTGATATCACTAGATTGAATCCACATGAAATGTCTTTCAAATATATAAGGGTACTAACCACCTCTAAAAAACTAAGATATCAAGACTACTTGACGATTTTGGAGATGGTAAAGAAGAAGATATGTGCTTGGTAGAATAGATACTTTTCCCTTACTAAAAGACTACAACTTATTATATCAGTTTTAGGAAACTTGAACATTCACTGGGGCTCTTATCTCTTTTTTCCTAAGAAGATAAATAAGGAATTAGATAAGGATGTAAAAAAATATCTATGTTCAGGAAAATTAAAAAAAAACTCAAAAGTAGCTAAAAGTAAATGGGAAAATTTTTGTTAGAGAAAGTAAGAGGAAGGCCTTAGAATGTTTTCTTAAATTTGATCCAGTTAGTGTTGATGGCCAAGAGGATTTGCAGACTACTTGATGATAAGGAAGCCTTGTGGTTGAAACGGGTGAATTAGTTTTACCTCAAGGAACATAATTTTTGGCATATTGGTGAAAAGAAAGAGTAGTCCTGGTCCTTTATACAAATTCTAAGAAAAACATGATCAATTTATCCTCACATCAAGATCATAGTAGGAATGACAAGGAATCTTTATTTTGGTTTGTTAATTGGGCAAACAAGAATCCTCTTATCGTGAGGAATGAATTGAGTCAGTTTAACACAAAGATTCCACCTATTCTTTAATTAAATAATCCAAAAGAACATATGGTTTTGTAACTTCTATGGCTTAGATAAAATGGAGACCTACTTCCCTAAATGTTCCCTTAACTAAGACTTAATGGATAGACATATTTGGCTACCTAAAAAGGGTATAGTTTTCAATAACTCTGCTTCCCTTAAACTTTTCAAACCTTAAGGATCAAACATTTATTGTTACAATATAGTATGGAATAGTAAAAGCTTGATGTCTAAGGCTTCCTTTATTACTTATATGGCAACGAGAGGTAGATTAAAAATCAAAGAAAGGATTCATGGCTTGATAGATAAACTATGCACATTAAGTATCCAAGCTTCCAAAACCATCCCTTATATGATTTTTCCAACATAGGTATACTAGTGTAATTTGGTCAAGGATGCTACACACATACTGGTCCTAATAGATCTGAACATAGATTTAGAAAGAATTTTATGCTCAGATGAAGCGAAAAATTAGAAATTGTGGAGATATCATATTTGCTTAAGTTTGGCTTTTAACTATACTATTTATTATATTTGTCTTGAAAGAAACTATAAAAATTTCAAAAAATACACAACAGGAAATTATGCATTGATTCACAGAATTTGCTACTAGATTAGTGAAATATTAGTTGCTCACAATGTTATAGGAAACAAGCGAGTCAATGAAACAATGATGGAACCTTGAGTCCTAAACTAAGTTTCTGGCAATTAAAACGAAGTACGTGTTTAGAGATTGAACTTTTATTATAGATGGATTATATGTTGTAGTGTTTAAATAGTAATGATCCATTATATTGATGCCTTTTATGGATTGAATAATGAAATTATCTTAATTTTTTAAAATATAAGAAAATAAATTCCTATTGAATGCAAAAAAATATATCTAAATTATTTGTCTATAATGCCAAAAATAAATCCAAATAAGGTTAAAATTTTCTTAAAGTTGTGATGTGATTAGGTTGTCTTCAAACAAGCAATTATACATAAGTTTTTTAATTAGACCATTTCATTAAACTTCATTAATTTTTAGAATAATGTAATTATACCCTTCTTCATTATGATCATGCAAAGTTCCATGTAAAAGGTCTTCTTCTTTTCCTTCATCTTGACCCTCATACTTACTTTTTTTGCTGCTTTGACTTCTTCCACGATGATTTCATATAAAATATAGGAATTATTATTCATGTTGTAAGCCTATAATAAATAATTTCTCATCATTTGAAAAAAATTCATTTATAATCTAAGTATCAATTAACATTTTCTAATATTGATTATTAGACCTACTATAGCTAGGAAGGGTCTACCTGGGACTAGTGATTTTTCCTCATCCTTATCAATATCCAAGACTGTAAAAAAATATGTTGGGAATATGGACCTATCAATTTTTACTATCACACTCTCTTTAACATCTCTAGGTGTTTTTATCTAATTATCAACAACATATTAACTTCTATATAAGCAATATAAGTATAGAAATTTTAATTGTAAGTGTTTTGTTTTAGGTTTACTTCTACTTTGCTATGTTCATAAGCACCAACTCTTATTATAATGCTTATGGACCTATATTATTCTTACTATATGATGTTTTGATGTGATTATTCTTTATATATGATCTAAATTATGTCATTTTAATTACTTTGTACGATTCTTAGTTTTATATTTATATTAGAATTAAACAAGCTTTTCTTATATTGATTATGGTTATTATATAAGAAATATGTGAAAGGTAATATTAATAGAAATAAAGAGATAGTTGCTATATAAATTTACATTATTATATTTTTTAGGCATAGTTAAAGTAAAATTAAAAATTTTATAACACAATATATTGTAGGACTACTTTAAGGACTGTTTCTTAATTTAAAAAGATTACTCAAAATGATACTGGATATTAATCAAAATTGGTACTGTACAATACCATAATCAAATTTTGGTAAACCATGCATGACAACTTATTTGGACTTTCCCTCTACATAGAGAACAATAAGCTAGAAATCATTCTTGGATTGGCTATCAAATAGTGCATGTAAAGTTAGTCTTCTAATGAAATTTAATTTTTTTACATGTGACAATAGTGCATCTAAATAGTATTCAATGTGACAATAATATATATAATCAGTTAATATATCTAGTTCATGAGAAAGCAGGGATAAATAAATTGCATGTAATGTGCTATTCCAGTTTATAGTTTTTTGAAATCCGTGCTGTTACAATACAAGAAGGTACGTTTTCCAGAAGCCGTGGCTGTAAGAACAGCAGAAAAACCAGCATATTCTCTTTCCGACCTAGTCTTGCATATTTCTGCAATGTATTTGAAGAGCTGGTGTTCTCTATTATAAGGTTGGTCCATGTAGTCGCCAATTGGCATCCACTAACAAAGCAAAATGACCAAAAGAACAGAACATGTTATGATTGTACAATCTTAATTCAGGCTTTGATCTGGAATCAGCGTCTGATTGCATTTAGAATGAAGTGGAAATTGGAAGTAGTTCATGAATAAACAAACAATAGGTCCAGCTTAAGTGAGGGAATTAATATAATACATATCACTGATCCGTGCAACTAACTAGGAACAGTACCTGGGCATCTTCAACCTCTGAATCTTGCTTTTGGATGTCAAAATGGCGCGGCTTCAACATGCAGACAAAAAATAAGTCTGACTTCCTGAAGAAGGATTGGTGACTTTGCCTGCACAGAATGTATAATACTTCTGTCATGAGCAGACCTGGGTTTAACGGATCATAAAACCATCCATAAGCATGAGAAATGATCCAGAGCATAGAGTCTTTTAAAGAGCATGTGCCTCTAGCATTAATCAGCTTACAAGAAAGAGAGGCGACAAGTTTATAATGCCAGAGAACTAAATGATATCGAGCATAAATCTTACCTGAACGCCAAAATTTCAACAAATTCAACGTCAATCTGATGCAAATGAAAAAGAAAAAGAAAAGCAAGATCTTAGAGGACAACTGGACTCAAGAATACAAACATGTCTAGCAATTTACATCAACTTGACAGGCTGCAAATTAAGATGTTGCTACTCACTCCTGTTTCTTCTTTAACTTCCCGAATTGCTGCTGTACATATGTCCTCTCCCTGTCAGTTGGAAAATGTCAATTGATGATCCTATATTGCCACGATGTATTTTTCTCTCACACACTCACCTCATTAACTACTCCAGTGGGCAACTTCCACACTCCAGTACCTCTAAATCTACCATGCTTCTCCTTAACTACAAGAACCTGCATTGGAAATGATAATTAACTTTATAATACAATACTATAAAAATTTACTTGATCCAAAAGTGGTTAGGACAAGATAGGCTTAAAGCTTTGGATTGCAAAAACATGAGCAGACCCTCAAATTTGAAAATGAATCCAAGAATCGCCAGGTACCTCTCCTTCGTTATTCATCACAAATGCTCCTACACCCACTCTATGTGAGGCATTTACCGGAAGAGTATCAGGAGTTTCAGGTAGCCAACATACTAGCATCAAATAATCTGGTTCAGCGTGATGATACCGAAATCCTTCCTACATGGATAATATTATGTTACGGTTTGATCCAATTGTAAGGTATGGGACTTGGATCCCACGTCGATTAAATACAAAGTTGGTGTGGGATTTATAAAGAATTTGGACTCTCTATCTTTATAAGCTAGCTTTTGGGTTGGTTCTCCTAAAGTCCTTATCAATTGGTATCAGAGCCGGTCTAGAAGTGGTGGCCTACGGAGTAATAGCCTGGGAGTGCCAGCCGTGACCAACGTGGCTGTGACCAACAAGGATCTCGGAGTGGTGGCCCATGGACTGATGACCTGAAAGTGTCAGCCGTGACCAACGAAGACATTGGTCCTTATGGGGGGACGAATGTTACGGTTTGATCTAATTGCAAGGTATGAGACTTGAATCTCACATCAATTAAATACAAAGTTAGTGTGAGATTTATAAAGACTTTGGACTCTCTACCTTCGTAAGCTAACTTTTGAGGTTGGTTCTCTAAAGTCCTTATCATATTATCCAGAGCCACAAAGAAATCATGAATAATATTCAATTTCAGTCTTTTAAAGTTACCTACTTTTCTCGTTTTCCTAGTTTCTGATTCTTTGTTCAACGTTATATCCCTAGTTTATATTTTTCAAGAGTGAAAACCACCATATGTAAGGATACGGTTTTGCTTTTACCTGAACCACAGGGTTGACAAGATGTGAAAGTCCAATGGGCAATTTGATCCAAACTCCCTTCTTTCCCTGAAAAATATAGCATGAATTATAGTGCTCAAGACTCTTTTAAGTGGATATGATAAAGATAATATAGAAATGATGATTATGTACCTGTTGCCTCCATTTCAACATGGAAGATCTAAGTAAAGTAATAAAAATCTGAGAGTCCATGTGCTCCTTCATGTCTAAAGTAACTCCGTCATACGAATCCTCAATTGCTCCGGGTAATTCAACGCGTCCAGCTTCATTTTCTGGTGTGATATGGGCCTCAACTGGCAATGATCTTGCGGAAGATGACATGTTCCTCACAAACAATGAAGTCTCTCTGGAACAAGCTGGAGGAATTAATTAATTAGAGAGTAACTAGGCGTCAACTCACATACAAACCCAAGAAAATTCATCCATTATCTCTAAATCTTATGCACTAAGAAAAAAGCACATAACAATGATTGTTGGCAATTAGATCGCCAAAAAATAAAGTTGTTTTACTATGTAGACACTCACTTTATTAAAACTGCTCACTACACAATTCGTAGGAGTTGAGATTCTTACAATACTTTCACACACTGCACAACCTTTCTTTTTCTCCGACTTTTCTTCTTTTGATTTTGTAAAATAGAATGTAATGACCAAATGGTCATATTTATATAGAGGTAGAGTAGTGTCAAGAATAACAAGACCAACAACTATGCCATTATTAGTCCATGATTTTAGCTCACCAACTATGTGAAAATAGTCCATAATTTTGGCTCACCAACCATTATGTTCACATGTTATAATTTGCCTATATAAATGATCTTGTGGCCATTGTTATATCTAGAGAAATATAGAGAGAAAGATCAGAGCAAAAAAAGCAAAAGTTATGAAGAGTAATTTTTGTGCTCTAGATGACATCTATAGAGAGTGTTTTTTAGAGAATTTTTTGGGAGAAAAATTCTTGGGGATAATTGGGTGTGAGATATTAGTGTTGTAAACACTTGTAAAATTTCTCCTTAGTAAAGAT
>JAOTAY010000009.1:8806616-8819629 GCA_025629805.1 Erythroxylum baracoense | reverse complement strand
AAATGTTTTTTGTTTGTTTGTACTGTCTTGTGTGGCATCCACATATCCTCCAGGGGGTATTATGTGGGTGTTACAATAGAAGTCTCCACGGTCCAATACATCAACAAAACAATTGTATGATAAACGATTAATTTGTTAAAGGTTTAAGGGGATTCGAACCTAGATACTAATTTTTGATAACGATAGTCTTTTAAGTGAATTCCATTATCTTTGCAATCATTATCGTTTTCTATTTCTTTAATTGTTTTAGTTTTTATTTTCTTTTTATTAAAAATCTAAAATCAATCCTTAGGCTAGATAATAGTGGAAGGGTAATTACTAGTATTTATCATCTTCATGGGATTGATTTGTACTTACCGGTACTAGCTACAGCTACACCGTGCACTTATAGTTATTACATAATTGACCAAGTCAATAGGTCAATCAAGTTTTTAGAGTCATTGTTTTATTTTTATTGTATTTGTGGCTTATTAATATAATTATTTTTTAAATTTCTCTACTTGATTTTAAGTTTGTGGTTTATTGTAGGAATTACGATTCATTTTCATAGTCACGGCTCACAACGAAAGGATGGAGCAAATAAGACTTATATGGGACTCAAAATATGTCTTCACAATCTATATCATTACCATATTGGAGACATGGGTGTTCTTGCATATTTTCATAAGCGTAATTGATGTTTAGGCCGTGTCACAACATTGGTGGGAGTTATCACTATAATCATGAATGTCGAGCACCAACACATATAAGGTAGTAACCGAACATGTTCTATTAACCTCATGGTGCAGTATATGAGAACAACTACAATTCATAATGGAGCAATTCTTATACCTATGTATAGAATAATCACGCTCCAACTGAATACTTACAACACCAAATACCTCCAATTAACGAACTAACTCTGGAAGATAAATTAATAGAAATCCTTGCTAAAATGAAAGTTGACTGACATAAATTCGAGAGTGAATAAAAGTCAAGGGTTAGCTTCATAAATGGAAGGACAATTCAAAAAGAGCTTCTAGAAGAAAAAGGAATTGTTATAGATAAACTAATGGAATGCCTTACTGAGAGAGTAGCTAGTCAACGTAAATTCGATGAGAGACTTTCTTCACCTACATATGATGAGTATAATTTGAGCTGCCATCCATCCCAGAGTGAAGAAGAGAAAACAGATGATTTCATGAATGAAGATACATGTCAAGAAGGAAAGAAGGTAACTACAATTATGAAAAATATGATAACCGAGTTTATTCAAAATTCAAACATGAGGCATCAAGAAATGGAGGCTCGTATACAGAATATAGTAATCAAATCAATTAATTGGTGGATATATTATCTAACGAGATGCAACAGAGTTTTGCCCCTGAAACTAATATTATTGACCGAGAGACAATCACCCTTAGTAATGAAGAAGTGCCTTCTGAAGAAGAAGACAAAGAAACCTCCATCCAAGAAGAGAAAGTAAAGGAGTGGCAGAAGATAACTGAAGAAGATGAGTCAAAAGCCTTTGTCCAAAAAGAAGATGAAGACGAAGAGTAGATAAAGGCGATTGAGGAAGAATTATTGGAGGAATCGAGTAGGGAAACCATTGACGAGGTGCTGGTAATGACCTTAAGTAAGGAGGGTTCCTACTTCCTCAAAGACTAATTGTTCGAGCCAGTCAATAATGTAGGGAGTTTTGTTATTCCCTATGTTTTTAAAAGTTTGTCATTAAAACGGACATTATATTTTAAATTTGGATTTATTAATTTGATAAATTATGTCCTTGTTATTATTTTACAACATGTGGCTTGTCTACAAGCTATGAAACCACTTTGTGGAGAAAAGGGTGAAGCAAGCCGCTGATTATTAATCCAAGATGACATTAAACATACAGGTCACTTCGAGCTACCAACATTAAAGCAGTGCTTTGTGCACGACAACTCATGAGTTAATTTTATTTTTTTCAATTTTGATATTATCTTTTGTTTACTTTCGTCTTAGTATACGATTTTTTCCCGTTATGTTATTTCTTTTTATCCTTTTCTTTTATATTTTTCAAGGATGTTAGTTTCATATTGGATGAATCAAAATCAGAGAAATCATCATAGTCAGGAAGGAACCTACTTAAACCCTCTCACTTTTTCATAAATGCTTATATTATGTACATTGGGGACAATATATAACTTTAAGTATATAGATGGGTTCAATGGATCTTAACATAATTTCTTTAAGCTTATTATAATCTTGTTTATAATTTTTATTAATTGATATCTTGAATTGGTTGAGATTTGTCCATGAATACTATACTTTATTGTTGAATATTGACTTGAATTGGTGTACAAAATGATGATGGAATAAAATTAGTTTTCTAAAGTCATATTTTTCGTAATCATTGAAATATTAAAGTTGGATGAAATTGCATATTATTTACACACATATATATCCAAATTTTTTAGTTCTTTTTATTCTCTCATGTATCTAATATCGTGCATAGTAGGATAATTCCAAAACTTGCTTTTATTATGCATGTTGAGACCATATTTGTTGAATTAGAATCATTAATATAATGAAGGCATTTAGATTTACCAACTTACTTAGCCTATTTCTTTGAAATTATCATACTCAAAATTTACTTTTAGGAATAACCAGGTTGAGTCTTAGCTTTTTTTTCATTAATTAAACCCAAAATATAAACCTTATCTTATTTGTTCTTTGAAGATCTTTTTATTGTTTTGAACCTTAAAGGTTATTTACATTATTTGCTTGTTGAGACTTAAAATTTGTGAAAGGTCCATTATTTCTTGAATTGTGGGACTAAATGTTTAGTATGAAAAAAAAAGAAAAGCATAAAAGAAAATAAAAGGAAAAAAAGAAAGAAAAATAAAAATGAGTATATAGTCCCATTAGTTTTGCAATGAAAGGACCTATGTATACTTGTAAACAAGTATTGAATTATATGGTATAGTAAATTTCCTTCAATTTAACCCTTTTTATTATCTCATTCATACATTACCTAAGCTCTATTACATCCTACACAAAGACCTTTTGATTTTTGTTTCTAGTTTGTACATAAGTGGTGGAGATGTGATTTTATTGCGAGCCTATAGTAAGAGTTCTACTATGCATTGATTGAGAGTTTTGATACTTTTCATGCTAAACACTCGAGTACATTGAGTAAAATCTTAGTGAGGGCGTAAAGATTCATGCTTTTAATTTCAATGTGATTGTTGATGTGATTATTATTAATATTACTTAGGAAGTTAATTTTAAGACAACTTAACTCTAATTGTATGTTAATTTGACTCAATATGACATGATGATGTATAGTGTGAATGGACAGATTGAAATTGATGATGGATTGATGTTGTGAAATTTATAATTGTGATTATGGTTTGCTTGAGGACAAGTAAAAACTTAAGTGTGAGGATAATTGATATATACATAATTAATCATAATTTACCTCATATTTGATATGTTTTTGCTTGATATTTTATACTTTTATTATATATTTGATACTTAATGTGCTTCAAGTGTGTTTGTAGGTTATAATTGCTTTTACAAACTTTAAGGAGAAGAATTTGGACGGAAAGACGACATAGAGCAAAGAATTGAGGCACAAACATGAAGCATGATCGTGCACTTTTCCAAGTCATGTGGAATTGTGATTTCAAATATTTTTGGACATATACGATCTGATAGATTGTTTTTAATATAAAAAGATTTTTTTGGAGGCTAATGAAGGGAGGAGACCTTGGGAGGCGATTCCCAGACGTGGAATCATTCTCAAGGGGCAATTTTGGTCCAGAGAAGTGGAAAACATGAAGAAACCATCGCAAGATCCATCGGAATACAAAATCGTACCCTTACATCATAAGAATACTTTATAGAAGACAATCAAGGAGATTTGTTTTCTATTTGTTTTTCTTTCAATGTATGTTTGATTTTGTATTCGATTATGTGTAACTAAATGTTTAGTTAGTATTTAGGTTAGATGAACCTTATGTTAATACTTTGATATGATTTGATTCTTTTGTTATTGCAATTGGTTGTTTGATATATTATGATTTGATTACGTATTTTATTTATGTTCTAATAACCTAAGAATATTAGATCATAATATGATTTCATACGTATTAAGAAATCCTAGTGTGAATAGATCTACCATAATTAGAAGGAGTTTATTGCAAACTTAAAGATATGATAACATAAATCTTTCGGATTAGGGTCAAACTTAATAGAAAGACTCATAAATTGGTAATGCAATCATATAAGATTTAACTAGAGTAATTCGGTTAGAGATCTTAGGATTATTTATTAGTAGACTCAAGATTTGTTATAAGCACACCATAGGAGTATCCAAGGTCCAATACATTAACAAATAATTACATATAAAAGATCAATTTGTTAAGGTTTAAAGGGGATTCAAACCTAGATACTAATTTCTGAGAACAATAGTTTTCTAAGTAAATTCCACTGTCTTTGCATCCATTATCGTTTCCTATTTCTTTAATTTTTTAGTTTTATTTTCTTTTTATCAAAAATTTAAAATTAATTCTTAGGTTAGATAATAGTAAAAGAGTAATTGTTAGTATTTATCATTTTCATAAAATCGATCCACAATTTGAGTGTATCCTTGGTGTATCATCACTGTCCAAAAGCTTTGAGTGTCATCATAGCTGTGTTTGCCATTCTTCTTCCGTTGCAAACTCCAATTATAAGCTATATACTTTCCGATTTTCACCTCATTAACTTTTAACATCTTTATCTCACACATCCAAAGCTAATGTTTTGTAGCATAATTGTTTTGTGTGTCTTAATATTCTATGATTTTCCCATTCCATGTGACATATACCATACATCTAAAAACTATTCTAAAGATAATTAAAGCCAAAAGAACAAGTTAGCTTCCAATATTTACACTAAAATTTAAATTAGACCTTAAAGTTTCGAAATATTTAAAATAAACCTTGACGCTTGTATGTTTAAAATAAAACCTGAATTTTGGAAAACGATCAAATCAACCTTATTAGATGGAATAGCTGACGTAGATTTTTTATGGGGTCCACTTAAAAGCACACGGTGCCATGCACAAGCTCAACCTTGAAAAAGAAAGGTGGTAAGCCGAGAACAGTGCTAGCCCTGGGCAGGGGTAAGCAGGGCACCTGCTCAGGCCCCATCAACAAAAGGAGCCCCCTTTTGGAAGCCAGTGACAGTGTAGAATATGAATCACCAGCAATATAGAGTGGATTATTAATGAATTTAGGGTGACTACGCAACTACTGCAAAATTGCAGACACAATGAACATAAGTTTCTGATCAAACTAATCCGTATGGTGATAGTGAATGTCATCCCATCAACAAAATGGGCCCCCTCTTGGAAGCTAGTGATTGTCCTCCCTTGCATTATTACAACTCATTTTGAATTGTCCTCCTTATCATTAGTTAACATTAACTAACTTATAACATATCATAAGTTAACGTTAACTTATGATAGTTATAAATAGTTTTAAAGAATTTAGGTGTATTTTTACCTTCTAATTTTTTTATTTTCATCAATATATGCATCTAAGGTACTCCAATTCAAAAATTGACAACAAAAAAATTTCACGATTATGTCTTGTAAGTTCGAGTGTAATTTAAAGGTAAAGTAAAGTTTCTGATTTTTTAATATATTTTTAGCTTATTAAATATTTGAATATATTATAATTAATTTGCAATTTGTCATTAACGTAGACATTATATTAGCATTTTAAATCATAATATTAATATTAAATGATATTTTATTTATTTGTGTTTCTCCTTTTTTATTTTTAGATTACTTATTATTTATAAAAATAATTTAATATTAATAAATAATTTAAATTTTGTAATTCTAATTTTCATTATACTTTGCCACAAGTAATGTAATAATCATTGGATTTGTGTTTTTATAGAGTTTACATAAGTTTAGAGATAATATAACTAAATCAAGTAATTTAAATTACTCAATTCAAAAACTACATAAATGGTTTCCTTTATTATAAAAATACATATGATTCTATTAAACATGTTATGATTCTATTAGTTGTTGTGGATATAGCAATTGCTTCGTTGAAGAATAGATTTGAACAATTAACAACATTTGATAACATTTTTGGATTGTTTTCCATTTTTGACCTCTTTCCACATAAAGTATAATTAATTATTATGCCGAATTTGAGACCAGATGGCATAATTATGAGACGACGAGCATCACTTGATCGAAGGCTCGCTGCCTTTTTTTTATGGACAAATCCTGCAACCGGAATTATACACATTGACAAATTTTTATAATTTTTAATTGTAATCAAATATACCGTTTTCACTATATGATATTTAACTTATAATTAATTTATAATCATATTCTACTAATTTTAATTTGGTTTAATCAGGGAAAGTAAATATAGAAAAATCTGGATGATTTATTTGATTGGGTTATAAGAAAAGTGTGACATTTATTTTCTTCTCTCTTTTGTTCAAATTTTTAGTTTAGTGTAGACGCCACAATTCGTATACTTAAAAATCGGTGTTCTTATTCAAAACCAAACATTCAATTTTGATAAGATTTTACCCATTATTTTCTTCTAGATACCCACCAATAGTCAAGAAGCGTATGCGTATCGTATCAACAAAATATTCGACTTTTCAGTGCTGGACGCAATTTCTTCACAAAAATCCATTTGAACTCTCACAATCGATGGAAAAAATTCGTACAGGTCCTCGGCATAATGACGGAGAACTGGCCATTAGGAGTCTCATATGTGGTTGGTGTTCTCAATAGGCATAATGACACTCATAATAGTGTTTCCTTTTCGTTCCCTAATTTTCCTTGACAAGCTATGATAGGTTTATCATAGATTCTAAACCTTTATCTGGTTTAGAATCTACCACAATGTGTAGAAGAATTTATCAATTAATTAGCACGCTACCGGCAGGTGAAGAAGAAGATGGTCATGAGGTGCTTGAGATTAGGCTCTTTAGGTCCGAGGCAGAGCCGAATTGCCGATCACATGAGAACTCTGATATGGTCAATGTTGTAAGCATATTGCACGTAAATTCACTTGTTGAGGATTCAGTTTCTGCTAAAGTTTTTCGAAACAATATTAATTATTATGAGATTAGTTTATGGGTTTTGGGTTGATTCATTAACCATTCATATAAACCAAAAGTCAGGCGCTTGCTCATAGGTGATTGAGGGAGGAGTTAAAGAGAGGTGTTGCAAGTTTTGTGGACAGGGAGAAATCAATGAAGCTAAGTGGAGGGATTCACAGAGAAGTGGTCAAGAAATAGGCAATGAGGTCTCTTCTTGAGTTTGAAGTCATGAACGGTTGATATTAAGCTAATAGCAACAACATTTTCATAGTTTCAAGTTTTTCCGTGGACAAAAAGATATTGTTTTCCTATCGTCTCTTGAATATAAATTTTCACAATTCAATACTGCTCGATTCTTTACATTCTTTTCCATAGAAAGAAAATTCCAATAACTAGTTTCAATTTACTTGATGTTATACAAATTCTAGTAATTAAGCTTGTGGAAAATGTTGCTGACATGTAGAAAGTAATGAAACATGGTAGAGGGACTTACAGGAAAGTGGTCAAGGAACAGACAATGAGGTCTCTTCTTGAATGAGTAGCCACGAATAGATGTTATTGAATACCATTTTTCACAATTCAATTATTGCTTGCCTTTTTTCATTCTTGTCCATCAAAATAAAACCCCAGTTTGGGTACAGGTTGTATAACTTGTTAATTCTGCTCAGTGTTTTTAACAACTCCTCAGTATAAATTTTGCTGACACGTGGAGTCTGTGTAAGTTCAGTAGTACACACGAAGTCTGCTCATCGGTTTGGCTACATATGAAGGGGGTTGTAAGTTGAAAAATTCAGCTTGAATTAGTTCCTTTTGTAGCTAGCATTCTTATTGCAATACAATTATATACATTTTACTTTCCAAAAAAAAATCATAAACCCCAATAAATAGGTTCAATTTACTTAATATTATATAAATTCTAGTAATTAAGCTTGAGAAAATGTTGCTGACATATAGAAAGCAATGAAGGTAGGTAATGGGATAGATGAGAAGGTTGTCAAAAAGCATGCAATGACGCCTCTGCTTAAGTTTGGCAGTCACAAACAAATGCTATTAGCAATATAATTTTCTGACGTCCAAGTTGCGGTCTGTTTTCATGGACAAAATTTTTTGATTCTTCTATCAACTCTCTTGAATAGAAATAATTTATGTTTTTAATGTAGTTACTTTTTCACATGTTTGTCAATAAGAGTTGAAAAAGGAAACACATTAAGTAGTTTTAATTTACTAATAATTATACAAATCCAAAATTAATACTGTTGTATTATAGAAATAGATAGCTGATTCTATAGAGATAATGATCTAATTTTCTAGAGATTATTAATTGATATTCTATAAATTTTTTTAGCTGAATTAATGAGATTTTATTTCTTAGAGAATAAATAGTTCTCCTTGATTTAAGAAGGTGATTAGGGTTGTATTGTCTTATACATTCCTTGTACTATTCACAAAAAAAATAAAGGAAGAATGACTTCTCCCTCTCTCTTCTTTCTTCATGGAATAAAAGCCACAACTCTTTCACAATATTATTTCTTTCTTCATACAAATTAGTCTTAAATGACTTATTGTTTATCGATGACTGAGTAGTGGAGATACTCCTCATCCTCTACCAATGATTTCAACAATTTGACTATGACTAATTATGACAAGAAATGCACAATGTTTAGCTCAAACCTGCCCTTTTAATTGACGAATCATATGTTAAACGACTATAATTACCTAGAATGGTTGCAAACAATAAATTTAGCATTGATAGTAGAGGAAAACTTGACTATTTGACTAGAGAGATAACAAGGTCGTCTTCAGATGATCCAAATATGACAATGTGAAGGTTCAAAATTTTTTTTATCACAACTTGGTTAAGTAATTCCATAGAACATGCAATCAAAAAACCCCGTATGTTTCTGCTAACAACAAAAGATGTATGAGATGCAGCCTGAGAGATGTATTTGGATAATAAAAAAGATGTATGAGATGCAGCCTGAAAGATGTATTTGGATAATAAATTTTTTTTTCAAAATTTTGAACTAAAAATGAAACTATGGAAGGCCAAGAAAGGAGACTGTAACGTTACTTTGTCTTATAACTAACTTGTAACCTTGTGTTATGAAGATGATTGGGACTATTCAAATGATAGTGCCTAGCATAAAAAGGGAAGAAAATGATGTGGTTTATGTTTTTCTTGCAAGATTGAATCAAGAATTAGATGAAGTCAAAGATCGAATTTTGGGAAGAAAGCCTTTACTCTCTATCAAAGAGGTTTTGTCGGAAGTAATGAGAGAGGAGAAGAGGTAAAAAGTAATAATTGGTAACACCAGATCAAAGGTTGAAGGTTTTGCACTCTTGTCAAAAAGAATATAGGCTAAAGGAGAGAGGAAAAACAACAAAAAGTTGTGTGATCATTGTAAACATGATTCGCACATATGGGAAACATGTTGGAAAATTGATGAGAAGAAAAAAAATTGGAAGACAAATAATTCGAAGACAACTATACCTACCAAGCCAAAACTGTTGAATCTAGGCTCGAAACATCTTTTAGCACATAACCTTTCATAAAGGAACAAATAGAGCAAATCTGTAAAATTCTTTAGTTTTAAAATTTCTCTAGTTGAAATCCTTTATATTCTTTAGTTTAGAAAGTTAATTATCTAGTTATCTCTTGTTTCAGGGTCAATTTAGATAATTCTTGGATAATTGATTCTCAGGCAACAAATCATATGACTAAATCCTCTAAATTGTTTTCTTCAAATAGTCCTTATGTAAGAAATCAAAAGTAAAAATACCAGATGGTTCGTATTCAGCAGTAGCTGGGAAAGGATGAATTGTCCTTTCCCTTGATCTTACACTCTATAATGTTCTTCGTGTTCCTAAATTGTCTTGTAATTTGTTGTCAGTTAGTAAAATAACTATTGACTAAAATCGTCGAGCTAAATTTTCTTTATGTAATTGTCAATTTTAGGATTTGAACATGGGGAAGATGATTGGAAATGTTAAATAAGTTGGAGGTCTTTATTTCTATGAAAATGGATATTATTCAAACAGGCAATCTCGGAGAACTTGGGCCAATTCTATTTCAATGCTTCTTGAGAATAAAATTATGTTATGAAATTTTAGGATAGGATATCAATTTTTCATTATATGAGACATTTGTTTTCAAAGTTTTTTACAAAAAAAAGATCTATTTTCATTTTAGTGTGAAATTTGTCAAATTATTAAACATCATTGAACATTTTCCCTAATATAACCTTATAAGGCTATAATACCCTTCACTATAATTTATAGTGATATTTGGGGACCTTTGAGAATAAAAAGAATAACTAGAAAAGGATGGTTCATAACTTTCATTGACCAAACTAGAATTACTTGATTATTTTTACTTAATGAGAAGTCAAATGTAGAGAGTGTGTTTCAAAACTTTTATAACATGATCCATACACAATTTCAAACTAAAGTTTAAGTTTATAGAAACGATAATGGAAATTAATACTACAAGAAGATTTTAAGGATATTTTTGTTGAAAAATATGTATCATTCTTCAAAGCTCATGTACTAACACCCTAACAACAAAATAGAATAACAAAGAGAGAAAAAAATAAACATTCATTACAAATTTTGAACTAATCGTCCTAAGTACTTATAGGGTGAGGCTATCCTAGAAGTTATATATTTAATTAATAGGGTGCCTTTAAAAACTTTAAATTTTCAAACTCCTCTTAATTGTTTTAATGAATGTTTTTCTTTATCTTGGTTATGAGATGATCTCCCTTTTAAAGTGTTTGAGTGTACTGTAATTGTTTATATTCATGACAACAATTGGGGAAAACTTTATCCTAAAGTTAGTAGCAAAACCATTATGCAAATCAGAGGATACATGAGCTTATAGAAGTCTAGACTCCTTAATGAAGACTATTATACTATAACGTGGAATGTTTAGACTTATTAACATATGAAGTAAGTTGTATTTAGGCTCAGAAGCTTTTAAAGCTTGGTTTTTAGTTTATATAGCTCTTTGTAGCTACTTTGTAACTTTTTCTTGCCATTTACAGCTTAATTCATTATTATTTCCTAAAAAACATTGATCTTAAAAATGAAAATGTATTTTTGTTGGTTATCATTCTATTTAAAAATGGTACAAGTGCTTTGAACCAATATCCAAAAGATTTTTTGTTTCCATGGATGTCACCATTTTTGAAGATAAACCTTTATTTACTCTCACCATATCTTCAGGTGAGACACATAGTGAAGATTCATTTTTTGATATTTTTGAGGAAATGAGATCATGGCCAACACTTACAATGTTGTAGATATTTTCTATAATCCTAATTCAAATATTGACGGTGTCTTAAGTAATGAAAATAAGGATTCATTTCGATGTCCTTAAAAAGTCAATCTTAAGAAAAGAATGAAATGTGTGAGAGACAAGATGGAAATCATTTTAAAAGGAAAGTTTTATTGAGAAAATATCTACAGTGAAAAAAAAAAGACATCTTATAACATGGTCAAGAGTAACCCGAAAAGAAATCCAAAAATTGTATACCAACCAAGTAAATACTTAGTTAAACCTACTTCTATTGAGTTAGTGTCACCTAAACTAATATCTATTCTAGAATAAGATGATACCTTAGATTATGCATTACTTATAGTAAAAGTTCTAAAACTTGTAGCAAGATCCTATGTATAACTTCTTATCATATCAGAGCCTATCTCCATCATTTCAAGCATTAAATTCTAAGCTATCAAACTTTTCCATTCATAAGAATATACAAGAGGATCTAAATATTACTAAGTGGAGTGATGCAGTCATGGAGGAGATGAGAGTTTTGGAGAAGAATATAACATGAGAGGAAGTTAATCTTCCAAGAGAAAAAAACACTGGTCAGATGTAAATGAGTGTTCACCACGGAGTACATTTTTGATAGATCACTTGAAAGATATAAAGCTCACCTTGTTGCTAATGAGTTTACTCAAACCTATGGCATTAACTATTGAGAAACTTTTTCACCCGTTACTAAGTTAAATATTGTAAGAGTGTTGATTTTTGTTGTAGTTAATCTAGATTGGACTCTACATTAGTTGGATATGATAAATGCCTTCTTAAATGGGGATTTAGAAGAAAATGTGTAAATTAATCCTCCCTTAGGATTTAGTGAAAACTTAAAAAAAAGATATGCAAGCTAAAAAATTCTTTATATGGACTGAAATAATCATCAAGGGCTTGGTATATATATATATAGAGAGAGAGAGAGTTAAAGAAAATTTTATTTGTTTCTTTAACTCGCTCTTTATAAAAATTATAAACTGATGCATGTAAAATTTAAAGTGTTAGATACTTTCAAAGAAAATATAAAAAATGCAGCCAAATTGAAAAGTTATAGAAATTATAATATATTTCTACACCTAATAAGTTAAAACCAACAATACAATTAAGCCATATAAATTTCTTTCACATTTTTCATATTTCCAACAACTTTCAATGCATTTATATAGTTGAAAACAAAAGCAAGTCATACTTACTTTGTTTTTATTTAAATAATATGCTTTATAATCTCTCCGCAATTTTAATAAAACTCATAACTCCATCTTAAAAAAAAAAGCCCTATATATGAAATCTCAAATATGATAATTTCAATTAAACTTAAGCAAGAGTTCATAATATCTATCAGATTATCTATAGTACATTTTTCTTTATAATAATGTTACCTTGAGAAATAATATCTCACTATTTAGTTCTCTCATGAAACATTTAATCTTTAGTCACATATATAATACTTTGATTCCCACAATCTCAGGATTTTTTTGTTGAAAAATATGTATTATTCTTCAAAGCTCATGTACTAACACCCTAACTGTAACATCCCCTCACTTATGGAAAAGGGTAAATTGGTCTTTTTGAATGAGTTAGCATAATTGGAAGTGTTTCTGAC
>JAOTAY010000009.1:8745678-8795623 GCA_025629805.1 Erythroxylum baracoense | reverse complement strand
TATCACCCGCAAACACACGCCGCAGTATCACCTGCAAACACCTACGGGTGGGATGTGGGGTCTAACAATTCAACCCCCTTCTTGTGTATATATTATATTGTACGTAATTTCTATATTAACGTGTGATTTACTTCACATGGGACCATGTAAGGTATCATGTCCTTTATTCAAAAGGCAATATAGAGGCAAGTAGGGTGAATAGTAAAACCAGAAGTGACCATATTTGAACTTGACCCTAAACATGGTGGTATGTAAAAGACTATGTCTCATGGTGCTTCTCCAATTCTTCTAAAATTTTCTTTAATTCGACCCATTTTTTATCTAATTTTGCTTTTTTTCCTTGTATAGGCAAAAATAAGACTTTAATTATAATAATTTTTAAATTAAATATCAAATTGTTTAAAATTCCTCCAACATATAAGCAATATATTATAAAAATAGTGCTAAAAAGGGTATATGTCTTGCATACATCAGTCTTAGTGAGAATTGTCTAGCATAATCCCATCTAGTTTCCTTCTTGACCTACCCTTATCATTGTTAGTTATATTAGAACTTATGTTTCGTCATGTTCATTTGATTTTTGGATCTAGAACAAGTGCTACTCTAGGACTATTACACCAAAGAACATAAACTTCAAATTAAATACAACAAGGTCAAAAAAAAGAATGCTCTAAAATAAAATAATAAATAGATAATAAACAAAAGATGATTAGATTAATATAAATAAAGGTTTCTGAATATTTTAGTCTTAACAGTAGTGCCAAAAACTTTATATGAAGACAAATATAAATAAAACATAAAACAATGATAAAGAATCACTATAAAAGTTACCTATCATTTTCTATAGTATAGCTTAATGATTCGAATATTGATCTTATAGGGACCGTAGTTGCTAGTACCAATCATTTTCTTGTTGTCTAACATAATAAAGAAAATTATTGAGTGAAATATGTAATTAAATAAACTAAAATAACAATTTAGTATTACCAAATAAATTTGATAAATAAAATCCAAATACGAATCCCCCTAGAATTTTCTTATGATTAAATTTATCTTAATTCAATGATTAAAAAATTAAAAAATTATAAATGTACTCTCTATCAAGATTTACATTCCCTATCCTTAATTATTCAAACCAGAAGTTCTTTTAATTCGAAATCTACTAAGAACATAGTAATTTGTTCTATGAATTTCTATGATAGATTTCACTCTAACAATCATTTAGTCTTATATCTAGGATTCCATTCAACTCTCACTATTCATGCTATGACCTAATCATATATATACACATACATACACATTTTATGAATTTCTGCGATAGATTTCTCTCTAACTTAGAAAGATATTTTATGTTTGCTACTTTAATCCTATATATAAATCTAAATTGAATCTTTTGTGTTTATTAAATCAAAGAAATCAATTCAAACCTTCATCCTATCTAGATCTATATCACAATCAGTTCATTATCAAACAAAGAAACCCAAACAATAATTAATAAAGAACATAAGAAATAAGATTTAGTTCTCATGGACCATGGACCATGGATCTTGAATCTTGAATATTCTTATTGAATCTTGATAAGTATTTTTTTTCTCTAAGGTTGTTTTTTCTTATTCTTAGATGTTTTTCATCTTTTTTTTCTTACATTCTAGTCAAACCCCCTTCCTTATTCCTCCATGATTATCTCATCATCATCATTAATACCAAGTTGAAGTCTTGGAGGTGCAGTGTAACATCCTGTTTCCATACTAAAGTTTAGAACCCTAGATTTCTGTAAATGAGAAATAACAATGAGAAATTAGAAAATGAATTTTATGCTCATGCATAATAGTAGCATACACACACGCGCGAATTTGACTTTTTGTACACATTACAATAACTGTTCATGCACTCAATTGACATTTTTTAGATATAAATGATTCTAATTTGATTATGATGTGAATTATGATTATTATGTCTTGAATTCTAGTTTATAAACGATAATTGGTGATATCGGAATTTATTTGTTAAATTGAGAGATTTTGGGAATTTTAGGTACTTTTGGAATAGGAAAAATGCCAAGTGGCAAGACAATTGATAAATGATTGTAGAATTAAGTGTCAAATGGCAGTAGAAATTACTGATAAGTGACATTAAGATTTAATGACATGTGTCGTAGAAAATTAGGAGACAATTAGATTAGAAATTGGAGACAAATGGATTAGCTATTTAAAAGATCAAGTGGAGACCACAAGGTGGTGACATGTGGCAAGTGACACTTGTCACTTGCCTTGCTACACACCTCACTCTCGATATTGTCTCATTTGAAACACCATCTTTTGTCTTTCATTTGGTTAATACATGGTTTCTTCTTCTCTCTTCATTTCATCCTTCATCTTCTTCACTTTCTTATCCATCCTATGACACTCTCTTCTCACCCACTCCACGTCAATCTTGCCCAACTCTTTCACTTGTTTCTTAAAGACCCTTGTTGTCTTCATCATTTGTTACAAAGAAAACCTAACCTTTCCTACCTAAATGATGATGATCGTATATGCATAGAGGAGCTAAGGTTTTATGGTGATTGAAGAAGTTTTGAGCTAATAAAGTAAGTAGTATAATATTCCTAATGGCTTGCTTGATAGACATGTTTTTGATGATAGTTTAAGAGTAGAAATGATAACAAAAATGGAGTTAATTTTATACTACACCTGGAAGAATAAATGGACATATTCAGGTCATATTTTTGTGTTTATGATGAGTAATAGATTATGGAATGTTATAGTGTTGGATTGATAGTAAAAATGGTGATTGAAGAGTGATGATTGTTGAAGAAGACATAAATAGTTATTGATATTTCGTTTTCACATAATGATAAATAAAAGATTATGTATTATTTTATGGATGATTAATAATGAAATTGGTGTTTGAATGAGAGTTGACAATTGATGAATAAAGAGATGTGTTTATGACCTAATCTTGTGTATAAGATGAGTATAAAAATGTAAATGAAGGAATAATATAAATATGTTCTGTTTTGAGTGTATGAGAAATATGGATTATGAGTTGTCATCTGAGAAAACTAGAATGAGTTTGAAGTTAAAGAAAAGGCAAGTGTAATGTCTTAAAAAGAGAAGGAATAAGATGATAGTTTAGAGATGAATTGAAATTGATAATGAAGTTGAATATGTGTTGAAACGTTGATGATGAACTGTTTATGGTGTTTATGCTCAACCATAGATAATGATTTGTTTATGAATGATATTAAGCTAAAATGGAAGTAAGAATAAAGAGGAAATGATGAGGAATTAAGCTAGCAATTATAAACTAAGCATAAGATGTTTTGGATGTAACTTGTAGGAGTTAAAAAGGTTGGAAAATAGGAAGAAGATTGCTGAGATTTTCGGATGTAAGCAACCCACGATCGTGGACTTGTTTGGTAAGATAGAATTGGACAAAGAAAAGAGAGTGCTCGACTGAGGACAACAAAAACCGTAATTACATAGATAACTGCTCCTCCCCTTTTCCGTCTTTAAGGCAAATCGAACCGTATGGGGGCTAGAAAGAAATACGACCTCACTTTCTCGTATACGGTGTCCGTGAGAGCAACTTTAGTATCCCCCGTTGACCTTCTTTTCTAGATAGACTTTTCAATGTGTGGAAATAAGCAACCTTACTTAGAAAGGTGCTTGTTGAGTAAGGCCAACAGACTAAGCCCCTTAACTTAATATGATGAGAAGAAGAACCCTCGTTTCTTTTTCGCACCAATCCTTATTTACTACTACATCTTTTTTGGGGTGTATAGCTCAGTTGGTAGATTATTGGGCTTTTAACTTAATAGTCCCAGGTTCAAGTCCTGCTATACCTAAACCTACCTTACACTGCACATGAAGATCCTGAAACTTTTTGTTAACGAAACCCACAATCGTGGGAATGACTTTTAAGTGAAATATTCTTCTTTTATATGAGATTTGAAACAACAAATGGTTAGGTACTTTCCTATGATCCATTTAGGTTTGAAATGAACCTAGTTAATGATGGATTAAGTGACTAAATGTATGATATGCTTAGGGTGATAATTAAGGTTATAACTTAAGCATGGATTCTTGATATCAATGAGATAAATTCTAGAAATTTAGAGATATTATAAGAATAAATTCTGGAAATTTAGAGATGTTATAAGAATGAAAATGACCCTATGTATGGTAATGTGATTCAAAGAAGATGAGTAATGTGTATTAAGCAAGGATGAATGAGAACTTAAATATTATGCGATCATATGAGAGCTTAAATATTATGTGGTCATATGATGCTAGAAAAGAAATGATGAATGATTGAATTATGATATTAGAATAACCAAGTTCTTGGAGCTATGAACCTAAGTGCAAGTTAGACATATATAAGTGAAATTGTTTGAGTGATTGAAATATGTGATTAAAGAAATATTCCTGGAATAGTCAAATTGAGCATGCATTATACATTACACATATACATATGTGTACGATTGAATGTTTATAGGATTGTGTAAATTAGTGACGTGTGTACAATGTGTATATTGCATAAAGTTGATACACAGGATTGAACGTCAGTGTCCAGATTTTTCCGGATCATAGAAGAAAATGCTAATCTGGAGTGTACTGTGAGTTAACTTAGATGGTCTCACATTAATTGATTGTTCTGTTTTAAATTTCTGTAATGAATTATTACTGATGTGAATATGATTGAGACAATTTTAGACATTAATAGTCTGAGGAGATTGATAAATGTGAATGTATTGGAAGTGCGTCATTGAATGTGAATGAGAAAGAAATAAGTGTTCTCAACGTTTCATTGAATGCTGAATATAGGTCCGATGATATATGAAAGTGAATGTGCATACTAAAACAAAGTGACTGATCGAGCATATATGATGTGATACATTCATTACATGATATGCATGATAAGATAAAGGTAGTTATGACTGGAGTAGCCACTGAAAAAGAGCTTAAAGCTCATAATGTGATTAAGAGCCTGGTATTCCCAATAGATACGGGATAATTATCAATGAGCCCGGTATCTACAATAGATACGGGAAGTTAAAAGGCACTCGGTCACAACAAAGTAACAACTGAAAATGAGTCACATGCATTGCATATATATACATTTGATATTTATGTTTTAAATGATTGAATGAATTGTCTTGATATTGGTGAAATAAGTGCGCAAAATGATATTGGATGCTACGTGATGAATTGGTGAAGTGATATGCAATGTGTGCCATGAATTATTTGCAAATTAAATATGAATCATGAATTATTTTGTGATTGGTATGAGTGAGCCATCGAGGATGGTTAGCTTGCCAAGTTTGCAAAACTCGCCAAAATTTCAACATTGTCTTTCAGGTTCAGGGAATACCCAGTTAAACAAATTGGAGTATAGTCACTGCAATCGGATAAGAGATAGAGGTCAGGATCAGTTGGCATCTGCATATGTCCTTTGTCATTTATATATTAAAGAATGTATTTCGCAAATACTATACCATATGTGTGTGAATAATCTTGCTATGTAATAATAGTTATGACTTGTAAGTGTAAGTGTTTCGTAATTGTAATGGGCCCAAATGATTACTGGAATTCTGATTATATATTTATTGTTTATGACACTTGTGACTGAAAATGTTTATGAATAAAATGGGCTAAAAATGATTATTGGTTTTTTGAAGTTGCGTGTGATGTTCGAAAAAATTTTACAATGAGTTTGACTGACTATCCTAGCATGCCACCCTCATAGAGTATGTTCTCAAATACTTTCAGTATGTTCGCAAATATGCCCTATGAGAGTGGGGTGCTACAATCTGGTATTAGAGCCCAGGCTTAGCATCTTACATGGGTAATTTTCAAAATATGTGTCAAAGTACATGCATTTTAGACATGTCATGGCATGCAGTGGCAACTGATCCCTATTCTGAGTCACATTTACATAGGTCACACGCATAAACATTCATTAAGAGTTTGAGCTATTAGAAGCAATGAGAAGGATGATGATCTACCAGAGTGTAAAAAAAAGGAAAGTTTGTAGATACCTAGAAATAAGAAATACTACATAGTTCAATATGATGGACAAAGATTCAATACAATTGTATTTGTGGTTGTATCGTCGAATATGACATCAATATTGTACTGTGGTTATATATATCTTTGAATTGATATGGAAGTGAATACATTATCGTGGATTGATTGAGGAAAAGAAGAGATATAGATAGAAATGATAAGATTTAAAGTGTACAAGATAAGTTGAAAGAAAACAAAATTTTTCTATGATATTGAGAGGTGGAACTTAGAATTGAAATGATTATTTGATTAATGTGATAAAAGTTATGATTTAACATAAGAATATGTTAGTGGAATTGAGATCAGAACTTCATAATGATTATGCTTTTATAAAATTGAATTGATTGAGATATGTATGTACGATGAAATAAATGATAATTGGAAGATGAGATAAATGATAACGATATATATAGAAGTTCTCAAGGTTAAGTTGATTTGTTATTGTGAGTGCATATTTGATAATGTGATTGCCTTGACAAGTGATATTATTAAGTACTTATGTATTATTTTTTTGGAGATGGTATAGGAAGTGATTTATGACTTATTGAATGTTTTTAAGTCTTAGTCCACATAGTTAAACTTATGAGATGAATCAGAGTAATGCATGAAAACATTTATAGTGATCAATTAAGGATAGATTGAAAGTGTAAATGATGTTACTATGTGTGATGAATTCGAGAAAAAAGGAAGGAAAAAGAAGTAGGGCATGATCGTGGTATAGTTCCCCCTAATTATGACCGAGATTATTTGGATTTGTCACGATCTTGGGCAGGTACAAAGGGAGAAATGTTATCTAGAATCAATTGAGATTAAGGTATCATTGGCGTAAGATATTAATTAATGACTTGTCGAAAATACATCTTTAGATAAGATGTAATGATCTTTATGGTACATACCAAAGTATAAGAGTAAATGAATCTGCCTACTGCTTCACTAAGCTTTATTATAAAGAATATTCTGATCATGTAAGATATGATAAAATTGATCTTATTAAGATATTATGAATAGTTGATATGGATCTTATTAAGGTATTAAGAATGGCTGAAAAGCGATGATGAATATAGTTGACTAATAAAGAGTATGTAAAGAGTATAGATGATTGAGGAGAGAAATCCCCTTTTGATAGAAACCTTCATCAAACTATATCATGTAAATCGAATGTTCCATTTCTAGGAATAAATGATTATTGAACAAATCAAAGTGAATATTGAAGTTAGTTAGCAATGGGACTCCGACGTAAGAAGTTGAATATACTACAGAAAGTGCATGTATTTTGTTAATATAAAGTAACTAACTACATTATTAGGTTAATGAATTTGATGTGATACTATTGTTATTGCCAAAGGAACTTAGATCCACAATGTGCTCTATATTCGTATGTTCAAAAGGTACAAGTTATATTTGATGTCTGCGTTTAGACAAATTGAGACTTGTAAATAAATTGAAATGTGTGGAGAAACTAATAAGAATGGTTAGACATTAGAATAAGTTGATAAGAAATTAGAGGAAATTGAATGAATGGAGAAAATCATTTGAGAAAATAAGTCGATTATGAGATTGCGAAAAACATAAGATAACATTACCTCATTTGAAGAATTAGTTATTTAAGAATTTCAAGAAATAGTTATAGGCACTTTGAGTTAATTGTGATACCTATTTGGGTTGACAAATGTCCCTGACAGTATTCATGACATAAATGAATAAAGTGCTTCAACCTTGCTTGGATCAATTAGTGATTGTCGTCACAGATGATATTTTGAGTATATTCGAAAAGTTGAGAGGAATATGTGAACATTTGAGGTTAGTCTTACATATTATAAGGGAGAAACAATTATACGTGAAATTCAGTAAGAGTGAATCTTAGCTTAATTAAGTACTATTTTGGGTCATATAGTATCTGGACAGGGCATATAGGTAGACCAAGAGAAAATAGAGGTATTGATGAAGTGAGAAACTCCGAGGAATATATATAAGATTCAGAGTTTTCTAAAATGAGTTGGATACTACCAGGGGTTGTCAAGGGGTTTTTACTAATCTTAACCCCTTTGACAAAACTTCTGAGGAACAAAATGCCATTCAAATGGACTGATGAATGTAAAAAGAATTTTGAGGAAGTAAAATACTCACTAATTACAACATCAGTTTCAGCTATTCTATTTGGATATAAAGGTTCTGTAATATATAGTGATGTTTCACATTAGAAATTAAGATGCATTCTGATGCAACATAGCAAAGTGATTATATATATATGTAACGAGACAGTTAAGGTATCATGAGTTTAAATTATTTGGCACCTGATTTAGAACTTGCTGTAATAGTAATTGCTTTGAAAATTTTGGAGACATTATATATAGGATGAAACATTTTGGATTTATACAGGTCATTAAAGTTTGAAGAAATTATTGAGTCTGAAAGAGTTGAACATGAGATAATGGAAATGAATAGAATTATTGAAAGATTACGATTGTACAAATGAGTATTATCCAGTAAAGCAAGTGTTGTATCTGATGCATTGAGCAAAAAATCCAATAATAGTGTAGCATAAATTTAGATATTGAGGTTACCAAATCTAGTGCAATAAATAGCATAGAAGTTAAGTTGAATATAGGGCAAAATGAAGTATTATTAGCTATATTAAATTTAAGATCAATTTTACATGAAAGGATTAGAAAAGTCCAAAGTGAATATTCAGAATTTGTGAATCTTATTGAGATATTGAATGAATCCAAATTTTGAGTTTGAATTGGAAAAATTATACTTTGTGATTAAAGTAAGGAGTATGTGTACCCGATATAAGTGACCGAGAAAAGAGATTTTAGGAGAAAGCACACATAGCAAACCATGTTATACATCCTGCTAGTAATATGTTGAAAATAACATTTAGCGGCCAAGGATGAAGAAGCAAATGGTTGAATGTATGACTAAATGTTTGAATTGCCAATAGTCTTAACTGTTAGAGATATACTTAGAGCTTATATTTTGGAGTTCCTAGGAGCATGGGATCAATATACAGTTTTGATTGAATTTGATTATAACAATCATTATCACAGTAGTATTGATATGACACCGTATGAGATGTTACACGATAGAAAGAGTCGTTCACCTTTATATTAGGATGAAGAAGGCCTAAGGATGGTTGAAGGCTAGAATTGATTCAAGATACTGTTGATAAGTGAAATTGATATATAGTAGAAATTAAGTGATTCAAGAAAGATAAACGAGTTAGGTGGATTAACACCGAAGATATAGAATATAGAGAGATAGATAAAGTGTTTCTGAAACTACCACTTTGGTAAGGTGTGCTAAAGTTCATTAAAAAGGGTAAACTAAGCCCGAAATATATTGGTTCATATGAAATTATTGAGAGAATAGGACCATTGATTTATGAGTCAGCCTTACCAACAAAGATGTCTCAGATTCACAATGTGTTAAACATGAGATGTTTAGGAGATATTGGTATAATCCGATATATGTGTTAGCGACACAAGAAGTAAAATTGTGAGTAACCTGAGATATATTGAGGAAACCAGTTAAGATAGTGGGGTATCTAAATAAGCAACTGAAAAACTGAGTGATTCCATCGGTTAAAGTCTTTTGGAAGAAATCATTCGAGTGAAGAAGTTATATAGGAAACAGAGGAGTATTTGATGAAACAAAACTCCCCATCAAATTGATTATTCATATAAGAATTTTGAGGATGAAATTTATTAGAGGGAAGAATTGTAACATCCTGTTTCCATTCTAAGGGTTAGAACCCTATATTTCTGTAAATGAGAAATTAAAAAATGCATTTCATGCTCATGCATAATAGTAGCATACAAACACGGGCGAATTTGACTTTCTATATACATTACAATGACTGTTCATGCACTCATTTGACATTTTCTGGGTATAAATGATTATAATGTGATTGTGATGTGAATTATGAGTATTATGTCTTAAATTCTGGTTTATAAATGATAATTGGTGATATAGGAATTTATTTGTTAAAATGAGAGATTTTGGGAATTTTGGGTATTTTGGACTAGGAAAAATGCCAAGTGGCAAGACAATTGATAAATGGTAGTAGAATTAAGTGTCAAATGGCAGTAGAAATTATTGATAAGTGACATTAAGATTTAATAACAAGTGTTATAGAAAATTTGGAGACAATTGGATTAGAAATTAGAGATAAATAGACTAGCTATTTAAAAGACCAAGTGGAGACCACAAGGTGGTGACAAGTGTCACTTGCCTTGCCACACATCTCACTCTCAATATTATCTCATTTGAAAGACCATCTTTTGTCTTTCGTTTGGTTAACACATGCTTTCTTCTTCTTTCTTCATTTCCTTCATCTTCTTCACTTTCTTCTCCACCCCACAACACTCTCTTCTCACCCACTCCACGTTAATCTTGCCCAACTCTTTTACTTATTTCTTAAAGACCCTTGTTGTTTTCATCATTTGTTACAAAGAAAAGCTAACCTGTCCTCCTTAAATGATGATGATCCTATATGCATGGAGGAGCTAGGGTTTAATGGTGATTGAAGAAGTTTTGAGCTAATCAAGTAAGTAGTATATTATTCCTTATGGCTTGCTTGATAGATTTGTTTTTTACGATAATTTAAGAGGAGAAATGATAATGAAAATGGATTTGATTTTATACTACATCGTGGAAGAATAAATGGACATATTTATGTCATATTTTTGTGTTTATGATGAGTAATAGATTATGGAATGTTATAGTGTTGGATTGATAGTAAAAATGTTGATTGAAGAGTGATGATTGTTGAAAAAGACATAAATAGTTATTGATATTCTATTTTCATATAATGATAAATAAAAGATTATGTATTGTTTTATGGATGATTATTAATGAAATTGGTGTTTGAATGAGAGTTGATAATTGATGAATAAAGAGATGTGTTAATGACCTGATCTTGTATATAAGATGAGTACAGAAACGTAAATGAAGGAATAATATAGATATATTCTATTTTGAGTGTATGAGAAATGTGGATTATAAGTTGTCATGTGAGAAAACTGGAACGAGTTTGAAGTTAAAGAAAAGGCAAGTTTAATGTCTTAAAAAGAGAAGGAATAATATGATGGCTCAGAGACAAAGTGAAATTGATAATGAAGTTGAATATGTGTTGAAACGTTGATGATGAATATGTATAAATGAATGTTCTGTTTTTGGTGTTTATGCTCAACCATAGATTATGATTTGTTTATGAATGATATTGAGCTGAAATGGAAGTAAGAATGACGAGGAAATGATGAGGAATTAAGCCAGAAATGATAAACTAAGCATAAGATGTTTTGGATGCAACTTGTAGGAGTTGATAAAGTTGGAAAATAGGAAGAAGACTGTTGGGATTTTCAAATGTGAGCAACCCACGATCGTGGATGCATGAAAATCCTGAAACTTTCTGTTAACAAAACCCTCGATCGTGGGAAGTCATCCACGATTGTGGGAATGACTTTTAGGTGAATTATGCTTCTTTTATGTGAGATTTGAAACAACAAATGGTTAGGTACTTTCCTATGATGCATGTAGGTTTGAATAAGGTTTGAAATGAACCTAGTTGATGATGGATTAAGTGACTAAATGTATGATACGCTTAGGGTGATAATTGAGGTTATAACTTAAGTATGGATGATTGATATTAATGAGATCAATTATGGAAATTTAGAGATCTTATAAGAATGAAGTGACCTTATATATGTTAATGTGATTCAAAGAAGATGAGTAATGTGTATTAAGTAAAGATGAATAAGAACTTGAATATTATGTGATCATATGATACTAGAAAAGAAATAATGAATGATTGAATTATGTTATTATAATAACCAAGTTCTTGGAGCTATGAACCTAAGTGCAAGTTAGACATATACAAGTGAAGTTATGTGAGTGATTGAAATATGTGATTAAAGAAATATGTCTGGAATAGTCAAATTAAGTATGCATTATACATTACACATATACATATGTGTATGATTGAATGTTTATGGGATTGCGCAAATTAGTAATATGTGTATAATATGTGTATTGCATGAAGTTGATACACAGGATTTAACGTCAGCGTCCAGACGTTTCCGAATTATGGAAACAAATGCTAATCTGGAGCATACTGTGAGTTGACCTAGATGGTCTCACATTAATTAATTGTTCTGTTTTAAATTTTTGTAATAAATTATTACTGATGTGAATGTGATTGAGACAATTCCGGACATTAATAGTCTGAGGAGTTTGATAAATGTGAATGTATTAGAAGTGCTTCATTGAATGTGAATGAGAAAGAAATAAGTGTTCTCAACAAAATGTTGAATGCCAAACATAAATTTAATGAAAATGTGAAAGTGACTGTATATGATGAATGAAAGTGATTGATTGCATATATGTGAATTCATGCATTTCATTACATGATATGCATGATCAGATAAGGAAGTTATAACTGGAGTGACGAGAGAAAAAGAGCTTAAACGTGTATAAGAGCCATAAGTTCAATATGTAAAATGAGTCCGGTATCCCCAACAGATACGAGACAGTTACTAATGAGCCCAGTATCCACAATACATATGGACAGTTAAAAAGGCACTCGGTCACAACAATTAACAATGAAAGTGGAGTCTCATGAGCAATTGTATATAAGATTGATATGTGTAATATGTTTAATTGGAGTGCATCATATGGACTATTTTGAATTAGAAACGTGCAATATTGTACATAAATTGTAATTGTGACACATGAGGAAACGTGAAGAAATGTTTAGTAATTGTCGAAGTAAATTATCTATGAATAAAATGTAAATTGTGAATTATTCTATTTTTAATCTGAGTGAGCATATCAATAATGATTCGCTCACTGAGTTCAAAAAACTCATCAAAATTGCAACATGACTTTTTAGGTTTAGAGGAGGTATCCAGTTAAACTAGTTGGAGTATAGCCACTAAAATCAGACATGAGCTAGGAGTTGGGATCAGTTTGTACCTGCATATGTCTTCAGTCATTTTTGTATTAAGATTTGTATTCCGCAACTACATAATGTATATGTGAATTCTATAATGTAATGACAATTATGACTAGATAGGTTTTGTAAATGAAATCTTCTAAATTGAATATTGATTTGCTTAAGATGTGTTTACAAACAAAATGGGCCAAAATGATTACTGGTTTGTTTAAAATGCACGTGATGCTTGAAAAATTTGTAATGAGTAATTCTGACCATCTTAACACACCATCCTCATAGAGTATGTTCTCAATATCATCGATATGTTCGGGGATATGACCTATGATAGTGGTGTGTTACAATCCTTATAAATGGATAACATAGTCTTTGGTTCAAAAGGGAAAGGAAACTTAGGCAAGGGAATCCTTCATCCCCTTTACTTTTCTTAATATGCACAAAGATTCTAATCCAAATCATTGCTTACAACATTGCTATAAAATCATATTTTATATACCACAGGAATTGTAGTAAATTAAGGCTATTCAATTTGACATTTGTAGACGATTTATTATTTTTTTCAAAGCAAATTCTTGTTTTGTTTTAACACTAATGAAGTCCATCCGTTAATTCAATAATATATTAGGGATTGAAACCAAGAGCAAGATGTTGAGAGAATTTTACAAAAAATTTATTAGCCTCATTCCAAAGTTCCAAATCTATTAAAGGTTTATACGATAATCTCATATTGTAACACTATATACAAGAACAAATACAAGCTCCTAACTACTAAACTAAAGCTAGTGCTGAAACCAATTTTCAATCTAACTCAAGGAGCTTTCATCCAAAGGAGACAAATTAAAGATAATATCTTAGTAGCTCATATGTTATTTAAGAATTACCATAGAAAGAAATCAGAAAGAGTGTTACATTGAAAATGATTTATATAATGCATTTGATTCCATCAACCGGGCTTTTATCCTATATTATACAGAAGTTTTTGTTTTCTTTAAAAGATTAATCAATTAGAATGAGAAACACATTTTAATCACATCATATAAAATTTTGCTAAATAAGGAACCGATTCACTTGACCAATGGAGCTAATGGTTTAAGATAAGGTGATCCCCACACTTTCCCCTTACTTATTTATAGTATGAATTAATATGCTAACTAAATTAATGGAGCTAATGGTTTTGAAGATCTATAATCTATCGTTTGTTTTGGACATATTGTTCTTTTATGGTATTGATTCTTGTTCAATTTGTTTTGTATTGAATGCACTAAAAATTCTCAACAATCTATCAGACCTCTTATTCAATAGAAACAAAAGTCACCTATTTGTCTCATTAGGTGACGTTCATTTGATAAATTAGCTCTCTAGTTTGTTAGGCCTCAAGTTTAAGAATCTTCCATTCACTTATTTAGGAGTGTCAATCACTATTAAGAGGTCATTATATAGAGATTTTCATCTATTGACTAAAGATATTCAAAGAAGGGTTGATCATTATAGTAATATAAGTCTTTTATATGTAGGAATGGCTCAACTTATTAGTTTTGCAATACAAAATTTACATATATATGGTTCTCCTATTTGATACCACCCAAAATCCTAATCAAGATAAATTGAAAGAATGATGATGAAATTTATACGATTTAGAGATACATTAAAGAAATAATTAGAAAAATTAAATTATTTAAATTGTGTTTACTTAAAAATAAGGGATGTCTTGGTATTACTACCATTCAAATGATAAATAAAGTGTTGATAGCAAAAGAATTTAGAGACTTTATATAAACCGTAAATAGTTACAAGTGAAATGGACTTATAACTGGTACTTAAAAGCGAAGAGCTTCTGGATAGCCAAACCTAAAGTTGACTCTTTTTAGACCATACTACAACACTTAAAGTTGATATAATACCTATACAAAGAGATAAAATACAAGATTAGGAATGACAACACCACTTAGCCATAATATGGAAAGTACAATGAGTTTGGGGCTTCTTTACATGCTACTAGGCCATGTCAAGGTAAAGAAGTTAATAGGAATGATTGAGTAAAAGATATTAAGGGAGTTCTTAATCATAATTGAAAATTTGCCTAACTATAATCCCAATGCCAAATTGAATTAATATCTTTCAATATTATATCTCTATGTAGTTGATTGTTCTTTGACTTCTCTCTAGCTGCTTTTACTTTTCTACCCCTCGCACTTTCTAATTTGGTTTCATTTTCCCACTTCTGGTTTTGTTGTTATTTTCCTGCATCGTTTTTCACCCCTTATAGAGGGCCTTTATAAGGCCTCAAATGTTAATCAAAGAGTTAAGGGAGTCTTTTTTGTTTGAGAAGACTTCCATATACTATCCACAAAGTCTCTCCTCTTTAAGGCCCCAGATCTCAGTAGATGAAGTTGTGCAGATAAAATCACAAAAGCTGGAGAAAATGTTGAAGCATCTTACCCTGTGGGAGCTTAGAAGAACATGCTTTACATAAAACCTCAAAAAAGAACCCTTAAGCATTTCCATAATGCTATGAATGAAGGCATCATTAGCCCCCCAGTTGAACTTTTAAAGGCAAGAGCTCAGTCGTGGACCTCTACCTTAATCAGAATCTTTTAGAATAAAATGTCAGCTTACCCTGTGATTAATGCATGAGAGAAATCCAAATGGAATAAGAAAGGTCTAGAGAAGGTAATGTTACATAAGGATGGGATCATTCTGTTTAAGTTCTTGGATAAAAATTGAAATTATAAAGCAAAGGCCCTAACATATTGGAGACCAACCTCTTTTCATATAAAAATGGCATCCAAGTATAGAGATGGCTCGAGGTAAAGTGGATACATTTCTTATGTGGGTGAATTTCCATAATGTCCTTTTAGAACTATGGATATAAAAGGGCTTACTTATCTTGCTAGCTCACTTGGAAAACCATTATTTAAGGAATCACAAACTGCTTCAATGGAGAGAATTGGCTATGCTAAAATTTGTATAAAGATTCACAAAACCACTTACTTACTAGATAATCTCTCAGTTATGTGTCTAAGGGGAAATAGTTAATTGTAGAAGAAACAGATATCTCTTTCTTACCCTTGGAATCCTAGCAACTCCACCAAGAAAAGGTAGCCTACAAGGATGAAATTCCAAACTGGTTCACAGCAGAAAATTATGGGGCTAAAAACTAAGATAATAGCAAATTAGATGAAACTTTGGCTATTAGAGGGGATGAAAATGTATCCAATTTCTAGTTAGAAAAGCTGCCAAAAGGGGATAAAGGAAGTCATAGAGCATCTGAGATTTTTTGCATTCTTCATCTTGATGTTTTCAACATATACTTATCATCTTTACACATTTTTTTCTCTAACCCTTCTCATTCTTGCTCTATGAAGACAAATGATTGTGAATCTATAAAAAAGGCTCAAATATTGTGCTTTCAACTCACTTTAACTCTTTCACTTCCGAATTGTACCTAAACCCAAATATGAACTAAAGTGAATGTATTAAGCATTTTATATCATTAATCATTACGTTTTATGAAATAAATGTATAATCAATTAAGCACATATCACTAATCGTATCACTAAGTCGTGATAGTGCATGATGAGTCACTATCGTAACCTCTACTTAAAAGTAATACCTCCACTTTTTCAGTAGTTTTCACATAGTAAACGTTCACATTAGGTTTTAAGATCTTCTAGAAATTTGTTCCCATATCTCTCTAGTTTTCATAGTATAAAAAATCAGGCCATTTGAACTTTTAAATCAAGAAACATATACAAGACATCACAAGCTGCTCCAACACAGGGGTAGCATTATTTTCAATCTTAAATTCTAATTTCATTAAGCCATAATTAGGTTAGGGTCTCTTCCATAGATTTTTAGTAATATGTCTTAGATTTGATATCTAGTTTGAATCACCCAATTTGGAGATCTGTAGGCCTAGTTATGGTCAAAATAATGGGATTGGTTCAAGTGAACCGGGAACCTAAGACAGAATTTCACTAAACGTGACTCTCTATCTTTTCAGGTTCAACCAATTCGATACAAAGTAACACCAAAATAGACTTTTAGATGAGATCATACTAAAACCCTTAGCCATGGAAGATTCTCTCAAGCTTGATTCCTTGGTTGATTTTCTTGTTTTAAATGCTTCCAAACTTATTATCCACTCCATGGCAAGTCAAAAATCACTATTGATCTTACATGAATCTATCCCACTCAAAAATCCCAAAACCAGAAATTTAGGTTAGGAAAACTTACCACTTTCTTTCAATATTTTGTACAATTGAAGAACACTTAGTCTTGATTAAGCTCTTTTCAAATCATGCTCCAAAACCATGAAAAATCAGTTGCCTCTTCTTTCTTTTTAGCTTGGTCGAATATCTCCCTTTCTCTTCTTCTCTCCTTTTTAGGTTTGGTCTCTCACAATGCTCTCTCTAAATGAAGCAACTTAGTCTTAGTTTTTGACTTTTTATACTCTTTAATGCTTTACACATGTCACCTTCCTATTAGTCCACTTTAATGACTCATTAATCCACTAACTTTTATACCAAAAAGACCAAATTGCCCTTAGTGAGTTTAATTTTACATTCTGAAAATATTTTGTAACTGTATTATTTTAAAAGGGAGAGAAATGTAAGGCCCCAAGATATACCCTAAAAGTATTATAACATGTAAAAGGACCATGAAATACTCTAATTAGGGCCAATAAATATTGATTGGATGATTTAAAAAAATTACAAATGGGCTTAAAATGATCAATACCCATTATTTTCCAATAAGGGCATTTTAGTCCTAAACTTTTAGAACTCCTGAAATTCATCAATACTTATTTTTGATACTTTTTAATACTTCAGGGTTGGGTCCCCCAAAAATCACTATTCACTTAAATTTACTATTCATCTAAAAATACTATTCACCAAAAATAAAAATTTTTATTCAATGAAAGGAAAGGCTCTGGGTTTACAATTAGACTGATGTTCCTCTAAAATTATGTTAAAACATCTCCAACTTTGCTCCAACTTACCTGAATTTATTATTTTTCCGTTAGGGAGATAAATTAAGGAATGTAAACAAAATATAATCCAAACAAAGGTCAAATACTCTCAAAATCATAGTAAAAACATAACGGAAGAAATTATTTTTAAACATGGATTGCGACATATATTTTAATTTTGTATTGTTATTGAGTTTTTAAAAGGATTGAAGACCTGACACATGCTTATATCTTAGTCTATGTACTCATAAAGAAAAAATGGCATGAGATATACCTATGTCTCTAGTCACATCCTCAAATTTTAAAAAGTTTCTCTTTGTGTATAATAACATAAAAACATAACTTTTAGAATCTCAATCTTCTCACTTACATAAAATTTGAATTTGCTTGTAGCCCTCCCCTGAACATTTTTTTGCTTACTATATGATTCCTACTTAGATTAACCCATTCCACTCCATAAAATTCCATTTAAGTAAGTTAGAGCAAGTTTTAAATCTTTCTTTGGACTTTTATATTTTTAGGTCATGGGGTAATTGTTAAATAGCAAAGAAGAATGAGTTGTACACTAATTATAAGGAAGTGAAAGTTATGATCACATTATAGTGGTTATATTGTCACCAAAAATCTAAGGTTCATTCCAAAACAAACATTAACTATTGTTTACTACTTTTGTCCACTCTGAGAGGTATGCCACTCTTTGACCTCATCCCATAAACCTAGTAAGAGTATTAAATAGTTGGAATTGGAGGTAATGGGCCTAGAACAAGAGGTTATGAAACTAGTTAATCATGTAAAATGGACTTTATTCCTTGGAATAATGGAATATGCATTTAAAGAATTATTTTTGGAGATATATTTACTATGCATGTATGTGGAATAAATAGGATGGAATCAAAATTAGGCTTTAAGGAAAGGAATGGGAGATTCAATGAAAGATTTTTGGATAGAATGTGAGTTTCATACATATGAACAGGTTGAAGAAGAATCCTATAAGACATCCATGGTCAATTCTTCCAATAAGCAACTCCCCAATAGCAATGGACATTTTAAGATTCTACATCAAGGAGAGGTCTCAAGTTTAACCCTATTATGACTAAAGAGTACATACATAGCCTCTCCATCCTTATGTTATTTACATTTAGTGAAGGTGGCTAATAAGAAAAAGGGCGCTATATATGATGGGTTATACTCGACCATATTAACCAACAATCTATTCAAGTTGCCTAGTCTCCTGGGATTAATATTAGGATGTGGTATGCTTCCTAATGCCTAGATACGATGACATATATGGGACTGGTAAGGAGGGTTGAGGGATCATGCATATACATTAGTTAGGATGAAGGGAGATAACATAGGTTTCGATGCACCTATAAAAGAAACCAAGGAGATTCTTGACATAGATGAATAGCCACCCATAATAGGTAAATCACAAGAGATAGGGCCTTATGCAATTAAGGTAGCAGCATTATACATTATGGACATTAGATTAATGCCACAATAGTTATTTTAGGAAAAATTCAAAAGAATTGTTCATCGAGTGAAGAGGTAGCAGATATCTCCAAGATGTAATAGGAATAATAAAAGATACTAATTGTATAGTGCCAAAAAATGAATTGGATGGAAAAGAACTTAGTTGTATATTTACACCATGTCAAATTGGCAGTGATACCTAGACCTTTTTCACCATCTCCATCTTAGGTAGTTCATAATAAGGATGGTGATCATAATGATGTAATTGACAAATGAACTTCCATTATTCATATTTTTCCTTTGTATTCATTTTGGTTTCTTTCCCTTATATATTTTAAGTAAATTTAAAATTTTAGTCATGCTATTTTCCTTTTATTTAGTACTTATTTTATTTAATTTTTCATTAATGCCTTTTATGTTTTATTGTTTGTCACTAGTTTTTATGTAAGGTATTAAATATTGATTTCTTGCATGAATATTAAATAATAAGCAACAAATAGTTCAGAAAGGTATATTTACTCTTTCATTCTCTTTCCTCTATATCCACTTTTACGTACCTTATATCTTGTTTAGTGTTTATATTTGATCATTGAGGATATTTATAAATTAATTATAGGGAAAGGATTATTTTGAGTTATTTTCACTAATACATGACTTTAGTAAATTGATCCAATTACAATTAGATTAATAAGTAAAAATTTTGGAAAAATAAACATAGAAAGAAAGGTAACTAAAAGGACTCATTAGAAGTTACATTGCATTATGATTCAACCATGTTAGGTCAATAGATATGAGAACTATTTAGAAGCATAGTTTCAAGTTAATTTAATTGTCTTGATATTGATGCTTGATTTGAATAATGAAACCTTATAAATCATTTTAGTACAAATTGAGTTAGAATTTAGCTTTTCAAGTAGCTTAATATTCTCCATGTTTATGATTAAAAAAATGTCAATAAAATGAACATAAATAAATTCACTCCACAAACTTTCACCTAAGTAAAAGTTTAAAGTAAAGAATGGAGTTAGTAATTGATGAATGTTAAATAAACTATACTTTTAATCCCATATTTAATGCATTGTTGCTTGTTTATTTGAGAGTTTTTTATTTTTATAGTACTTATTTTGTTTCTATTATGTTTTTAGGTCTTATTTGCTTTCATGGATAAAAATGAGAAGAGTTAAGGAGAAAATGATATAGAAAATGGAAGAATTGAAGCTATTTTTGTGGTTTCCCATGTAAGTATACATGGTCATGTGGGTGCTTGTGTAAGTCTACACACCATATGGGTGCTCGTGTAGCTCTCTCGGACTGTGTTTATTCACAATTTTCGAAGATTAAAATGAGATTGAGGAACGATCATACTCACAGTCGTGTGAGTGGTTGGAGTTGTGTGAGTGATTGTGTACACCCTAAAAATCCTAAATTTAAGCAATAAATGGATAAAACCAAGAGAAAATGAGGGGAACAAAAAAGGGGTTCATATAAGGCTTAGAAAAACACATATTGATGCTAGAATGATAAAGAGAATGGAGAATCAGTAATAAAACATACTTTATGTGGAATTTCATCAATCTAAAGTCGATTTTAGGAAGATTAAAAAGGATTTCAACATGGTTCTTTTAGTTTTCTATTTTTCCTTTACTCTTGATGTTATGATTAGTTTCATTCATATGTTCTTAATTATTCTTGAATTAATATTGCTAGCATATTATTTCATGTATGATTTCATGTAATTGAGATTGAGAAATCCTTTTGTATGAATAGATCTACCATAATTGAAAAGAGTTAAATGTGAACCTAGCGACAAGTCAATATAAATCCTTTAGATTAAGATAATAGTAAAATTCATGAATCAATCAATAAAATCTTATAGTTTTCAGTAGAAAGAGATTTTCGTCAATCAATTAAATGTTAGGTGCTAATATTCTTGAGAAACGTATTAAGATAAGAATTACCATGGACTAATAAACTATGGATCAAATTGAACAGTGAAATCATGACTTCATGAGAAATCTTAAAGGGATTTGAAGTCTAGTACCACTATTCTATTTAATTGTTTCTTAGTTTAATCTTAGTTTTAGTTAGTTAATTGTGTTGATATATTTTAGCTTATTATTCTAATTTTGCATTTTTATCTTAAACATCATAATTTGTTAGGCTAGATAATAGAAAGATGGTAAATTTCAGTAATTCTAGTCCTCTTAGGATCGACCTGTACTTACTAATGCTAGTTACAACTACAATGTACACTTACAATTTAAAACATAAAATAACACATTAGTAGCCATTTGAAAATATGAATTACTTAGCTAACTAAATATATTTATAACAGGGAATTTACCTTCGTATCAAAAAGTTGGGATGAAAGTCTCAATCAAACCTCTCGTGTACTATAAAAACTCCAAAAATAAGTGTTTTAATTTGCTTTCAATATGGTTCATTAAGTGCTTGTGAGTGGCAATTTTTTTTACTCATTTATGTTCATTTTATAAATAAGGCAATTGAATTGAGCTAAAATTTTGAAGTATTGATAATTTAGGTTAAAATAAATTATGATACCTAATTAATAATAAAGTTAAATACGAAATAAGTGATTTTGATTTCTTTGATGGATTTGTTGAACTTTCTTAGAATTGAAACTTATTTAAGTTTAAAGTGATTAAGATTTCTCTGCTTTAGGTAAAGCGAAATTCTAAGTGTGGGATATTTTATATACATGAAATATGTGCACATTTTTTTAGTTTTTTGTTATATTTTTCATCTAAATTACTTTAGTTTAATTTGTTTTATATATTATTTTATGTAATTATGAAAGAATGATTTAAAGAATGGCATTGTCAAAAAGTAAAGAAGATTATAAGTGAAAAATTGAAGAAAACATAATTTTTAACTAAACATGGAGTGATAGCCCATAATCCTCCTGAACAACCTAGAGATAAAGACATAGTTTGAAGGCAGGCCATATGGTGGAGAAAAGTTTCAAAGAGATACACATCCTGAGATATGGTTAAGTCTTAATTCATGTACCATCAGAGAGAAATTACAATAATATTTATATGCTCATACACAATTATGGCATAACACGTGTCTATCTCTATAAAAAGTTGTAGTAAGATACATAATCTAGAACAAAAATATGTTAAAAGAACTAGTAAAATTTATGACATAATACATGAATACGTTCTAGATTATATTTTGTTATAGATAAAACATATAAAAGGTGATGAAATTTAGTTTAGTAACTTCACTTTTTTCCATTCTATTATTTAATTTTTTTAAGGTTGGCAATCACCTACCAAGTAAGATCTAGAGAACACATCAAAAATTTGTTTTCAATACAGAGAGAGATTTAAGTTCATTTTCTTAGAGAAGAAATTATTAACAAAGAATCAAGATCTTCATGAGGGGATACCTTAGCATGAGTTTTTCCTTCCTCTCAACTATTGTTTTTCTTATTTCAAGGATACTTTAGGCTAAGCTTTTGTATCTAGATTAGTTAAAACTCTAATAAATTCTTGTATATTTTGATTTAGCTTCTCAATAAATATTTCCATATAGATTTATAAGTGTTGTTTTTAATTATGATCATATACAAGAAAGATCTTAGATTTGAATTGATCTATGTATAGAAATAGTTGAGAAAACCTATGTGTAGGTTGACTTAAAACATGTATTAAAGATCTAAAGATAAACTTATGTGACCTTTTTAGTATTAAGGTAACCTTTATGAGGTTTTATAAAACTTAGTATATTCTAATAGTAGTTATTCATATAGAGATATTGATTAATCAATCTAGGGATAAGTGGTTTTTCATCAAGAAATGATAGAACATTATAATAGGAAACCTCATCATTTTAAACGATATAATTCCAATAATTAAATCAAGAACTTAAGATGAAATTAAAGGGATATCTAATATAGGAATTTATTAATATTGACACTTCCTTTTATTATTGTATAAGATTCAAGTATCATATAAGACATTTGGTATTTAGTTTAGTTTATTTATAAATATCAATCAACTAAGCCCATCTTATTATTGATTAGATACTAATATGAGGATTATATTCGATATGTCCATTCTCCGTGGGATCAACCTCTAATACTATAGTACTAATACAAATTCACAAGTTTACTTATCTTTTTTAAGCATTAAAATAATAAATTTATAAAAAAACATTTGTTTATAAATATTCCTCTATTTGATAACATCTTTTCTTAAAACATTATTCCCATCAGCTTAGACTTAAATATTTTTATAGCTTGATTAAGGGTCTTTTTAACCAAGTTAAAGTGTTCAACCTTTACGAATGAAGCTTGTGACTTCCATAGTCAAATTGATTACATCTTAATTTTATGGGTTATTTTTAATAAACATCATTTTTGATAACCAATATCAGAAAGAGAGAGTAATTCAATCCACTAAGGGAAATAACAAAACCAAAAATCACTACATGCTTTTCCATAATAATTCAAGGCAAGTGAGTGAGTAGATAAACCCTTTTGAAATATAAAACGCCAACACTTACAAAAATATTTACATTCACTTCTAACAGTATCTATCACTCCTCCATACCAAGAGAAGTATAAAAATGACCTATTAGCAATAACCATAACTAACAAATCGTTTTCTCCATAACACTTTTATAAATATGTAGAAATTTAACATTTTTACCCTTTCAAAAGAAACAAGTGCCTCAAACTTATATAAAGAATTCGAAAATAGATAGAAAATACTTGTAAAAGCTATAAGTCTTCCATGCTAATCTCACACAACCATTTTACACATTGTTTTTTCTTGTTCTCTTATTATATATACTATTGACATTAACTTTAATCCATCTTATGTGATTGATCAATCTTAGAGATTGGACCAATGCTCTACCCTAAATCATGTTCTCTGCAATTTTTCCAATTTTTTTGTTAAACTATTAAGATTCACTATCAAATTTTCAAGTAATTAATTGGTCTAGTTTTCAACCAAGTTTAGATAATAAAAAAATAACAGCTAATGGAAATAAGTCATTTGATGCATTCATCATAAAGTTTGAAAAAGTATTCCACTAAAGTTGCAAATGAATTTTTTGATATATAATAAAAGCTAGGTCTCACAATTGACTTAAAACCAAAAACACCTTAGGAACCTAGAAAAAAGGGCACAAAAGACTTGGAATAACCATATCTAGTTTAACCAAACAAACTTTTGTAAAGAGTACTCTATGCATAACCTTAAAAACTACCATTTCCTTATTTGCCACCACTAACTTCCATAAATTTTCATCAATACTAACCCACTAGTTAGAAGAATAAAAAGAAAATTTTGAGTTCTAGTGCTAGTTTATGATGAAATGATATGCTAACTTAATTGAAAATTTTTTAACTACTATAAAGGACTAAGAAAATTTATTGACCACATATTAATTTATGCCCCAAAGCCAATCGATTATTTGTAGTTTAGTGTCATAATTATTTAGAGACATTCTTTATCTTATACACATACTCAGATATAAGGAATTCTATATTTTTATGCTACTTATGACCTATTCTAGTTAAAGGTATCTCAATCAGCAGTCACTGGATATAGCATGAACTATATTGAGATAGTTGAGTGATCAATATAGAATTCATTACCCTAAAGTAATTAGAAAGAATGTTTTGTTGTTCTATATTAGTATAGATTAGAGAAATCCTTGGCCAAGGTGAAATGACACTTTTAAAGTAGTTTTCAAATGTCATTATTAGAATCAAATAGTAATGGTGGAGAACTAATATGATTAGGCTCAAATAGAGTGGACATTAATTTCAAGATCTATTTCTAATCGCAACTCTATATAATAAAAGTATTGAATTATATGAAAAATTATGCACAAAAAAATTAGTAAAAACCACTTTGACACTCCTAAATGTTTGAGTGCTCATGATGTGTTGTTAGACACATATTTTAATTTATGATCATAAATTGTTAAATTAGAGAATTAAAGATAAATTAAAGGAGTTTAATTTATCTAATCTTGAATATGATTTAGGGTTATAATTTATATCTATAACATATTTAGGAACATAATAGGTCACAAACAAAGAATGAGATGAAGAGAAAAAGGTGTTTGTTTTAATCAAGTTGGACTTGATTGTAAAGTTTAAGAAAATTTATAATTAAACATGAGAAATTTAATAAATATTGAAAAATATGAGATATTGAATCTTATTTCGATCCAATTTGTATTTATTAAAATTAATTATAATTCTAATTAAAGTTTAATCAAAATTAGAATTTTTTGTAATTAAGTTACTATAAGGTGTAAGACCTATTGTAAATAGACTTAGTATAACACATCACTACCATAGAGTATATGCCCGAATATCTGGAGGACATTCAAGAAAATACCCAATGAAAATGACATGTTAGAGCAATTATAGTCACTTATTATGGCACCAAACATATTACAAACACTGAAAAGGTCAACTTTTCCCATTTCATTCACTAACATAATTTACACCGTCACATTACACTTCATTAAACAACTATGTACATTATCAAAAACATCTGAGTGTTTACTATTCTTTTACAAAAAGTTCTATATGAAATGAGAGACTACATATACACAATCTACTAATCCTCAGATATCAGCTGACCAGACCTTTGAGCCATTTTTGTTTTCCAAAATACTAGATTTCTACTAGTTTGCCTTAGAGCTAAGCCTTCCTCATATATGAAAAGTCAATGTTGCAATTTTGATGAGTTTGCGAACTCAGTGAGTGAACCATCATCGATGTGCTTACTCATGTCAGAAACTTAAACATCTCATATATAACCAAATTCACAATATACCTCATCTCACCAATATATCATGAATTTCACACATTTCAAATACTCATTTCATAATAATTTAATCATCTATCTCAACCATTCATATCATCAACATATACACAAATATTACATACCACTATATCATCACAATTCAGTAATGTTTTCACAATCATTCACATAATACATTTAAAGATATATTTGCAAATGCATATGCACATGTGATTCCACTTTCATTTTTATTTTGTTGTGATCGAGCGCCTATTTACTGTCCCGTATCTCTTGTAGATACCGAGCTCATTTCATATTCTGTCTTGTATCTATTATGGATACCGGGCTCATTAATAACTGAGTCTATGGCTCATTGTGCACTTTTCTGAGCTTTAAGTTTTTTTTCACTGGTCACTTCGGCCATAACTCCTTTATTTGATCATGCATAACAATGTGATATAATGCATCATTTCACAAAATATGTTATCAATAACTTATTTTCGTTGTGCATGGTCACTTTTACATATTCATCGGATCTAAGTCTGATATTCAACATTTCGTTGAGTATACATTTTCCATATTCACATTCAACCAAAATACACTCCCAATATAATCCCGAATATCAAACTCCTCAGACTATCAATGTTCGGAATTATCACAATCATATCAGTAATAGTTTAATAACTAAAATTTAAACAAAAATAAAACAATCACGGTGAGAAAACATTTAGGTTAACTCACAATACGTTCCAGATAAGCTATTGCCTAGATGATTCGGCAGTGTTTAGATGCTGGTGTTAGACTTGTGCGTCTAAAATCATGCAATACACACATAATTCACATTACTAAGGTGATCAATCAAATATATATTCAATCATGCCTATATATACGTATGTCATGTTCAACGCATGCCCAATTGACTTTCCCGAGTTTGTATCTTTAAATCACATATCTTAACCTATCATTCATCATAACTTGGATATAACCAATTCATAATTAGGTTTATATCTTCAAGTAAACTTGATTATTCTAAATTCATCAACCATTTATTCATTAACCCTTTTCTAGCATTAGAAGTATTCACACAATTCCCAATTCTCATTCATTCATTCCTAATGAATTACTCATATCTTTTGGATCACATTTACATCCATAAGAGCTTCTTCACTCCTTTAACACCACTAAATTCCAATCATTCCTTTAACACTCTTAAATTCCAAACTTTGATACATTCTTATCAAACAATCTTTTCGTTAAATTATAACCTCATTTAACAACTTCAACTTATCAAATATTCAACCAATTTATCCAACATGAAATTAGGTTCATTTTAAGCCTTAATTAAGTCTAAAAATATCATAGTAAAGTACCTTATCCTTAATTGGTTCAAGAATCACACAAAATAACATTTTCTTCACTTACATGCAATTCCCAGGATCGTGTATGGCTTCCCATGATCATGGGATAGGTTATCCGAAGGTTCCCATCCATTTCCTTCTTAGTTTTCTAGATTTTATTATCTTTATACCAAATTCAAAACATCTTCTTTATAGTCCATCAATTATACCTCAATTAGACCTGAATTATACTCCAATTCCTTATAAATATCATCTCTAATTCCAGCTCAAAATTATTCAATTTGTAACTCACAAATCATGGTCTTCTATGCATCAAAAATCAAAACAAAAAACTATCATTCATTATTATGCATATAGTCTTAGTTCTTTCTCATTTCAAGAACACTATACTAACATCTTTCTTTATCATAAATTCACCTTCATTACACTTCAAATCCTAGTCCAATTCATTCATATAATAACCAAACCTACAGTTTTCATACACCAAGAACAAGCATAAAAACTTCCAAGTTCATTTAACATATTCTAGCATACTTCATCATCAACATCGTATACATTTCATTCCGATTCAATCTTCATTATCATTCTATTAAACCATGTCATAAAGATCAAAATTTTACATACTTGTTAAGCTCTAATTCCTCCTCAATACTTCAGATTAAACGAACCCTCCATTCATGCAAAATTCATCACAAACTCAAGATGAAAATAGGTTGATTTTGGGTAAAGACAAAGGACAACAATCAGCTAGTTCTTTAGTTGTCTTGTGAAGGGTAAAAGTCTGGTTTTTGGTCTAGCAATTTGGTAAGGATTAAACCAAAATTTAGAGAGATAAGTTAAGAGTAATTTTCGGTTAGGAGAAGTGAAGAAGACAGCAGAAACATTTTCTACATTAGCTTAGCTTAACAAGGTGCAACGTATCTCCATTTAACCCTTCCATGTGTCATTAGGCATGCCTACCATTTGTCCCATAATTAAGCTGCCATATGCGACCTAGTAATTAGTCAACATGTCACTCAATAATTGGTCTATTTTTCAATTAATTACTAGTCCATTTGTTACTCATTTAACTATGCCAAATGTCATTTAATTATAGGCTTAGTCATCTTAATTTTTCATGTATCAATTTATTTTGCCACTTTGCATTTTCCTAGTCCAAATGTATATATTAATTCATCACTCTTCCAATTATAAAATTTAATTCCAAATTACTAATTGGAATCCAATCAAACCAAAATTCAAGACATAACGATTCATAATTCACATCATGGTCATTTTAAATCTTTCATACCCCGGAATATGCCAATTGAGTGCATAAACTATCTTTGCAATATATACAAATTCGCAATTCATATGTGTATGCTAATGATATGTATGTGAATGCAATGCACCTCATAATTTCCCAAAGCTATTTCTAATTTACAGTAGTCTAAGGTCTTAACCCTTAGTATGGAAAACAGGCTATTAGAATTCTCCCCCTTTAAGAAATTTCATCCTCAAAATTCTTACCTGATTGATCAGAGAGATGGGGATACTGATTTCTCATGTTCTCTTCAATTTCCTATGCGGCTTCTTCTTTCGAATGATTCCTCCAAAAGAATTTAACCAATGGGATTACTCAGTTTCTCAATTGCTTATTATGATAACCTACTATTTTAATCGGTTCCACAATATAACTCAAATTACTTGCAATTTCAACCTTTTGAGCTGGTAAAATATGTGTTGGATCCGACCGATATCTTCTGAGCATACTAACATGAAATACATTATGAATTTGAGTCATCTCAGCTGGTAAGGCTAACTTGAAAACCAATGGTCCTATTCTCTTAATAATCTCAAACAAACCAATGTATGTAGGGCTTAACTTACCCTTTTTACCGAACCTCAACATTCCTCGCCATGGCAATACTCTCAACAACACCTTATCTCCTACTTATTACTCCATATCTCTCTGATACTGATCCACATAACTCTTCTGCCTATTTTGAGCCGCTTTAATTCTATTACAGATCAGTTTAAGTATCTTGAAATAACTGTAGGCCTTCAATAATCCTTAGACCCTCTTCATCCCAATAGAAAGGTGATCGATACTTTCTACCATATAATGCTTCATATGGTGCCATACTGATACTACTATGATAGTGATTATTGTATGCAAATTCAATCAGAGCTACATATTGATCCCATGCTCCTTGGAACTCCAAAAAACATGCTTTGAGCATATCCTCAACAGTTTTAATAGTTCTTTCACTCTGTCTGTCTGTCTGTTTGAGGATGAAAGGTTGTACTAAAGTTTAACTTTATACTCAAAGCTGTTTGTAAACTACCCCAAATCTCAAAGTAAATATGGGATCTTGATCTGATACAGTAGACACTGGGACCCCATGTGATCTCACTATCTCATTTAACTTATGTTTGGGCTTGATTCAGTGTATTGTTCTCTCTTACAGGTAAGAAATAGGTCGATTTCTTCAATCTGTCAACAATGGCCCATATGGCATCATGTTATCTTGGAGTCCTTGGCAAACCATAATGAAATCCATAGTAATCCTTTCCCATTTCCACTCCAAAATAGGTAATGACTATAACTTCCCAACCAAAGCCTAATGCTCTGCCTTATTCTATTGGTAAGTCAAACATTTAACAACATACTCAGTCACTTGCTTCTTCATCCCTGGCCACCAGAAATGTTATTTTAATGTACTGTACCACTTAGTAGTACCAGGATGCATAGCATAAGCTGCTATATGTGCTTCCTTTAAAATTTCTTTTCTCAAATCATCCACATCAGGTACAGATAATCTCTGCTTTAACCATAATGTATCATCCCTCAATTTAAATTCAAAATTTGGGTTCACTTTCAACTTCTCAAAAAGATTCATAAATTTTGGATCTCTACTTTGAGTTTTTCTAATTCTTTCATGTAATACTGGTCTAAGCTTCAATGTAGCCAACAATACTTCATTCTGCCCCAAATTCAGCTCAACATTTAATACTCTCAGTTGTACTAGGTTTGGTAAACTCAATGTTTGAATTTGTGTTACACTGCTATTAGATTTCCTGCTTAATGCATCAACCACAATATTAGCTTTACTAGGATGGTATTCAATTGTACAATCATAATCTTTAAGCAACTCAATCCATCGCCTTTGTCTCAAATTCGGTTCTTTTTGTCTCAACAAATATTTAAACTTCTATGATCTGTAAATATCTGAAATGTCTCACCTTACAAATAATATCTCTAAATTTTCAAAGCAAATACCAGTATAGTAAGTTCTAAATCATGAACCAGATAGTTAAACTCATGAGACCTTAACTGTCTCGAAGCATATGCGATCACTCTGCTGTACTGCATCAAAACACATCCTTAACCCTGGTGTGAAGCATCACTATACACAATATATCCTCTAAATCTAGATGGAATAGCTAACACCGGTGTTATAGTTAACCGATGCTTTAGTTCCTCAAAACTCCTTTAGCATTCATTAGTCCATCTGAAAGGTACATTCTTCCTCAAAAGCTTTATCAAAGGGGCTGAGATCAATGAAAACCCTCGATAAACCTTCTATAATAACCTACTAGTCCGAGAAAACTTCGAATCTCATACACTTTTCTCAAGGGCTTCTCACTTCATCACTACTTCAATTTTTTTTGGGTCTACCTATATGCCCTGTCCAAATACTATATGACCCAAAAATACTAATTGATCAAGCCAAAATTCATACTTACTGAATTTGGCATACAATTGCTTCTCTCTGATTATCTGTAAAACTAACCTCAAATGCTCAGAATGTTCCTCTCTACTATTCGAATACACCAAAATATCATCTATGAATACGATCACAAAAAGATCTAAGTAAGGTTGGAATACTTTATTCATCAAAGCCATAAAAGTTGTCGGAGCATTTGTCGACCCAAAAGACATCACCAAAAATTCAAAATGCTCATATCTAGTCCTGAATGCACTCTTTGGTACATCAGCCTCTACTATCTTCAACTGATAGTACCCTAATCTCAAATCTAGTTTAGTAAACACCTGAGCTCCTTGTAACTGATCAAATAGATCATCAATTCTCAGTAATGGATATTTATTCTTCAATATCACCAAATTCAACTGTCTATAATCAATACACAATCTCAAAGTTCCATCTTTCTTCTTCACCAATAAAACTGGAGCTCCTCAAGGTGACACACTAGGTCTGATAAAACCCTTATCCAATAACTCCTACAACTAAGTCCTAAAATCCTTCAGTTCCACAGGTGCCATCCTATACGGAGGAATAGATATAGGAGTAGTTCCTGGAATAAGGTCAACAGTGAACTCTACTTCCCTATCTGGGGGTAATCCCAGTAATTCAGTAGGGAAAACATCTAGAAAATTCCTAACAACAAGAATTTACTATAATGCCTACTCTATTTGAGTATCAGTCATATAGGCTAATTAAGCCTCACATCCACCTCGAATTAGTCTAAGAGCACTCATTGAGGAAATCAACCTAGTTGGCACTGCTTGACTAACACCTCGAAATATTACTCGTAGCTGATTAGGGGATTCAGGAATGACTTCTTTAGTATAACAATTCATTACAGCCCTATGAGCAATAAGCCAATCCACACCTAAGATGGGATCTATCTCTTTCAATTGCAATACTATTAAATCGACTTTCAGCTCTGCCTGATCAACCCAAATAATACACTCTTTACACACTTCTCCAATCACTGTAGTACTACCTACTGGTGTACTCAAATCTAAACCACATTTTAACATCTCTCTCACAATGCAGTTTAGATGCCAGATGTGATGTGATAAATGAATGCGTAGATCCTAGACCTAACAATGAAAATGCCTCAAAATTAAAGAAATTTAACACACTTGTAACAACATTTGGGGAGTTTTGTACCTCCTATCTGGTGATGGCAAAGATTCTGGCTTAAGACTGCGACTGATTACTCAACACCTCAGTCCTGACACTAGGACTTGTTGAAGTTGTTCTACCTCTACCTCTACCTCTTTGTCCTGTGGTTACGGTTTTCTGATATGTGCAAGTTTTAATATTTAACCTTGATAATCTGCAAGCGTATGGGTCATTTGCGTAGTACCTAAGATGTCGATCGCACGAGGAGGGTTAATCTATTCCTAAAATCTAAGGCTAAAACAATTTGCCATAATTCAAAATGTAACAAAACTAAAAAAGGAATGTAATTCGGTCAAATAATTCAATTCAAGAATCAATTATGAAATATTAACAAATTAGAAATTGTAATGCACATATTTAAGGATCAACCTAAAGAACTACCAATTGAGAGAAAGGGAAAATTTTTACCTATCTTTAACACTAACCTAATTGATTATGAATTATTGGATTATTGGTCTTAGAAGATCCTAATGTTGATTACTCTCTCTTAAGTTAAAGCCATTAACCCTAAATTGTAAACCCTAATCAGATTATGGTAAATTACAATCTCTCAATTAACAATCTATTCAAACGCCAATTAGATATGAAGTTTTTCAATATACTACTAGGAACCTATGTGAGATCTCTCTTCATGTAATTACCAATTTGATTCATTTCTTATTCTTATTAAATCACCTAACTCTCGATAGCCCAGTTTAATTATTTTTCATTCGATTCACCCTCTACTTTATTACCGAATTATGCAATCTCAGAAATTAATCACAATGAATCTAAATAACATGAAACAATCATATTTTTATTAAATAAAAGATAAAAATAACTCGAAGGTGAGTTTAGACATGCTCAACATTCACACAATCCTATCATCAATGGTTATTCTAATTATATACATTAATAAAATTGAAAATACACCAAAAACAAGATCTGAATGGATGATGGAGGCAACAATGTTGAGAAACCTCCTATTATGGGAAGTACTTTGTGTCAACTTCTTTTACACATCTCTCTTCCTTCTTCTCTTTCTTAATCTCTCGAGGAACTCTCTTTAGGGTTTCTTAATAATGTCTGATGCAAAAAACTGTTCATCTTCTTTGTTTTATTCTTTATATACCTTTTGTGTTTGGGCAGTCTTAGGGTGTTTTTGAGGGGTCTGAAAGGTCCAAAAACTCCCTCGAAATTTTTTTAGTGTTTGCACATCTACCTAACGTAGGACATGACCGTGGCCCTGCAAGTCATGATTGTGGGCTACATCTGAGCCTTGTATCATGATCGTGGCAATCAGGTCACGATTGTGGGCCATGTCTTGGGCTTCTATCATGATTGTGGACTGACTCTAGTGCTTCTTTCATAATCGTGGTCTGTTGTGCCACGATCGTGGGCCATTGTTTAGACCCAAGTGTTTCCGAAACTTATCCATTCTTCGATGTTGACCTTGAAACACTAACAAACACATCAAAGTACCTCAAAGACATAATAATTAAGCTCAAAGACTTGACTAACCCATAAAAACACTTAAATATAATTAATTAACAAACTAACACAATTTTAACCTAAATATGTACTAAACGATTAAGTTAACACTTAAATACATATCAAAATAAGCCCTAAAACATGATGCAATTCACACTTATCAGCATTCCCACACTTAAACATTTGTTTATCCTCAAGCAAACAAAACAACAAAGACACAACACATAATGCAGTAATGAGGCAATGGCTTCAACTTAGAGAAATAAATTTAATTTTAAACACAGTCACTTAAGTCATTTCAAATCATTAACATGCAAAATCTATGTCTTGTGGCTTTGGACCATATATACATATTAATCCAGACTCAAGTGTTAAATTGTTTACCCTTTTCATTTGCACACATCTATTAATAATTCTTTGGTCATTCAGACTTTGTAACTTCTCCTATATACATTTTTATAAAAAATCAACCATTACACGTTCGGTAGGTTTTTATTTGAAAAACCTTTTTTATTTACTTTTGTGAATGGACTTAGTCTTTTTACACAGAGGCAAGCATTGGTAATGAATATCGATCTAGTTACTCGATTAAGTCATGTTTTTTATTACGCTGGTTGGTTGAAATCATTATAGTCTTTTTACTCGAAGGCACACATTTGTGATGCGTGTCGATCCGGTTACTTAGCTATATCACGTTCTTAACTGGATACTAGCTCCATTCATAACTCGAAGGCCAGTGGAATAGTTATTTATTTAGCAAACATAATCTTCTTTTTATTGCTTACCTTGTTGCTTTAGCTTCTCGTTTCTATGAAAAATACTAGTAAAGCTACTTAAGTCGAAAAGCCTCAAATTATGAATGAATGTGACAATTTAGTGGGTGACAAACTTGCACTAAATCCTAATTAAGCTGCATATTTAGCCAAAGACCCCAATTCGCTAATTTTTTGAGCTAATAATTCTTCATAACCTAATAGACTATGCTCAAAATTAAATCAATTCCTATCCATCTAAGCCATTGACACATTCACACAATTCACAAAATGTAACCTAACAATTATCATATAATAAGCAAAATCACACTCAAAGCAAAATACATAACCTTTCCACACTTAAACAACACATTGTCCTAAATATGAGAAGAGGACAAACAAACACATAAGGAAATAAGAACATAAATTAAAGTAAAAAAAGAAAAATGAAGACTAAATTTGAAAAGAAAGAGGGTTAGAACAAAGCCTCATAGTGATAGAGGCGGGTATGGTGATGGAGGTGGTAATTGAACGCCCTGTGCCTCAAAATAATGATGGATACGACGTATGTCCTGACTCTAACATTGTTGAGTTCGGGCCATCTCCTTCATCCTTCTGGAATTTTCTACAAGTGAATATGTAATTACCTTGGTGTTTATAGAGATCGTATTTAGTACTTTATTCCAGCCCGGTTCTTCTGTTTCTTCTTCTTCCTTAGATTCCTCGCTGGTCGAATCCTCTTCTTTTTTTTGTTAAGCACTTGAACTTGCTTGACTAGTCCTGCCCTTGATGTGTGTCTTGGCACTAATATCCCAAAGTTCCACATTATGGGATTTTAGGATTTCAGCTCACCATATAATGATGGTTCATGAATTCAGGACGGTAGATTGTGAGTCCATTACACTCAACTATATAGTGATTAGCTATGATTGAAACCAAGTAGCCCATTCCTAAGCTATTTCTCCTCTTCTTTCAAGTAACAATAAGGGCATTAAAGATGTGGGTGGTCGTGCAAATTGGGATGCTATGATCCATACACCACAACATGAAATGTTCTTTTGTCGAACACTTGTTGGTTTCTATTTTGTCAAACATGGTTTGACACATGAAATTGTGCATCAACAAGTGTTCGTGGCTCTTAATGATGTTGTTGTGTGCATTCTTAGCAACGATCTGCTTTAACCTAGTTAGTTCAGTCCAGTAAGGGTTGACACAGAAGTCATCATGCTAATCCACAACGAACGACTCAGGAAAACCACAAATTTCATACAAAGTTTCATAATCAAGCCCATGAGATTGTCCCCACAACTTAGACCACAATTCCCTTAGTTTGTTAGATTCATACTGAAAGGATATAAAAAATTTTATGGTAAGTTCTTCGTAAACATGGAATTGAAATTGAATGAACTGACCCCATTGACTTTTTTCTACTAAACTTTCGACCTTGTCTCACAATTATATTCTATCTAAATTTCAAAATGAAAATACTTTGGAACCATAATTTGTTTATTGTGAAGAGAATGAAAATGAGTACCTTTCTCATCTGAGAAGATTTGGAAAGGTGCTTCGTAATCGGCCTCCCTGTTTCTTTTCCCTCATCCCAGCACTTGGTTTCACCCCGCTGATTGATTACACCTTACTGTTTACTTGATGCGTGACATATTGGCTTGCAAGTCGATAGAAGTTGGAAGAAATTTGGAAGTTTAAAATTTGGGTAGAGAGAAGTGAGAGTGTTTGGAGGTTTAAAGGTTAAAGAGATAAAGCAAAAATGAGAGTGAGTGAAAAGAATGAAGTTAGAAATGAATATATAGGTGATTGGAGGGTAAAATGCTAAAAATTGAAAAGATATTCACATGCCCCTATTTTTACCCTGCCGCAGGCCAGACCATGGCCTACAATTTTCCACCAATTTTTTCATCATTTTTTCTTTTGTTCTTCTTCACTTTCTGAAACCACTTCCTAACTCTTTGTGGCCCTTTAACCTCTCTTTGTGTACTTCATCGATCATCAAATTCATATCAAAGACCTATGCCTTCTCGATTTTATTTGGAAATGAAATAATCCTAATTACAGAATTTAAACTTTCTAAAAATAATCAAAGTAAATAAATTTCCATAGGTTGCCTCCCATGCAGCGCTTCTTTTAACAATGGTAGCTCAATGCTCTTTTCTTTTTGCTCACGGTGGTTCAAATGAATGGTGCAATGGTAGTACAGTCACTGATCTCAAAATTTGCACATGAGCTACCATGCTATAGATTCCACCTTCCTTGTGATTCTCCTTCCTTCGCCTTCTTCTACGCGATCGTTTCTTTCTGAATGCATTCCCAGGATCCTCAATATCTTCCCATTGTCCTCGAGGTTTAGTTTCCTTGATATTAGTTGAAGTAAAGGAGAACTGTTGTCTTTCTTTGACACTTTAAAGATTTTTTTCTCCTATCCTCAGAGTTAGTTCACCCCTATCAACGTCAATTATTGAGCAAGTAATGGACAGGTACGATCCTGCAAGGGCCATAGGGTTTCCACATCTTCTCCAATATCTAATATATAGAAGTCTATGGGAAAGATAAATTTATCAATTTGTACTTACACATCCTTAATAATCCCCTTCGGTTGACGAACTATTATGTCGACCATTTTTACTAACATCTTTGTAGGTTCTAACTCTCTTAACCCCAACTTCTGACTAAAGGTATAGGGCATCAAATTGATACTCACTCTTAAATCCTCAAATGCCCTACCTATGTTGACACCATTAATACTACAAGGAATGTAAAAATCCTTTGGTCCTCTTTCTTATGTGCAATGTTAGGGTTTTCTTTCATTATGTGCTCCTTAACCTTCTTCATGATTGATTCCTTTAGTGTGAACCTCGTTTGTAGTTGTTCCATTATGTCATCAACCTTTTTTGATTCAACCTCCTTAAAATTCCTCGTTGCCTTAATTGAAATTGACTTTCGCTGAGCTAGAATAAGGTATGGAATTTTAAGTTGAGGTTCCTTGATTGGCTCAATTACGAGTTCACTTGGAAGGAATTCCATAATTACTTGTCCTTTTCTTTTATCTCTGTCTTCCTTTACATGTTAAAGTTCCTTTTCCTAGGTCTAAGTGGTGGCCATGATCCGTTCCTTTAGGTTAAACTCGGTATTGCTTAGTAGACTACCTGCACTTCTAAAAGACAAAGCATTAGCAAGTTGACTTGCCTGAACCTCCAAGTTGTGGATGGATAAGGCATAGTTCTTCACAATCTGATCAAACTTTGCCTCCTTCCTCCTTTACTTTCCTCTAGCTGGAAAACATCCTCTTTCAGTTCTCTTCTTGAGTTGCCAGTTTGGACCCCAAAATATCCATCAACTTGTCCATTTTGTTCTCCATAGATCCAAGTCGGTCTTACTGAAATATAGGAGGTTCTTACAGTCTTGCTTGGCCACCTGTATTGTTTGTCTAAGAGAAGTTAAGGTGATTCTTGCACCCAAGGTTATAGGTATTGGAGTAGGGATTGTTGCCCCTTCCTCGTCTGTATTGAGCTCCCATGTAATTCACTTGCTCAGGATCACTTTCCTTAATCAAATAACAATCCACTGTATCATGGTCCATTTGTCCACATAGTTCACACTTGAGTTGCACGACTTTCACCGGAGCTGAGGATAAAGCCTTCATGTTGTTAAGCTGTCGCGTCAAGTTATCAATGTTAGCTTGCATTTTTGTCATTTGATCAACGACTACAATTCCTTTTTATTCACATAATGTAGTAGTTTGTCTACTTCGCTCGTTCGTCTATAGGCAGCTATTACTAGCCATCTCCTCTATTAGCTCTTCCACTTCATCAATCGTCTTTCTCATCAATGATCCTGTTGAAGTTGCATCAATCGTGCCTCTCATATGTGGGGTTACTCCATTATAGAATGTTTACAATAAGAATTCCTTAGGTAATTTGTGGCGTGGGCAATTCCATTAAAAATCCTTGTATCTTTCCCACAATTTGTAGATCGATTCCCCTTGGCTGGAAGTTGGTAATTTCCTTGATGATCTTAGTGGTCTTAGTCAGGGGAAAATATTTGTCCAAGAAAGCACAAACTAGTTGATCCCACAACGTGACATAGGCTGGGTTAAGGGAATGATACCAAGCTTTTTCTCTATCTCTAAGGGTAAAAGGGAAAATTCTAATTCTGACCGCATCTTCCGACATCTAATAGTATCGAAAGGTATCACAGATTTCAAGGAAGTTCACTATATGTGTGTTGGGATCTTCATTCATTGGTCTATAAAACTACACATTCTGTTAAAGCATGTTTAGGAGGGATGGTTTGATTTCAAATGATGCTACTTGCACAGGTGCCTAACTACTCCTTGGTTAACTACATTGAACCTTGGTCTCATGAAGTCTATAAGGGTCCGTTATTGACATCCTTGGTTTACTCCGTAGTCCAAATTTTGCTAAAATTTCTCGTTCATTGTTGATTTTGCGATTTCTTCTTCTTCTTCACATCGAGCTTTCCTAATGGTTCGCTCTAGTCAAGTGATGTCCAAATCTAAGGTTTCAGTTGTGCAACTTGAACCTCTCATGACTCTTATGTTTATGCAAAAGCACGATTTCATAAGTAGAAAAGAAAGAATGAAAACAAAAAATTAAAAACTAACTAAATGCTTATAGAACTAAACTAATTGTCTCCCCAGTAATGGCCCCAAAAACTTGATATTTTAATATTTAACCTCAATAATCTGCAAGCGTACGAGTCATTCGTATAGTACCTTAGGTGTCGATCCCATGAGGAGGGTTAATCTAATCCTAAAATCTAAGGCCAAAACAATTTGCAATAATTCAAAATGTAACAAAACTAAAACAGGAATGTAATTCAATCAAGTAATTCAATTCAAGAATCAATCACGAAATATTAACAAATTAGCAATTACAATGTACATATTTAAGTATCGACCTAAAGAACTGCCAATTGAAAGTAAGGGGAATTTTTACCTATCTTTAACACTAAGCTAATTGATTATGAATTATTGGATTATTGGTCTTAAACGATCCTAAGGGTAATTACTGTCTCTCGAGTTATAACCATTAACCCTAAATTGTAAACCCTAATCTGACTACGAAAAATTGCAATCTCTTAATTAACAATCTATCCAAACCTTAATTAAATCTGAAGTTTTTCAATAGACTACTGGGAACCTATATGAGATCTCTCTTCACACAATTACCAATTTGATTAATTTCTTGTTCTTATTAAATCACCCAACTCTTGTTAGGCCAATTTAATTATTTTGCATTTGATTCACCCTCTCAGTCTATTACCAAATTATGCAATCTCATAAATCAATCATAATAAATCCAAATAATATAAAACAATTAGATTTTTATTAAATCAAAGATAAAAACTACCCGAAGGTGATTTTAGACATCCTCAACATTCACACAATCCTATCATCAACGGTTATTCCAATTCTATATATTAATAAAATTGAAATTTATCTGAATGGATGATGGAGGCAGTAACGTCAAGAAATCTCCTATTCTGGAAAGTACTTTAAGTCAGCTTCTTCTCCATGTCTGTCTTCCTTCTTCTCTTTCTCAATCTCTCGATGAACTCTCTCTAGAGTTTCTCAATGGTGGTTGATGAGAAAAGGTCCTCATCTTCTTTGTTTTATTCTTTATATATCTTTTGTGTTCTGGGTAATCTTAGGATTTTTTGGGGATTCGAAAGGTAAAAAAACTCCCTCAAAAATTGAATTTTTTGAGTGTTTGCACGTTGACCCGATGCAGGCCACGACTGTTGCCCTGCAAGCCACAATCGTGGGCCACATCTAAGCCTTCTCTCATGATCATGGAAATCAGGCCACGATCATGGGTTATGTCCTGGGCTTTTGTCACAACCATGGTATATGGGCCGTGATCATGGGCTCACTCCAGTGCTTCTGTCACGATTGTAGCCTATTGTGCCATGATCGTGGGCTATAATTTCGGCCTGAGAGTCTATAAAACTTGTCCATTCTTTAATGTTAACCCTGAAACACTTACAAACATATCAAACCTCAAAGACATAATAATTAAGCTCAAAGACTTGACTAACCCGTAAAAACACTTAAACACAATTAGTTAACAAACTAACACAATTCTAACCTAAACACATATTAAACGATTAAGTTAACACTTAAATACATATCAAAATAACCCCCAAAACATGATGCAATTCACATTTATCATCCTACTCCACTAGCTCTACTTTGCTGGACAGTCATCTCAGTCACTGATCCTCCTCTCACTCCAGACTATGGTCCCAAAATTGCTGGACAGTCTCGAATCTGGTGCTCAAAAGAGTCATAACAAAAATAAGCTCCCTATATCTTCCAACACTCCCTACCATGTTTCTTCCCAAAGTGCTCACAACTAGTCTTTTGTTGTGTCTTCCCTCCTAATACTTGACTTATACTACTACCAGCCTGAACAAAACCACCTCTCGGTCTAAACACTAACTATCTCGATCTATTCTGGGATCGAGATGATTTATTCTGGTGTTTACTGAATCTCTTGCCAGAATCAGCTTGAGACTCACCCTGTCGCTTTATTCTAGACTCCTGCCTATACTCTCCTTGTCCATCTTTCAATAACTGTTCAATGCAAATTAAGGCAGCTCGCAGTTCAATAAAACTACTCAAATTAGTGATAGCTAACCTCATTCTGATCTTTATATTCAGTCCATCTTCAAACCGCCAACACTTATCCTCCTCAGTCGGAATCAAGGCACTAGCATACCCCATTAACTCATTAAATTTTATCTCACACTCAGCTACAGTGAGACTCCCTTGTTTCAGATCTAGGAATTCCTTCCTCTTCCTATCCAAGTAGATCTTTAGCATATAATTTTTCTTAAAGACTCTCAAAAAGTCTTCCCATGTCAGTCTACAAGGTCAGGCGAAACTACCTGGAATAATCTTCCATTACTGATAAGTTGGACCTTGCAGTAGTGAGAGTGCATAATCAAACCTTTAGTCAGACACAGTCCATCTAATCAAATACCCTCTCTTTTCTTTCCAACTATCTTTCTGCCTCCGTAGGGTCTGTACTTCCATAGAAGTCAACAACCCATATTTCTTCCCACAGTGCTCACAACTATTCATCTGCTGTGTCTGTCCTTCTGATACTTGACTTCTACCACTACCAGCCTAAACAAAATTGCCTCTCGGTCTAAATCCTAACTGTCTCAATCTAGTATGGGATTTAAATGATCTATTCTGGCATTTACTGAATCTTTTACCAGAATCAGTTTGAAATTCACCCTGTCTCTTCATTCTGGACTCCTGCCTATATTCTCCTTGTCTATTTTTCAATAACTATTCAATGTGAATTATGGCAGCTCGTAGTTTAATAAAACTACTCAAATTAGTGATAGCTAAACTCGTCCTGATCTTCATATTTAGTCCATCTTCAAACCTTCTACAGTTATCCTCCTCAGTAGGAATCAAGGCAGTAGCATACTCCATTAACTTATTAAATCTTATCTCATACTCAATTATAGTGAGACTCCCCTCTTTCAGATCTAGTAATTCCTTCATCTTCCTATCTAAATAGATCTTTGGCATATAATTTTCCTTAAAGACTCTCAGGAAGACTTACCATGCCAATCTACAAGGTCGGGCGAAACTGTCGAGAACAGTCTTCCACCCCTGATAAGCTAGACCTTACGATAGCGAGACTGCATAGTCAAACCTCTTGTTAGACTAGCAGTCCGTATGATCAAACACCCTCTCCTTTCTTTCCAAATATTATTCTGCCTTCGCAGGGTCTGTACTTCCATAGAAGTATACAACCCCCTACTTCCTAAACTTATCATACCTACTCTCTCCACTCAGGAATTCTCTGAGGCATTTGTTCAAACCGAAAACTCTCTATTGGCTTTTATGGACTCAAGGTCAGCTGACTCTGCGACTCGATCTCTTATAGCGGATGACCTATAATAAACAATAAGTGTGATCACTATACAAGTCTCTCACTATATATTAGGTCTAAATGCTTATATCTATCCCTATGGATGCCAAACTATGCTCTAATACAAAAAATCTATAACACACTACTACCATAGAGTATATGCCCGAATATCCAAAGGACATTCAAGAACATACCCTATGAAAATGGCATGTTAGAGCGATCACAGTCACTTATTATAGCATCAAACATATTACAAACATTGAAAAGGTCAACTTTTCCCATTTCATTCACTAACATAATTTACACTCTGGCATTACACTTTATTAAACAACTACGTATATTATCAAAAACATCTGAGTGTTTACCATTCTTTTACAAAAGGTTCTACATAAAATGAGAAACTAAATAAACATAATCTACTAATCCTCAGATATCAACTGACTAGACCTTTGAGCCATTCTTATTTTCCAAAATACTAGACTTCTACTAATTTGCCTTAGAGCTAGGTCTTCCTTGTACTCGAAAAGTCAACGTTGCAAATTTAATGAGTTTGCAAACTCAATGAGTGAACCATCATTGATGTGCTCACTCATGTCAGAAACACAAACGTCTCAAATATAACCAAATTCACAATATACCTCAGCTCACCAATACATCATGAATTTCACACATTTCAAATACTCATTTGAGAATAATTCAATCATCTATCTCAATCATTCATATCATCAACATATACACAAATATTTCATATCACTATATCATCACAATTCAGTATTGTTTTCACAATCATTTACATAATACATTTAAAGATATATTTGCAAATGCATATGCACATGTGACTCCACTTTTATTTTTATTTTCTTGTGACTGAGCTCTTATTTACTGTCCCCTATCCCTTATGGATATCAGGTTTATTTCACGTTCTGTCCTGTATCCATTGTAGATACCGGGCACATTAATAACCAAGTCTACGGCTCTTTATGAGCTTTTTTGAGCTTTAAGCTCTTTTTCACTAGTCTCTTTATCTGATCATGTATAACAATGTGATGGAATGCATCATTTCACAAAATATGCTATCAATAATTTTTTTCATTGTACATAGTCACTTTCATATATTCATTGGATCTAAGTCCAGCATTCAACATTTCATTGAGTATACATGTTTCATATTCACATTCAATCAGAATACACTCCTAATATAATCCCGAATATCAAACTCCTCAAACTATCAATGTTGAGAATTATCACAATCATATTAGTAACAGTTTAATAACTAAAATTTAAACATAAACAAAACAATCACGGTGAGAAAACATCTAGGTTAACTTACATTACATTCTAGATAAGCTATTACCTGGATGATCCGGCAATGTCTGGAAGCTGGCGTTCGACTTGTGCATCTAAAATCATGCAATACACACAAAATGCACATTACAAAGATAATCAATCAAATACATATTCAATCATGCATATATATATACATATGTCATGTTCAATGCATGCTCAATTAACTTTCCCAGGCATGTATCTTTAAATCACATATCTTAACCTATCATACATCATAACTTGGATATAACCAATTTGTAATTAGGTTTATATCTTTAAGTAAGCTTGATTATTCTAAATTAATTAACCATTCATTCATTAACCCTTTTCTTGCATTAAAAGTATTCACACAATTCCCAATTCTCATTCATTCATTCCTAATGCATTATTCATATCATTTGGGTCACATTTACATTCATAAGAACATCTTCATTCCTTTAACACATCCTAAATTCCAAACTTAGATACATTCTTATCAAACAATATTTTCCTTAAGTTATAACCTCATTTAACAACTTTAACTTATCAAATATTCAACCAACTTATCCAACATCAAATTAGGTTCATTTTAAGCCTCAATCAAGTCCAAAAGTATCATAGTAAAGTACCTTATCCTTAATTGGTTCAAAAAGAACATAAACTAACATTTTCTTCACTTCTATGTAATTCCCACGATCATGTATGGCTTCACACAATCATGGAATGGGTTATCCGAAGGTTCCCATCCATTTCTTTCATTAGTTTCCAGATTTTATCATCTTTATACCAAATTCAAAACATTTTCTTTATAGTTCATCAATTATACCTTAATTAGACCTAAATTGTACTCCAAGTCCTCATCAATATCATCTCCAATTCTAGCTCAAAATTATTCAATTGACAACTCACAAATTATGGTCTTCCATGCATCAAAAATCAAAATAGAAAATTATCATTCGTCATCATGCATATAGTCTTAGTTCTTTCTCATTTCAAGAACACTATACTAACATCTTTCTTTAGCATAAATTCACCTTCATTACACTTCAAATCCTAGTACAATTCATCCATATAATAACCTATAACCCACAGTTTTCATACACTAAGAACAAGCATAAAAACTTCCAAGTTCTTTCAACATATTCCAGCATACTTCATCATCAACATCATATATAATTTATTCCAATTCAATATCATTATCATTCTACTAAACCATGCCATAAAGATCAGCTTTCTACTTACTTGTTAAGATCTAATTCCTCCTCAATTCTTCATATTAAACTAGCCCTCCATTCATCCAAAATTCATCATAAACTCAAGGTGAAAACAGGTTAACTTTCGGGAAAGACAAAGGTGAACAATCAACTGGTTCTTTGGCTATCTTTTGAAAGGTAAAAGTTTGGTTTTGGTGTAGCAATTTGGCAAGGATTAAATCAAATTTCAGAGAGATGAGTTAAAAGCAATTTTCGGTGAACAGAAGTGAAGAAGACAGTATAAACATTTTCTGTATTAGCTTAGCTTAACAAGGTGCAACGTGTCTCCATTTAACCCTTCCATATTTCATTAGGCATGCCTACCATTTGTCCCATAATTAAGCTATCATATGCCACCTAGTAATTAATCCACATGTCACTCAATAATTGATCCATTTGTCAATTAATTACTAGTCCATTTGTCACTCATTTAACTATGCCAAATTTCACTCAATTATAAGCTTAGTCATCTTAATTTTTCATGTATCAATTTGTCTTGCTACTTGGGTCTTAGTCCAAATATACATATTAATTCATCACTCTCTCAATTGTAACATTTAATTCCAAATTACTAATTGGAATCCATTCAAACCAAAATTCAAGACATAACAATTCATAATTCACATCATAGTCATTTTAAATCTTTCATATCCCAAAATATATCAATTGAGTGCATAAACTACCTTTGTAATATGTACAAATTCATAATTCATGTGTGTATGCTAATGATATGCATGTGAATGCAATGCACCTCATAATTTCTCAATGTTATTTCTAATGTACAGTGGTCTAGAGTCCTAACCCTTAATATGAAAAATGGGCTATTACATTTAGGCTCTAAGAGAACTAATATTTCTTGCCTAACTCTCTCTAAAAAAGTTATAGAGTTTGATCCAAAAAAAAGTTATAAAGTTCTCTCCACGCATATTGTAGATATCATTAGTCCAGACACTTATACAACTCTCGTAATTGAGATGAGTCGATTTCATAAATAGTTTGAAGGAAATGACAGGAGAAGGATTAAGCTTTACAATAATGTATGAATTAAGATTTATGTTTTATATGTTAATTATGATATATAAGTGATTTTGACTTTCAAAAAATTATATAAGTTTCATAATTATTTTGTTTCCATCTAAATTAGATTCCCTCTTTATTTTTCAACACCACATTCATTCATTGAGGAATCATGCTTAAGATCATGTTTATTTTCCTAGAGGAATCATAACAAAGTCTTCATTCCACTCTTTGTAATTTTCATCCACTAGTTCTCTTGTAGCATCATTTCCATAAAGGATAGGTCAGAGGGAATAAGAATCTAGAGCTAAAATTTTGTAGTCATCCATTTATCCTCTTGTATCCTAACACTTGATTTGTCACCTGACCTCTAAATCCCACCAGAATTAGCCATCCAAATGGCATTATGAATACCAGACCAAGCATAAGATGGTCTGTCATCTCTCTCCGCATGTAAAATATCACAAGAAGGAACTTAGTTTTTCGAATATTAATACATAATGAATCAAAAAACTAAATTAACCGCTAGACTTTTTTAGCAAGATGAACCATATCAATTTTCTAACATTAGATCAAGTTGGTCATTTTATTTTAATTAACAAACAGTAAATTCATGACCATTTTATTAAAATCTTGATTTTTCTAACCTTAGATTCAATTGATTATTTATAACTTAATTAACAAAATAGTAAATTCAAGTAAATTTGAATAATAGCCAATGGTCATGTTAATATATTTTAATTAGAAAAAGTAAATAATTTAAAAAGACGTTAATTTTTATTTACTTTAAAATTTTAAATAATTTAAAAATACTTAATGATATTAAATGTATTTAAAAGAAATGTTTTTACTAAATTTCTATTCAAATTATTTTGGCACAAACTATTATGTGATTAACTGTAATTATATGGAAAAGCCTATATAAATATTTTGACATGAATTGATAAGTAATTATATTAAAATAACTCAGAATAAATTTGGGAAAAGTATTTTTCAAAATATTTTGTGGAACTTATCTTTCTTTTAAAAATATTTATAATTAATTAACTATTCTTATTAATTTTAATTTATCCTAAATAAAAAATTAATTACCTTAATAAAATTTTATTAGACCTTAGATAAACTCTAAAGTAACAAAACTCATAATCCATAATCCTCAATTTCTCAATGTCCTTAACCTAACTTCTCCCTCTTTACTGTCACCAAAATTACCAGGAGACAAGTAGATTCCTTCGAGTGCCTCTCACTGTTCTTGAAAATTTTAACATGTAAGGTTTCTTGTGTCTGAGGTTCATCTTCTGTGAAGGCGGGTTGGATTTTATTGGCTCTTAAGTATCACAATTAGGAACTAAAGGGATCATAATTCTTTTATCCATTTCAGAATGATCTGAAATATTTGATCTCAAGCTCACAACTTATGAACAGTTTGATTATTTGAAAGTCAAAGGTGGAGCCTAATTTCTTGTCTTCATTTCATCTTTGACGAAATTTAATTACTTTCTCACATCCACATGCTGAACTCCCATCTCTACAATTTTCATTACAGGTTCTTCACTCCTACACGAAAACTATTATGCCAAATGGCAAATGCAAGAGGAAGATGGGCAGCAGTGGACTTTTTAGTTATTGGAGTTTCTATAACTGCTCCCTTCTCCTACTACAAACCTTTTTAGCCAGTAGATGTGGAGTCAGGAGGATTGGCTTCTTAAACTGCTATATAGAGGGAGATGAATAGAGTCATATTTTCGAGAAATTAAAATGCAAAGAAGAAGGATGAAGAGGGAAGCGAGAAGGACAATGAAGAGGGATGTGGAGAATAGTGAAGAGGTAGACCTTTAAGTTAGGAAAATTGGGAAATTTATAGGAATTTAGGTTTTGTCAATTTAGGGCTTAGTTAATTAAATTTTATTGATGTAATTAGTTTAATTAATATCTCAAAAGAATGATGGACTCTATAAAATCTAGTGTATCAAAAAAATAATATATTTATGTTATATCATTGATTGATGAAATCATATTTTCGTTATATTTTTTACTTGTATAGGGTTTAATTTGAATGCTTTTAAAATATTAAGATTCAATTTGAGCATTATGAAACATTAAGGCCTAATTTGAATTCATATGTAAACGTTAGAATTAAATTTGCTAATTTGGAATTTATATAATCCTTAAACTACTGACTACACAAGATTATAAACCAAACCAAACTAAACCAAACATACTCAAATTCTCGCCTAAGCAAAGTATGGGGAGGGTAAGATATACGCAGTCATGCCCGCATCTCCGAAGGAGATACAGAGACTGTTTCTGTATAGACCCCCAGCTAAGGTGAGAGCAAAAACAAATAACAACAAACAAACCAACACAAACAAACACAAACAAACAAACACAAACAACAAAACAAACACAAAAACAAACCCAAACAAACAAAAAATAAACAGATCAGACTAATGCAAGTACATCTCCGTATAAGAATAACAGTATATGTATATGCATAGGGACTATAACCTATAGAATGCACATGAAACTGGAAATAGATAGATACATGAAGATGTAAATATGTGAGCAGGCATAAGTAGAGATATATAAAAATTGAAATCAAGAAATTAACGTAATAAAAATGCCAATAAAATAAAATAAATACCAATAAAATAAAAGTACACTAGGTACATCATATATATAATTACATACATATTTATATAAATATACACTTCCTATATGGCCTATTCCTGATCTAACATCTGCTATCTATTATAGCAGAGGTAGAACCTAATCATCTCTTATAGGAGACTCTAATTCCACCCCGAACGTTTTCTACTTATCCTAGGCAGAGGTTGTATCCTCAGGGGGCTTTAGTAGGAGGGCAAGTAGTCGTTCGGAGGTACGGTCAACTGATAGATAGACTATCCGCCGAACTAGGTGTCTACAACCAAGTTATAGCCATTCGACTCCGTGAAGGGTTACATACAGGAATGACAGGTCGAAACAATACACAAAATACACACTGATGACCTTTACTACTTTAGACCACTCGAAATGTCTACCTGTATATCATTGTCTCCCACACTTCAGATCATAGGTCATATGTTTAGAGCAGTCTAAAGCCCGCTTTACCCCTCACCCCCCTGCGCGCCCTATACGTCTAATATCAAAATTCTACGGCGTCAACTATTTCTATCGGATGTCATATCCTCAGATAGATTTAACGTCTGTAGATCCAGTCTGATCTGCTCCTCCCATATCCTCCTTGGCCTCCCTCGACCTCGCGTTCCTTCTACATGAGTCCCTTCAACTCGCCTGACTGGTTCCGTCACACTTCTTCTACGCACATGTCTGAACCATCGCAATCGCCACTCCCTCAGTTTGTCTCCGATAGCCGCGATGCCTAACTTCTCTCTGTACACCCTATTTGGTATTCTAGCTATCATCATACAACCACACATCTATCTCAACATTCTCATCTCCGTTACTTCAAAATTTCACACTTGCGCCACTCTCATAGGCCAACATTCAGAGCCATAGAGCATAGCCAGTTGTATTGCCGTCCTATAGAATTTTTCTTTCAGCCTTAGTGGAAATTTCTAATCACATAGGACTCCAGTTGCCACTCTCCATTTCACCCATCCAGCTTGGGTGCGATGAATTACATCGCTCTCAACATCTCCATCTTCTCGTATGATA
>JAOTAY010000009.1:8733716-8745578 GCA_025629805.1 Erythroxylum baracoense | reverse complement strand
GCGTTGAAAAGAGTGGTAAGCCATTGTACCCCCACCTCGCCTAGACACTTCCACACCTCAATAGGTATCTGGTCAGTTCCTACTGCTTTCGCTCTTCCCATTTTGCTAAGGGCTTCTTTCACCTCCTCTTTAGAGATTCTTCTAACATCATCCTACTGTGTATCCTGGGGTCGCTCTTCTTCTCGACTCGCTATACCAGTGCCTTCAATTAAAAGATATATTAACAAATGTTAGATGTTCATAAATTTATAAGATAAAAGATAAAAGCGATTTTTTATGCAATGCATTCACTGTTTTAGCCTATCATTAGTGTAAGATAAATATAAACTAATCATATACTTCTATAGATTAAACTACTATTATCAACTTTTATCTAAGTCTTTAATTTTTATTATAAAATAATATGGCTTTCTACATTTATATATTTTTCGATTCAAAGATGTCTTTTTACAATTCCTAGATATCCAAGTGTTTATTTTAAATCATACTTAGAGCTCTTTGTCCATATGTTAATCTATGTAGCCTTGTCAATTAAACTAATATAAAGAAAATACAAAGTTTATATGATTAGTTAGCCTCATTATCTTTCATAAATTTTTTTTCAATTTTAATTTTCATTATCAAGTTTAACAAATTATAATAGTTAAAATAATTCACGTTGTTATGATATCATTATGTGGCTAATATATATCAAAGAAAAGGTGAATATTTTATTAGTTTAGTAATAATGCATAACTTATATACTACAAGGAATAACAATTACTTATTTATTATTTGTAGTTAAGATGTTTATTTAATACTTTTCGTTAAGATGTTGTGACTATAATATTAATTTGTTAAATATAATTTTAGTTCCTTTATTTGACATTTTTTTAGAAATTAAGTAAATACATTGCTAACTAAAAGAGCTAGATACAATTGAAAACTAAGCTATTATGAAAATCTTGATAATACAACCAATATAAAGCCATTGAAATGTAAGAACTCAAGCTATTTCTAAAATCAACTAAAACTTACTAGAATAAAATGTATCTAAATGTGCTAAAACTCAATTAATAGTGTTGAGGCTTATGATTGGAGTATCATTTCTTCTAATAAAAAAAATAATGTTAGAGTTTGATTAGGCTAACCATTTAGAGCTTGTTCATGTATAATCCAGAAGTATATTACAAGAGGAAGCTAAGTTTAGACTGCTTTCAAAGTTAACTTTTTGAGCCATTAATTATTCGTTTGTGAGGACAATAAGAATATAAAGAAGAGCATCCTTGTCAAATATTGTTTTTGTACTACCTTCATATTTCTTTCTCCCCAAAGAGCATATATGTTGTTTCCTAAGGAAAACTTGCAAAACTAGGTGGTCACCATTACAAAGGTTATGAGACTAATATGAACATAGTAAAGTATCATTACAATTAATTACAGAAGGAAAGCTACTTATCTACAACATTTCTCTCTAGATATCATAGCAGAAGTCACATTTGAAGAAAAGGTGCTCCATAAACCCTTCCTGTTGGTTGTGGAGATAGCATATGATTGGAATATTCATAAACCCCTTAGTTCTATCAATTATAGATGATTTTCCTTTTATAGCAAGCTACAGAATAACTGAAGCCCTTGGGTTAGCCTGGTTGAACCAAACCTAGTTATGCCATTTAACTCTTGGATTTTGTGTTCTCGAGAACAATCTACATAAGGAATTAGTGAAATAACCTATAGAGCTTATGTTTTGCCTATATCATCCTCCATGTCTAGTATAAGAACAAAACTTATTAGGAGATAAGTGAGTGGAGTCCTTGGTAACATTTCTAACTGAGGCATGCTTAGGGATAGATGTATGCAATGATCTGAGCTCACTTACTTCTCTCAAAAGATCACAATTGGTTCAGTTATCAAACTAGAATCTTATGTTTACTCCATTCTTGACTTTATAAGTGATTTCATGTCTAACTATGTCCATTAACCTCAATAATTGAACATAGTCCAAAAAGAGTTGTTTCCTTATTAAATGGTTCATAGATTTAATCCATACAAGTAATAAGCACAGATCCATTTATCCAAAAGTTCCTATCTATTAACTAAAAGCGTCCATAATATTTTAATCACCATCACATTATTGGTAGTTTTGATAGGGATGGCTCATAATTATCCTTTACCTTAGGCACACTTAATTCACTCTATTTTACCTTAGTCATAACATGTTTAATATAGTACTTGCCCATAGAAAGATTCCTAAGTTCTTCTAAATTTTTTTTAAAATGCTTATAGATAGCCCGAGATGAGAAGATTAATTCATATGGAGCCTGTTCAAAATCAAGTTGATGAGCTAAATCCTACCAACTAGTGAGATGTTTTGTTACACTAACTTGAAATCCTCTTCTGTATCTTTTCGATCAGTGGTAGATATTCATTATATGAGGAATTATTTATGATACCTAGATAGGTAAAAGGAGGCTTCTTTGGTTTTAGACTTGTCTAGGTAGAAAATCAATTAGCTAAGTGGAGTACACTTTAGGAGACACATCTAAATTTTTTCCTTGTTAATAGGGAGACTTGTAAGCTCCTGAAATGTGTTCAATGCAGTCACTAGAGCACTTAAGTAATTAGCTTATACTCTTAAGAGAAGAATAAGATCATCTACAAAGAACAAGCTACTTAACTTCAACTTCTTACACTTAGTATAATAAAATATTGTCTCGTATCAACCTATCTTTGAAGAAAGTTAATTATAAGTGATCAATATGTCTTGGGAGTATCTCCTTTAGCCTTCTTGCTATAAACTTCAAAATTTATGTCACTGTATAAGATAGGCCTGAATTCTTTCAAATAGTAAAAGGAAGGTACCTTAGGAATGAGACATATGAAGTTTTTATTAAATTTCATCAACATTTTTCTAAGTTTGGGAAAGTCGAAAGCAACATTTGTTACCATTGTTTTGATATATATCCATGCTTCTATAAAAAGAAGCAATTCATTCTATTAGGGATAAAGTACTTATCAGGATGAAGAGAAAATAAAGCTTCCTCCATATCTCTAAGACTGAGTGGTCTAGCTAGGAGATCAATTTTCCTACTTAAAATTTGTTCATTCATAATTGATTATAATAATTACATAAATGAGTGACAATTAGTTGGAGAACCAAGAGAGTTGAAATAAAAATTGAAACTCTTGTTCATTGTTAATATAATTTCCTTGCTTAGAAGTAAAAGAAAATATTTTGTTGTTGCTCCTCCTACCAAGAACTAAGTTGTGAAAGAAGGAAGTATTTTTATCACCATCCTTAAACCAGTTTATTCTATATCTTTGCTTCCAAATGGAGTGATTAAACTCAACTCTGTGAGTGTAATTCAATAAAGTTATCCTCTCCTCTACTTAGAAGTCTATATTTATAGGGGAAATTTCAAGGTTAGATTAAGCTCTATTCAATCTTTCCCTTCCTCGGAGAGAATATAAGATTAATGTTACCAACTCTCCTTCTATTAAGGTTCTTTAATTCCTCTGTTATCAATTTGATCTTTCTCTTTCAGATATAGAGTTTGTGCCCTTGTATTATTAGAGAAGATTTGTATTAAAATAGTAAGATATAGTGTTTGTGCCCTTGTATTATTGGAGTAGATTTGTATTAAAATAGGAGTATAATCTGAAAATATTGACTTCTCAAAAGTTGCTTTACTATTAGGAAGTGTAAACATCCAATGCCCAGGGCCTATCAGTTTTTTTTTTTTTTTTAGTAACCAAGGGCTCTTATACTTGTCGCTGCTTGGATGTCTAGTACACAATCCCTTTAAGTCTTCTGAGAAGTTCCTCCATAGATGTGTCTATTTATGAAGTTCTTCTATTTGATTGTAATCGGCTCTCTAACATTCCTTTGTATTACATATACATATGTCATTGCTTTCTTCGTATTAGTTCATAAAAATAAATTTTCTTTTACTTTTCTTTCATTTTTTTAAATTAAAAAATGAGGGAAAGTTGATATCCATTAACGCATCATCTTAATCATTTAAATGTGGTTACTAATTACAATTAGACCAGGACATGGATGAGCATCTTAAGTACTTGAATATTATAGATTAATACCTCATAAATACATACATATATTACTTAAATTAGATCGAATCCAATTAAAATTCATTCTAAAAATTGTTAAAGAAACTTTAAACTCATATTCGACTAAAATGAATCTTATGTTAAAATTTAAACTTGATTATTATAGGATTTTAAATTTAAACACTAAAATATTAATATTTTATTATTTTTAAAATAAATTGATATTTCTGATAATAGTATACCCAAAAATATCAATTATAATTAAATTAAATTATGTAAATAAGTATAAAATTTTATAATTCTTATACAGTCTAAATCATATACATTAATTGATTTAGAATAATTAATGAAAGAGAATTATAAATTAAAATAATTATAAGTTAAAATTAGTCTCTTTTTAAAATTTTTATATAATTCAAAATAAACTTTAAAAATTTTCAATTTATTTTTAAATTCAAGCCCATGTCATAAGCTTATACCTAAAATTCAAGTTATTTAATTATCGAGTTTAAAAAAAGTTAAATACTTTGAAAAACATAAAACCATAATTTGGAGGTAAACCTCAAAAGCTGTGATGGAAGTCAACCTTAGTATACATATGTAAATTGATGCAAAATCGCCGAGAGCTTCCGTATAACATTAGTCAAAATTCGCCGCGCCCCTGTTAAAATAAGCGGTACTTGTAGCTGCGGTCGTAGTGATGGGAAAGGGGACCTTGCTTTGGTTCACGTATGGCGTGGCCGGCTGGCCAGGACTAGCCGAGTTCTATATTTTTTTAATATAAAAAACATTAAATGGTTTTGTTTTTGAATTAAACGATGCCGTTTTGTTAAGCTGCAGGTTAGACTCGGCCGGTTCATGACCTGTATAAGTTGACTTTGATCAATTTATTGTCCGACTCGGACGGACCATAATCAACCCGTGACCTACTTATAATCTGCCAAACTCAGGTCAAGCCGGAGTAAGTCAACCAGCCGAAATTGAAATCCCTAATTTCACGTCGAAAGCATTGGATGAGATACAATAAATATTAATCGACATGGGAATGGGATGGAAGATTCATCAAATATAGAAAAGTAAACAAAAAAGTCTTCGTCCCAGGTCTTCACCAGCTCAATCAATTGTCTTAAATCATAGCCATCTACTTTGCCTGGAAATTTCCTTCCTCCTCCACTGCAATGAGAGACAAGAGAAAGCCAAGGCAAGAAGCAGAAAGAAAGTTTGTAAGCGAAAATGGCTGATGGAGCTGTAAATTTCTTACTCGACAAACTAACTACCATCCTTCTGCACAAAGCTTCATTGTTGGGAGATGTTTGTGATGAAATAGAGAAAATCAAGCTTGAGTTGGAAAGCATGAGATCCTTCATAAGGGATGCAGAACGAAGAAAAGTTAAGAGTGAATCTGCAGCAACATGGATGAAGCAAGTGAGAGATGTTGCGTATGAAGTTGAGGACATCGTAGATGAGTTCATGCATCACAGAGACAGAGAAATGCGTAAAAGTGATTTGAAAGGTATTGTTCAAGATGTGGTCCACTTCCCCAAACGCATGTGCAAGAGGCATTATTTTTCTTCAAAGCTTCAGCATATCAAATCTAAGGTACATGAAATATCAGAAAGAAGCCAGCGATATGGTTTCGTTCAGCTTGATGAGGCGAAGACCACAAATTTGGCTAGTGATATATGGCAGCAGTATGGAGACTCGTCAATATTCGTGGATGAGGATGAGATAGTGGGTATGGAAGCAAACACAGAGCAGTTGCTTGGATGGTTAATGGAAGAAGAACCTCGCAGGACTATCATTTCAATTGTGGGAATGGGCGGTCTTGGTAAGACCACTCTAGTCACGACGGTGTACAACAATCAGATAATCAAAAGATGCTTTGATTGCTGGGCTTGGATGTCTGTGTCACAAACATTTGGGGTGGATGAACTTCTACGAAGCATGATCAAAGAACTTTTTGCTACAACCCAACTACCAGCTCCTGATAAGCTCGGATCACTGAATTACAGGGAACTTCTGGGCTTGTTCAATGATTACCTGCATCAGAAGAGGTATTTAATAGTCTTAGATGATGTGTGGAGCATAGATCTTTGGAGTAGAATAAGGGCTGCATTTCCCAATAATAAGCATGGAAGCAGAATTATTCTTACGACAAGGAATGAGAATGTAGCAGCCGCTGTTGGGATTGGAAGCCTTATCCATCGCCTTGAGCATCTTCAGGAGAAGGATGCCTGGTCCCTCTTTTGCAAGAAGGCATTCTGGAATGACCCAGATCACCGCTGTCCCAAGGAACTTCAGTCTCTGGCTGAGGCTATAATGAAGAAATGCCAAGGCTTGCCACTTGCAATAGTGGCTGTTGGGGGTCTCATGTGCTCAAAAAGCAAAACAGTTGGGGAATGGAGGAAAGTGTATGAAAGCATCAATTGGCAACTAAGCAATAATCAAATGCTGGAAAGTCTGAAAGGCATCTTGTTGTCGAGTTTCAATGATTTACCCTTCTACCTCAAGCAGTGTTTTCTGTATTGTTGCGTCTTTCGTGATGGTTACCCAATAAAGACCAAGAATCTCATTCGACTGTGGATAGCAGAAGGATTCATAAGTGGAAGAAAGGGGATGACCATGGAGGAGATAGCAGAGGAATATCTCATGGAACTCATCCTTCGAAGTATGATACAAGTCACAGAGACTAATGATGCAGGGAGGGCGAAAACATGTCGATTGCATGATGTTATGCGTGAACTGGCCATGACAATGTCTGAAAAGGAGAACTTCTGCACATCATATGAAGACCATCAATCCAGGATGGAAGGAAAAGTACACCAATTATCAATTTATAATACAGTTGAAAACATCCGCATCAGCACTAATACGTCTCATCATCTTCGCTCTTTTTTTGTGTTCCCCACTGATGCATGCTCCTCATTCTCTCTAACTTGCATCTTATCAAAATTCAGATTGTTAAGGATCCTTAATGTAGAAGGAGTTCCTGTTGAAGCCATACCAAGTGCATTGGTCAAGTTGTTCAATTTAAGGTACCTGAACTTGAGAAACACCAAAATTAGGGAGCTACCGAAGTCAATGGGAAGGCTGAAATATCTACAAACGCTGGATGTCCGAAACACATTTGTCCAGAGGCTGCCCGGTGGAATATCAAAACTATCTAAGCTGCGACATCTGTGTATGTACCGGAAAATTGATCAGACTTCAGAAACTCTCAGAAGCATGCAAGTGCCTGCCGGAATATGGAATATCAAAAGCTTACAAACGTTAGCATACATTGAAGCAGATAAGGAACTAATCCAACATCTGGGAAACTTGTCAGATCTCAAGAAGTTGGAAATTACGAAGTTGAGAGCTGAAGACGGACAAGCACTCTGCTCTTCAATCAAAAGAATGACAGGGCTTATCAGCTTAGGTGTGATGGCTTCTAGCATGGAAGAAGAACTTCAATTGGAAGCTTTACCTCTGCCTCCATTGTTCCTTCAGAAACTTTCTTTGTTTGGAAAACTGAACAGGTTACCTGGGTGGGTTGGATCCTTGGCAAGTCTATCTCACTTGTCTCTAGGCTATTCTTGTCTAAAAGAAGATTTGCTGCCCTCTCTGCATTTGGTTTCTAGCCTCATGTCCCTTCAACTTAAGAACGCTTATGATGGTACATTTATGCACTTCAAGACAGGATGGTTTCCCAAACTCATCAAACTTAGTTTTCAAGATCTTGCAAGACTGGATATCATGAAGCTGGAAGAGGGCTCACTGCCAAGTATCAGAGAGTTATACCTAATACGTTGTCAGAAGATGAACAAGTTGCCTAGTGGTATTCAGCATCTTACTGGACTCCAGAAGTTGCATTTGGAGGAAATGCCAGAAGAACTTATGCAGGGCTTTCAAGATTTGGTTGGTGAAGATCAAGAAAACGTACAACACATAGCCACAATCAAACTAATATATACAAGCGAAGGAAAGCGGATTGTTGAAGAACTTTGATGAATTCTAATTTTCTCGTAATTTAAAGCTCCTACTTCTTGTCCTATTGATTCTTTTCCTAGCAATGGTTGTACATACTGAGAAATTGGGGCAGAATATGTTCCTGCACACAGAAAAATAAACTTGAAACTTTTTCGTATTAATTTCTCAAAAATCAAGACCACTAAAAATTTTATAAAACAATTAATACATAAATTATAATAAGTATGAATCGTAATTTGTACATTATTATGAAATTTAATCTACGTCTGTTACAAAGAAGGTTAGGCAAGGAGTATCAGCTCCTTTAGAGTTTAAACCTATGTATAATAAGTTTTAGACATTTTAGTAATTTAATTAAAATTAAATTATAATTTTATTTAGATTTACTATTAATTCTAATTAAATAACAATCGTGCTCAAATAAGATCTAATATTTCATATTAATCCTTGTTTATTAAATATTAAATATTTAATAATAAAGTTTTTCAAGCTCTACAATCAAGTTCCACTTATTTTAAAAAATCATATTTAGAATTAGATAAATTAAACTTTTTAAATTTATCTTTAATTTTTTAATTAAATAATTTATATTTATAAATCAAGATTGACGTTTAACAAAACATCATGACTATCAAAATATTTAAGAATGTTAAAGCGGTTTTCTCTAATCTTTCCATACATAATTTTTCATGTAATTCACTCATTTTACCATACAATGTTCCTGTTAGACATAAAATATGAAATTAATGTCTACCTTATTGAAGTCCGATCATATTAGTTATCCATCATTAGTATTTGATTCAATTAATAACATTTGAAAATATTTCAAAATGTCATTCTATCTTGACCAAAGATTTCGAAATTAATATTAGTCGAGAACAATGAAACATTCTCTCTAATCACTTTAGAGTAATAAATCATATATGATCACTAAACTACCTCTATATATTGGAGAGATGAATCCTAGATTGATCACTCAACCACCTCCATATGTTCTATGCTATGTCCAATGACTACAGATTGAGCTACTCTTGATTAGAATGAGTCATAAATAGTATGAAAACAATCCCTATATGAAATAACACAGAGATCTCAAGTCAAAAGATCACTTATACAATCATCACAATAAAAATTTCTATAGAAAAACAAGTAATATTCCATATAGATTTCTCATGTGGGCCAGTTCAGTAAACTTATTCTCTAACAAAGACCTACACGTTTATTTAAGTATCTTCATACTTTAGTCTATAAGATTAACCACTTCCTTCATAAAGAAGAAACATAACATATGCTAGTTTTTTTATGCTCTATTAATGTTCTGTCTTAATAGAATGATGACTAGAAACAATTGAGGGATAATACATAAATATAATATGAATTCCATTATTATGATCTCAATATAAATTAATTTGCAATGTATATTTACGTCATACATTTTATCATATACATCTGACTATATATATATATATATATATATATATACACACACATTACAATTATCATTATCATTAAAATAAACTGCCTAAATACATACTTAGATCTTTAATAAGATCTTAGCTCCTTTCATATGCACAATGACTCTAATGTTTTACAAACATTAATGTCTGAACAATACAATGAACTATAACAAGTTCATTAAATAACTTATTGATCCAAATAATCATTTCCACTAAATGAAAAATATATTATGACTTAATTACCAACCATTGCTACATTGGGACTTTTACAATCTTAAAATAATATTATTTCAATTAAAATATATATTAATTAGGATTTACTTTTAAAGTTAATATTCTTATAACCTTAAATTCAAAATATCAACTCATATATGGAATAATATATACATTTTGATACTTCACAATTATCTGGTATCTCACAAACTAAACATCTTTAGTACATTAACTACATACTTAGAGTAGAATAGTTACAAAAAACTTCCAATATATCTTTATAAATCTAATTTCCTAAATTAAGTGATTACTTTTTCATATCCAATATGTATAGTTCTTTGACAATTATGTTTTCAAGAATTGAAAATATGAATTATTATTCTCATTATAAGCAATAAGTCTCTGTATACTCCCACTAACCTTCTTGCAAACATGATAAATTCACAATCATCTCCAAAATAAATTTTTTGAATTCATCATGAAAGTGAATCGTTTAACTTGTCATAGCCTTTTAAATATAAATTAAATCTTTTAACGTGTCATAGCCTTTTGAATATAAATTAAATGTATCAATAAAGGTATTAGTTCCAACTGGATGTATTATCATGAGATTTAAACTTCTCAAATTTTATCTTATTCTCACTATTATCTTGAGAACCATTCTCATATAACTTACATTGAAACAAATAATTTGTTTGATTGGTCTATAAGATTATATCCAACCTTTTGGATATCTCATAACTTTTTATTATCTGATTTAATTATAAACTTATTAGGTAATACATGCTTCAACTAAGTATCACATCCTAAAATCATTAACTTAACTCTTTCAAAGTCTTAGTGTTTCATATCTAATATAAAATATTGCTAATTGATCTAATTAGAACTTTCAAAGGTAATTTGTAGAACTAGGCTTAGTTATAAGAGAAATAAATATCGTACTATATAATATCTCAAATTTTAAATTCCTTATTACACAAATTCATACTATTATGGAATTTAGTTGTGAAGGTATTCACCAAAGAATCTCATTCTTTCACATCAATCTTATCGAAGTGCTTCAGCATTCTCAATGCTTAATTTCTCCTTATATTTAAACAATTTGAATTTTTTTAAAAAATCAATATTTCATTTAATACATATAACTATATCACATAAAGCCATTAGTAATATATTAAAGTAAACTTATCATCCTTTTTATGAATTTTTATCACATCCAACACACCATATGTATAATATTTAAAAATTTAATACCATCATCATTCTTTCACCAAAGATTGATTTGGTTATTCTTCAACTCAACATGTTTCACAAGTTTCATATGATTCATAATCAAAAGGATACATATACTTGTAGGTAACTCTATGATTCTCTCATATTGATTAACTAACACAGTATAAAAGGATAGTTTCAATTATCTAACTTTTTATTCTTATCAATCATCTAACTTTGAATTTTTATTGTTAAGTATAAGTCTCCTTTGATCCAACATATTGTTTAATAATGTTTAAGAAATACATTGTTTAATAACATTAAATCTAAATTCAATATCAAATACCTATACATGTTTTTTTTTTTTGCATTGCTTTGTTCTCCATTAAGGAGAATTTTGTCACATTCCACCCAACAAAGCTCATTTCCACCATAAAAAACTAATCACCACATCAACATTCCGCGATGAATTAATGTTAATAGTTTAATTCTGAAAAGTTAGAAGAATTCTTATTTGAATTTCCAACATTTTAGCAATTTTAATTTTATGATTTAACTTTAAATTATCTTAATAATTAGCTTGTTAATTTTTAGAAACTAAATTATATATATATATATATATATATATATATATATATTCAAGTATGTGCTAAAAGATTTGGTCTTTAAGAATAAGAGTAATAGGTTGTTAGTTTTGAGTTTTAATGGTTATGGCTAACATATAAACACAATTGACCATATTTGTTGGATCCCGCTTTTAGGATTTTTATATTTTTATTTTATGTTAATTATTTTATTAAATTATCAAACATAAAATTAGATTAGAATTTATGAATTAGGAATTTTGGAGTCTAATATGGTATATTTTGAATTTTGTATGGTGATATGAATTAAAATAGAGTGAAGGAGTTAATAGGAATTTCCTAATAAAGAAAGGGTAAATTAGTAAAAACACAAGAAAGTT
>JAOTAY010000009.1:8717878-8733616 GCA_025629805.1 Erythroxylum baracoense | reverse complement strand
TCCACACTTAAACAACACATTGTCCTCAATTTGAGAAAGGAACAACAAACACATAAAAAACTAGAAGAAATATAAAATTAAGGTAAATAGAAAATAAATAAAATAAAAATAAAGATAAAAATGAAGACTAATTTGAAAAAGAAAAAATAGGTTAGACACAAATCTCATGGAGATGAAGGTGGCAATTGAATGCCCTAAGCCTCGAAATATCTATGGATCCAACAGATATCCCGACTCTGGCGACGTTGTGTCTAGGCTATCTCCTTCATCATTCAGGTGTTCTCCGCAAATGTCTTATTGGTTTTGGAGATTGCATCTAGAACTTCCTTCCAGCCTTATTCTTCCTCTTCCTCGGACTCTTCACTGGTTGAGTCCTCTTATGCCTGCTACGTCGGTGTTGAACTCGAGCTCACCTAACTGGCCCTAATCCTGACTTATGTCTTTTGGCTGATATCCTTAAGTTCCATGTTGTGGGACTTAAGGATTTCAGTCCGCCATAAATGGTGATGGTTTAAGAAGTCAGGGAGGTGAACAGTTAACCCACTACGTTCCACATCATAATATTCAGCAATAACAGACACTAGGTATCCCATTCCTAAATTATTGCTCCTTTTGCGTAGTCGTAACATGAGCAATTAGCACATGTGTGGATGTGCACACGGGAATGTTGTGGTCCATGCACCATAACATAAAAAGTTCCTTTGTGAAATACTTTTTGGATTCTGTTTTGTCAAAAACCAACTAACACATGAATTTGTGCAGCAACAAGTATTCATGGAAACTTATTATGTTGTTACGATCATTCTTAGCATGAAATTGCTCTATTCCAGTGAGTTCATTCCAATATTGAGAAGGAGAAAAATGATCATGTTGATCAATGATGGAGGATTCGGAGAATCCATATATGTCACACATGATTTCTCCATTCAATTCATAAGCTCTTCCTATTAACCTAAACCACAATTCCTTGGGATTCCTAGGGTCATAAGTTAGTGAAGTGAAAATTTCCAAAGTGAGCTCTTGATAGACAGAAAATTGGAAACGTATAAATTGGGCCCACTAGATTCTTTCAGCTAAATTTTCTACCCTCTCACACAATTCTTACCTATCGAGTGTTTCAAAATCAAAATATTTGGGAATTACTAATTTTCTAGCATTTAGAGATCAAAAAGAAGTACCTTCCTCCTCTGTGTAGATTAGAAAGGGCGCTCAAAATTCTACTACTTTGTTTCTTCTCCCACATTCCGTAAATTAATTTCGACCTGATTCCTCCCGTCTGGTTGATTATTTAATGCGTGGAATAATTCTTGGGAATTAGGTAGAATTTGGAAGAAATTTAGAGGTTTGAAATTTTTAGAGAGATGTGAGAGTTTTTGTAGGCTTGAAGTTTAGAGAGATAAAGTGAAAATGAAAGTGAATGAAAAAGTGAAGTTAGAAATGAATATAAAGGTGTTTGGAAGACAAAATGGTAAATATTTTCCTTTAAAAACCCGTCATCCCTTTTCCTGCCCAGTCGCAGGCCACGATCATGGCCTGCAGTTTTCCACCAAATTTATTTTTTGTCTTTTGCTCTTTTCACATTCTTTTTGAATTCACTTTTTAATTCTTTTGTGGCCCCTTTACCTCTCTTTTACTTGCTTGCTTAATCATCTACTTTGTCCCGAAATTCCTATTCCTTTTTTATTTTATTCGAAAACAAATTAATCCTAACTATAGAATTCAAAAGTTTTAACACAATTATTCAAAGAAAATAATTTTTTATAGGTTGCTTCCTATGTAATGCTTCTTTTCATGTCAGTAGCTCGACGCTCTTTTAAGCTCATGGTGGTTCGAATGAATGGTGCAATGATAACGTCGTCACTGATCTCACAATTTTTATCTGAGCTACCATGCTACAGTTTCCATCTTCCTTACCATTCTCCTTTCCTCGCCTTCTTCAACGCGAGGGCATCTTCCTGAATGCATTCCCAGGATCCTCGATATCCTCCCATTCTCCTCAAGGTTCAAGTTCCTTATTATCCGTTGGGGGTAAAGGAGATTCGTAGTCTTTCTTAGACACCTTGAAGGTTAATTGCCCCTTTCTTATTCTCATAGTTAATTCACCCCTATCAACGTTAATGATTGAATGGGCAGTAGCCAAGAACGGTCATCCAAGAACTATCGGGGTTTCCACGTCTTCTCTATTGTCCAACATATAGAAGTTTGTGGGAAAGGTATATTTATCAACTTTTACTTACACATCCATTATAATCCCCTTTGGTTGATGAACAGTTTTGTCGATCGTCTTTACCAACATCTTGGTGGGTACTAACTCTCTTAACCCTAACTTCTAACTAAAGGTGTAGGGCATCATGTTTATACTCGCTCCCAAATCTATGAATGCCCTATCTATGATGATTCTATTGATACTGCAGGGGATGAAAAAGTCCCTTGGGTCCTCTTTCTTTTGTGCAATGGTGGCGTTCTCTTTTGATGTTCGCTCCTTAACCTTTGCTTTAATGGATTCCTTCAATGTGAGATTCGTCTGTAGTCGATTTGTCACTTCCTCATCCTTGTTTGAATCAATCTCCTTTAAGTTTCTCACGACCCTCTTTGTAAATAACTCCTGCTGAGTAAAAATAGGGAATGGAAGTACAGGTCGAGTTGCATTAATTGGCTCAATTATGGGCTCACTTGGAAGGAATTCTTTAACTACTTGACCTTCTCCTTTATCCCTTTCTTCCTTTACCTACTCAAGTTCCTTATCTTAGGTCTGACTAATAGCTATGATCCATTCCTTCATATTAGAATCGGTATTATTAGGAAGGGTCCTACATTCTGAGTAGATATTGCTTCTGCTAATTGGCCTCCTTGGACTTCTAGATTATATATCGACGAGGCATGGTTCTTCGTTACTCGCTTAAATTTGCTCTCGAGCCTCCGATGTGCATCCTCCATGCCTCCAACCTTATCCAAAATTTTATCCAACTTCGATTCTATCGAGCTTGCTTTATCTTATTGGAAGCCCAATTGTCCTTAAGGCCTGAACTATCCTCTAGCATTGTTTGACTAGGAGAAGTTAGGATGATTCTTCCACCCAGGGTTGTAGATGTTAAAGTAGGGATTGTTGCCCCCTCCTCATTCATATTGTGCTCCTATGTAATTTACTTACTTCTGATTGTCTTCCTTCATCAAATAACAGTTTATGGTATCATGATCTAACGATCCATAGAGCTCGTATTTTAGTTGTACTGCCTTTACTAAAGCTGAGGATGAAGCGCTCACACTATTAAGCTGTCGCGTCAGGTTATTGATCTTGGTTTGCATCTCTGTCATCTGATCGACCACCACATCTCCTTTTTTCTCTCTGAAGGTAGTAGATTGCCTACCTCGCTTGTTCCTCCACAAATAATTGTTGCTCACCATCTCCTCAGTCAGCTCTTCCGCTTCATTAACTATCTTCCGCATTAGTGATCCTCCTAAAGTTGCGTCAATTGTGCCTCTCATCGGTGGGTTTACTCAATTGTAAAAAGTTTGCAACAAGAATTCCTTAGGTAGGTTATGGTATGGGCAATTCCTTTGTAAATCCTTATATTTTCCCATGCATCATAGATTGATTCCTCGTCACCTTGTTGGAAATTAGTGATTTCCTTAATAATCTTCGTGGTCTTGGTCAAAGGGAAATATTTATCTAGGAAGGCACAAACCAGCTAGTCCATGTAGTGTTGTTGGCTAGGCTGAGGGAATGGTACCATGCCTTCGCTCTATCTCTAAAGGTAAAGGGAAATAGTCTTATTCGAACTACATCTTCCGATGCCTGATGATACCAAAAAATTATCACAGAGTTTAAGGAAGTTCACGATGTCTTCATTTGGGTCCTCATTAGTCAATCCATAAAATTGCATATTCTGCTGAAGCATATTGAGGAGTGCTGGTTTAATCTCGAATGAGGCTGCTTGAATAGGCAGCCTAGCTACTCTTTGGTTCGCCGCATTGAACCCTGGCCTTATGAAGTCCATCAGGGTCGTCTGTTGTCGTCCTTGGTTCACTCAATGGTCTATATTTTGTTGAAACTCCTCAGTTGGTGTTGATTTTCCAATCTCTTCTTCTTCTTCTTGCCGAGCTTTCCTAAAGGTTCGTTCAAATCGATTGATATCTAAATATACCGTTTCACCTACATGACGCGAACCTCTCGCGACTCTTATGTTTATGCAAGAGTACGAATTCTAAAATAGCATGAAAGAAGGAAAACAAAAATTTAAAACTAATCTAATGCCTTAAATTATAGAACTAAACTATCGCCTCCCCGATAACGGCACAAAAAACTTGATTGCAAGTTCCTATATGACAAAGTTTTAATATTTTTAACCCCAATAATATTGCAAGCATACGGGTCGTTCATGTAGTATCTAAGGTTTTGATCCCACGAGAAGGAATAATCTAATCCTAAAATTAAGGCTCAACTCAAATTCTCAATAATTCAAAGTAAACAAATAAGGCAGAAAATTATTCAATCAAACAATCAATTTTAAGAATTAAATTCAAAATTATAAATAAGAAAGTAATTGCATAATCAAATCAAGAATTAACCTAGGAACCACCGATTGAGAGAAAGGGGATTTTAATCCAACTTTAATGAAAACCTAATTTATTATGAAATATTGAATTACCAAGTCTAGACAGTCCTAGGGTGGATTACTCTCTCTCAAGTTATAATCTTTAACCCTAATTTATAAACACTAATTAGATTATGGAATTGCAACCTCTCGATTCACAATTTACCTAAAACCTAAATTAGATCTGAATTTGTCCATTAACCTACTGAAAAACTATGCATGATCTCTTGTTACATAATTTTTTCGGTTTGATTCAATTCTTAATCTATTAAACTACCTTACTCTCATTAACACAATTTAATGATTTTCAGTTGGTTCACCCTCTTAGTTTGTTACCAAATTATGAAGTGCAGAAATTGAATAACAAATAATTCAACAAAAATGCAATAAATCAAATTTCGTTAATCTTAAAGACAAAAATCCTGAAGGTGAGTTTAGACAAATATCAACATTCGACAATCCTGTTCTCAACGACTATCCCAATTCTATACATCAATAAAATTGAAATAAAATCATAAATACGAGTGGAACGGATTGATGGCGGTAGTAACAGTAGGAAACCTCCTATTCCGAGAAGTACTTCGTGTAGGCTTCTTCTCTGTGTCTCTCTTACTTCGTCTCCTTCTTTAATATCTCGATAGAGCTCTCTAGGGATTTCAGGATGTGGCTGATTCAAAAGCTCCCATCTTTTGTTCTTCATGTTCTTTAAATACCTTGGCAGCCCTAGGATTTTTTCGGGGTTAAAATGGTTCGAAAAATCCCTCAAAACTTGACTTTTTCTCTTATTTGCGTGTCTGCTAGAAGCAGTCGTGACTCTGCCTACCATGATCATGGCCAGCATCTACCCCTTTCTGTCACATGCATGGCCCAAGTGCCACGATCGTGGATAGAATCAAACCTATTTGTCATAATTGTGGCCCAAGTGTCACAATTGTGGCCTAGGGCATAGTGGCTCACATGTTTCTATCACGATCGTGGCCTATGGTTTCGGCCCGAAAGTCTCCAAAACTTCTCCATTCTTCTTCGTTGGCCCTGAAACACTGACAAACACATCAGGGTACCTAAAAAACATAACATTTAAGCTCAAAGACTTATACTAACCCATAAACAACACTTAAACACATAAACTATCACAATTCTATCCTGAACACACTAAACACTCAGATTAACACTAAATACATAATAAATTAAATCCTAAATCATGATGTAATTCACAACTATCATCGATCTCATGAGGAGGGTACTAGCCTAATCCTAAGTTGTCTAAGGCTCAGAGAACAGAATAAAAAAATAAAAATCGCACAAATGAACACGAAAAATAAATACAAGAAATTGATTCAATAATTATAAAGAAGAAATTTCAATAAAAAAATTAAACTGGGCAGTCATACAGGTCACAATGCAAATCTATCAAGAGAGTTAATCAAGTTATAAGAGAGGGGATTTTACCTATCATTAATGCTAATCTAGCCATTTATGCGTTTACAGGATGTCAGTTCTAGACGGTCATAGTGTTAGTTACTCTCTCTCGAGTTATAACCATCAAACCCTAAATTGTAAACCCTAATCGAGTTATGGAACTTACTATCTCTTAATTCGCAAATCACCCATAATTCTAATTATTTCTAAAGCTATATAATAAACAATTGGGCCTCATACAGGATCTCTCTTTATGAAATTACCAACTAGATTGATTAAGTGGTCAATTAGATCACGTAACTCTCATTAATTTGATCTAATCATTTTTATTAGGCTCATACTCTCAGTTTGTTACTGAAACATGCAAATATTTTAATCAATCACAACACACAAACCAATAAACATAAAAATAATTAAATCAACATTAACTTAAAGTAAAATCCTAAAGGAGAGTTTAGAACATTATCAACAACCTGAAATCCATTTCCATACAATCAATCTCAACTTTATACATTTAAATGAAAAAGGAAATGAAGAGAAAATGGAACTTAGGTTGGAAAAATTGGGAAGGAAGAGGCATTGGCATACCACCTAAGCAGGGGAGCAGTGAAGTTGGGATCTACTTCTTCTTCATCCTTCTTCCTCTTCTTCTCCTCTTGCTCTCTTCTTTTTCTCTCTCTTTAGGGTTTCCAAGAATGGGTGAATTTAAAGCTCCCTCTTCTCTTAACTTGTTGTTCTTTAAATAGTCTTTTATGTTTTGGGATAACTATAGGTTTTTTGGGGTATTAAAGGTCTAAAAAGTCCATTGAAACGTGAAGTTCGTAAGCATTTAGGCATCTACTTGACACAAGACGCAGTGGCTCACATCTGAGCCTTTTGTCACGATCGTGGCAAAAGGCCACGATCATAGGCCATTCCTGGAGCTTCTGTCACGATCGTGGCAGGGCCATTCCTGGAGCTTCTGTCACAATCGTGGCATGCCTTCTACGATCATGGGCCTATGTTATGGATAGAGTTCCCTTCAAAACTCCTCCGTTTTTCGGTATTAACCCTGAAACATTAGCAAACACATCAAGGTGTCTTAAAAACATAATATTTAAGCTCAAAAACTTTTAATAACCATAAAACGCTTAAAATACAAATAATTAACAAACTAACACAATTCTAACCTAAACACATTCTAAATGATCGAATTAACGGCTAAACACATACTGAACTATGCCCTAAAACACGATGCAATTTGCTTTAATCACTATTATCGTGTATAGTAGGATAATTCTAGTACTTGTTTTTATAATGCATGTTGAGACCATATTTGTTAAATTAGAAACATTGACATGATGAAGGCACTTTTTCTGAAATCACTAAACATAAAAATTTACCTTTAGGAATAATCAAGTTGAGCCTTAGCCTTTTTTATTGATTTTAACCAAATTATATACCTTTATCGTATTTTTCTTTGAAGACCTTTTTATTTTATTAAACCCTGAAGATTATTTACTTATTAAATTTTGTACTTTTGTTAGTATATTTAAGTAAATTTATCGATAGGTTTACAATATTCCATCAATAATTTACCGATGAAATCATAATATTCCATCGGTGAGTTTACCGAAGGTAAATTGTAGGTCCATCGCTAAATTTACTAATGGATATACAACATTCTTTCTCTAAATTTACTGACAGAAAATATTATCCTTCGCTATTATTTCGTTAGAAACTTAGCAAAAGATTGATATATTTGCCGCTAAATTTACCGACAGATATACAACATTTTGTCACTAAATTTACTAACAGAAAATGTTATCTGTCATTGTTATTCTGTCAGAAAATTTAAGTATGATAAATTTCAACCGCCATTTCTCACCTCCTACCTGATTTTTCTATTGATAGTTATATGATTTTTTTGTACATTTAATTTCTTTAAATGATATAACATTGATTGATAGATATAAAGTAAACATTATCCTAAATGGTAATATAATAAAAGAATTTATAATGTACACGAATAAGTATCTTGAAATAACTGTAAATTAAGAATTTATGTAAAAACTTAGTAGTAGAAAAAAAATCAAATACATTCACTTATCCACCTAAGTTATGCAGGTGGTGAAGGCGGATGCTCTGATTTCTGCGATGAGGTTGTGTCCCTCCTCTTCAACTCTTCCACCTCATTACAGAGCTGTGTTATGTACTCCATCAGCCTCTCTACTGTGCTCTCAAGCTAAAAGACTCTCTCTTTTGATATGGACCGCCTACTCGATCTAGTTGTTGTGGATGTGGAGGATTACAAATAATATGTGTTTGCAAAAGAGCCTAAGCCAAAAATCCTTCCATGATGGTCCCTACAACCCACTACGTCAAGATATGCATGACTCTCATCAACAGTTTCAAAATTTTAAGACTGTCAACCATCCCACGAAAATGTCCTTTTTTTCTTTTTGTACTAAGTGTAACATGCGTTTGGATATTTACCGGTGTGAAGATCTTTATCTAACTTATTTCGTCTACAAATAAGCTCGTGATTTTACATTGTCCTTTGTCATCCTTTCAATGTTCATTATATTGTTGAACAAATTGTCAAAAATATTTTTTTCAGTATGCATCGCATCTAGATTATGATGTATCAAATTACTTTTCCAATATGGCAAATCCCAAAAACTTCTTCATTTTCTCCAAACAAAATGTTTACAAATGCTTCTATTAACTTCTTTAGTTTCAAGTTCTGTAACTTTCAGCAACCCTAATTCATCAATCTCCTACAATATCTCTTTATTAGCTTTGTGAAGGGGAGGAGGTGTTTAAACCAACCTATTCTTAATGAACTTTTGTTTATTATGTCCAAAAGGATGATACGGAGGAAGAAAATTGTTGTTGTTGTCAAACCAAGATGTTTTAGCCCCATTAGGAAGATAAAACACATCAGGATCATTACTACAATAAGGATAACACAATTTACCTGTTGTGCTCCATCCAGACAATATAACAAACGTAGGGAAATCACAAATGGTCCACATCAAAGCTTTTTTTAACAAAAAATTTTGTTTAAAAGACACATTATATATCTCCACACCAAAGTCCCAAAAATTAAGATACTAATGGTTATAAGAACACATCAATTTTATACTTTGGATTCATAACTCTAGCACAATTACCGTCAAGAACATATATGTCTCATTCATACACATCCATGGAGGCAAATTATAAGGAACAATTATGATTGGCCTTAATCAATATTGTTGGCAAAATTGACCAAAAGTTTGGAATTCGTCTGTCGACAATCCCAACCGAACATTTTGACTTTCAGTTGCAAACTCAAAATCACTATTATTGAAATGTTTCCATACAAGTGCATCCGATGGATGGCTCATTATTCCATCTTCTTGTTCGTGTTCATTATGCAATCTCAAATGAGATGTAGTAACATCAAAGGCATATAGTCTTTAAAGTTTCAAAGTCAGCGGGAAATAATACATCCACTTCTAAGGTACTAATTTCTATTTCAATAACGCTTTCTAGGTTTGAACCTATAATGACCATAAAATTTGCACTCTTTTAATTCCATATCAACTCCTTAAAATAACATACATCCAAAATTGCAACAATCAATTTTTTCAACTGGCAAACTAAGACCCTTAATAAGTTTCTTCATATTGTAGAAATTATCAACCATTGTATGATCAGGAGGCAATGATTCATTATAACAAGAAGAATTTTATCCAAACTTCGATCATAAATATGCCCTTCAAACTTTATGTACAATATTTGAGCAATTGAAGATAATTGAGTCATGGTCTCACAGTTTGGCCATAATTCTTAGTCAACTAATTTTAGTAAGTCAAAAAACTTTTTTGAATATAGGTTTGGTTTTTCTTCAAGATTTTTTATATTTTCATAAAAGGTATAACTGGCTGCATCATAAACCATTTGGGTGTAAGGATTTTCAGTTGCACCCATATTATTTGTTATAAATATAGTCTCCCCTTCAAACCCATCTCCATTTATTGATGAGTTTACTTCATTACCCTTTGAGGTGCTACAAATTAATGGCTCTTCATGTCGTGTCCACTCAAAATAATTTGGAACAAACCCTTTTCTTAACAAATGGAGATTCACTTTATCAATAGGAAGAAAATGAATATGTTTGCAATTTTTACATGGACATATGATCTTTGGACCGCCCATATATGCAAGTTGAGAATATGCATTGTAAATAAAAGCTTCAACTCCCTTAACAAACACAGGATTAATGAAACTATCGGGTGTTAATCGTCAATACATCCAAGATTTATCAACATTACTCATTTCTGCAAAACTGTTATTTGAAAAACTAATTTCATAGTTAGTATCCTTCATTTCCCCTAAGTTTACAGAACATTTAATCTTTACTTTACAGAACATCCTCTAAATTTATATGGGTCTCTAACCATTTCCCCTCCAAATTGAAACCGACCTATCCTTCCATATAAGTTCACTGTTAGAAAACTCAACATATGTGAGTATTAGTCAAATAAAAAATATGCCATTCAAATACTATGTACGTGGCATTATTTAAACCTATGAATCGAGAAAGGTACTTCTCGTTGTGCCTCCTAGGCTCATGAAAATTTTCACCGATAAGTGGTAGAACGTCGTAACGCTAGTTAAAATAAATTAGATTGCTATTATAGCAGTGGTAAGTCTAGGTCAGTCCCACAGAGAGTGTGTGTCAAGTTATTGAAATGAATTTAATCAATATTTAGGTTTTTAGGGGGTTTTGGTTTAATAACAAAATAAAGTAAACTAACCTAGTGAAAACAAATAAAAGAAAAAAAATGTGAAAAGTGGGGAATTCGGTACGGTCCTAGTACTTTGGTTCAATCTTGGCCTACACTTTAATTAAAAATATTTCAATGATTTGTTGTTATCAAACCTCTCCTAGAAACTATTAATAATGGGTTAATAATTAACCAGAGTTTTCCCTTAGGTATTTTTAATTAAGGTACAACCATTAATTCAACCTAACTACTTAATAACTTACGATATGATCTCTAAATTTAATTTGGTAGCAGCATTATGATTAGAAAAACTAATTAATCAAGGCAACAACCACATACCATTTAACTAAGGTTATGTTATCCCCTAGTGATTATGGATCATTAGTCGCTATAAATGAATTTCAAATATAACAATTACGGATTATATTGAAATTCTAGTTATAGGTTCATACATAAATAATCGAACGATAACGAGAATACGATTATTCATACATAAAACCCAAGTCGATTAACATAAGATAATACAATCAATTTCTAAAGAGAGACACTTAATCTGGTATTTAGCGTCGATGTTACCTCTAAACCGGTATCAAGAATTTACCTCTCCATGGGCCTCTCAATGTTGAGATCTTTGACCCTCGTCTTCATTAAGACCAAGAGCTACTATGTCTATGTATTGTTGTTTTCCTCAATGCTTCCAACGTACGCTACATTTTTGTCTCTCCCAATGTCTATCCACTTATGCTGCATTTTGGTCTTCACATCTTCGTTTCATCATTCCAGCTGTTGACACGTTTTCTTCATGTGTTGCTTGCCGTTGAGCTTCCTTGCCTTGGTTGTGCGCGGGAGTTTTCTTTATCTTGAATTGCCATTTTGCTCCTTCTCCAACTATTGATGTTTTCTTCACGTACTGCTGTCATTTTTGCTTCTCTTCCAGCTACCTTATACATTGTCATTTTGATCCTTTTGTGTTGTTTTATTTGACAGTTTCTTTGTTATCTTCTTTTGGACTGAGTTTTTTCTTCTTGCTCTAATTTTCTTTTTCTTACTCCATGAAGACAAGTGAATATTAATCTTTGGAAAATGGCCCAAATATGGTGCTTTCGACTCACTTTAACTTCTTTGCTTTTAAATTGTACCTGAAATCACATATGAGTCAAAGCGAGTATCTTAAGTACTTCCCTAGAAATAATCACTATGTGTTATAGAATAATTATACAATCAATTAAGAACATATCAATAAGCCTTATGGGCATCATGGGTTTGCAGCCTATATACCATTCTAGGGGTTTATTATGCAAAGAATTGTCTTGTCAATTATGTGAATTTCTTATGTTAATGCTAAGTTTGATTTAATCACCTACAAGTTCATTTCCAAGTTTATTCCAAGTTTGATTTTCAACAAGCACTATGGTACGTGGCATTGTTACACTGTATGAATCAAGAAAACAAGTTCTCGTTACGATTCCTAGGATCATGAATTTTTTACCAATAGGCCTTATAGGAGTTGCATCATGAGTTTCCAGCTTATATACCATCCTAGGGGTTTATTATGCAAAGAATTGTCTTGTCAATTACGTGAATTTCTTATATTAATACTAAGTTTGATGCAATCATCTACAAGTTCAAGTATTTATGTTTCAATTTAAACAATGCCCAAACATAAATACTTATACTATTAAACCCCAACCTAAAATCTCATCAATCATTTTTATAAGTAAATTGCAAAGAACAACACAAAATCGATCACATTGTATAAATTACTTAGTTGAAGGACTTACCTTGATGGATGGGCAATTGCAAACTACAAAGAAGACAAATGAGGTTGGACAATTATCAATGCTACTCAACACAGAGCATGGTTTGTAAGAAAGACAATAAACAAAAATATAAAAATTAAGGACCATACCATTGGAAAAGTTAATCTAATCGCTAACCTATGAGATGTAGATTAATGAATTACATGAAAAGGAGCTTACTTAAATAAGAAGATGTGTGATTTTTAAAGTCTCTAAGGAGGAGGAAAATTATATAGAGGACCTATATAAGTGAGAGTGATGAGGATAATATAAGACTTATAAATCCTATATACTCATTTCCTTTACTTAACAAATTCAGTTTCATAAAACAATATCTTTGGATAAAATATTAATATGTTCAAACTAAAATTGATCTATGCATAAAAAATATCTTTTTTGGCTATTCAAATTTTCAAAAAGAGTTTATGTATTATGATCCTCTAAATCTAAAACTATATAAAACTAAAAGTTATTGAAATTTAATTTAGAATAGACGAAAAACATTTTGATAACATCCATAAAATCTTTGTTCATTTAAAAAATGAGTCAAAATCAATATTAACTACATACTTGAATATGTTACTATCATTAAGTGAAATAATGGTATATGAGCTTTCATATGGTAAGTTTGTTTAATGTGTAGAAGTCATAAGCATGAAAATAAGAAAGAAACTTGTAAGTATGCCTTTGGGTTAAAAACTATTAAATGCACGTATGATTAAGAATGAGAAATTTAAATGTGATATTCATGACATGATATAATCTAAGAGTGTGGTTGTTTCCAATAACAATGGGTATGATTTGAAAATAAGACATTCAAAAAGGATATCAATGGCCTCAAAAATTCTTTTTCTAGATTCAAAATAGGTAGTGAAAATTGAATAGAATACTTGGAGACCTAAAAAGTTCTAATTATAAATTGGTTTTAGTTCTTAAAGTGCAACCTCTAACAATAAGACTATCTTTGGGAGGGGAAAGCACTTATATGATGAGCCTATGGCTAAATATGTATAAATATCACATGCTCATCCAACATTCTATTTCATATTAAAAAGAGAAATTTCATGCATTCATGTATGTTTCATAGTCTAAATATAAACATCAAGTCTTTAAAAGAAAAAATAACTATATTTTACATATTGATTTGACATAAAGTGGGTTTATACAATATCGTTTATTTTTAAACTATACATTGATTTGACATAGGGATAGTTTATTCAATATATTTATTTTCTTAAATATTTCCAAATATCTTTTATTAAGAAAAAGAGAAGATTGTTAGACCAATTGAGGCTTTAACTCATGATTTTGATGATAAGAAAATATGTTACTACTAATATTTTCGTCTTTGATAATAAAAATTTATTTATTTATATTACCAATAAATTTTTACATTCTAGATATAAAAAAGGATGAAAAATGACTTAGTTCTGGGTAGATCTGCTACACCCTGTTTCCAAAGCTCAACTATCTGAATGTCATAAAACGTGAGCGTGTGTATTACCTTGCAGTGTTATTTCCATGAACTCTCATTAGCCATCATCGGTTCATCTTCATTCTTATAAGATCCTAAAAGTTTCCTATCATACAGATCAATATATGCTTAAAAGCCAAAGTATGCTCATAACTGAGTTATACTCCTCCAATCGATTCCCTCACTTTCTTTCCATTATTCTTTTTCAAATCAACACCAAATGCTACCAATTTTTTTTTAAGGATAGAAAAAAATGGGTTAGGAATCTATTGGTTCAATAATCACTTCATTTGGAGGTCGGACGATGAAGTTATCGCCAAAAGAGTCAACCACAATTATGTCCTCATTCATATTGTACCTATCTTGGGACAATTGACATAACTTTCACTAGAGATATCAGATTGTGATCGTTTTAGGACGGTTTCTAAAAGGACTTCAAGATCTACTACTTTTGTGAAGACCTTGAAGAAAAATTTTTGCCATCTAGAGGGTTAAAATCGCTTCGTCTGGCGCTTCGTCTGGTACCTATGCTTCGTCTAAAGGCCATATCTTTTACGTCTGAATTCCAAAAATTCCAAACTTTATATCATTGGAAAGATTAAAAAAAAGATCTACAACTTCCAAGCATACAACTCTTTCTAATTAAGCCTAGATCAATATAGATTTACCCTATAATTTAGAATACAAAATTTTACCCTTATAAATGCTTGAAAAAAAACAATCTACAAACTTTGAGAGTCATGAGCAAAAACACAATCATATTTCATTATCATCAAAAGATAAGAGTTTTACAAAGCTTTAATGGGCATTTCAAGCCACAATACATCATAGTACAAAATACATAATTTACACAAATTAGAATTGCTCAAAATGCAACTAAAGCCTTGTTTTACAAAAACTAACTTTAAAAAAATATGTAGATTCAGAGTGATTCCTTGACTCTCGATCACTTGATCTCTTGCTCGTCACTTGGAGATGGGGAGGAATGGAGGGGTGAGCTAAAAGCTCATGGGTAACAAGTTTATAACCGGTAACAAGCAAAACCATTGTAAAATTCACAATGCATCATGAAACAAATATTTCCAAAATTCTTAATTTGTCGAACACTTTATAAGCAACCCAAATCATGCATTGAATAAACTTGTCAGCACATAAGCATATCAAAATGGTTTGGGAGGTCCATAAATAGAACGAGCTAACACATTCCCATCAGATGGTCTTGTGTAGTCGTGAACATAATGAACTAACACAATCCCACATAGTGGTTTTTGCGTAGTCGTAAACATGAGGGAGTCCCTGAAGGAGCTCCATGCCACTTGCGGACAGGCGGGAGAAGCCTTTAGTTAAAGTGCACTTGACATACAGAATGGACCAAACCAAACGCACATAACATGTATTTCATAACTTGTAAACTTGTTGCCCAAAAATGGCACTTTTTTGAAAACATGATTTCCATAAGCATGATATTTTTCAAAATACAATTTTCATCATCATTTCATAAATCATCATCAAGATTCATGTACCAAACATATAGCAAATACTTAAATCATTCAAGAAGCAATAAATGCAACATTTGTAAAGCAATTGAAATCATTTAACTCTTTTGATTTGGAAAATTACTCATGGCTCATTAACTCAACTATAAACATGTAACCCACCTTGATTCCTTGCTTAAAAATGCCTCTCCTCTTGCT
>JAOTAY010000009.1:8672393-8715147 GCA_025629805.1 Erythroxylum baracoense | reverse complement strand
ATCCACACAATTAAAATAAATAAAGACTAAGAATAAAGTAAATCCCAAAGATAATTGTGGTTGCTAGGATAAAAAAAAAATACTTTAGCCAATGCTCCAAGCTTGTGTGAATTGCTGCCTTTCCACCAGCCTCCACGTTGATCTCCCTAGCTGGTCACGTCTTCTAGCCCCTTTTCACCAGCTTCCACGTTTATCTTCAAGCCAGCATCAACATGTGTCTTCTAATTTTCTCCCCAACTGTCACGTGTTCAAGCCACCAACATGCATGTCTTCTTTTTTTATTTTCACAAGCTACTTACGTAATCTCCTTTAACTCTTCAACTTCTCCACCAACAGGTCACGTAGTATACTCTCTCGTGTTTTTTTTATTTTCCAGACCATGCACACTTCTCCCCAGCTCACGTCTTCATGCTACTCTTCTTCTATTCCCAGACCACTCACGCTACTCCTTCTCTCCGTCACGTTTTCGTTTTCTTTTTTTTTTCCAGCTGCTTGCGTCAACCAGCCACCAGCTGCTCCCTCCTTATTTCTCCAGACCACTCACGTTTCTCTTCTTCTATTCGCAAACCACTCACGTCACTTTTCTTCTCCTTCTGTTTTCGTTTTTTCTCTCTTCTAAATCACGCCACTCTCTTCTCTTATTTTTACCACTCACGCTACTCACTTTTCTTCAACAACGCACACTTCTAGATCACGTAGAGAGGGAGAGATAGAACTTGGTCCGTTCCTTGAATGATGGAAAAAAAACGAAAAACACTCCCCTTGTGGAAGCAGCTGCAAGGTAATAAAATCAGAGGAGCGTTTCTTGTGTTCTCCCCCTTATCGCCTAGATGTCATTTACTTTATTTGCTGTCTTACCTCTCAAAGAAAAGGAAAGCTCTTGGTTGATAAGGGTTATGCGTCAGCTCCTTTCTTTTGGCAAAATGAATGGAGATGTGTTGTTGGAGGCTAGCTATAAGTGGGAGCTGTAGCATGGTGGAAGCACGGAGTTTGTGTTGATGGAAGTGAAGGCTGAGTTGGTGGGGGCTGCTGCGGAGTAGCTATTTCGATGGAGTGAAATAATGAAATGTGGGGCTGATGTTGTCTCTGTTGAAGCTTAAAAATTGTGTTGAATATGATGCTTGAGAATTTATTTCTCCTGAATTCCGGTTCAGAAAAATCTGAAATTAGTCCCAAAAAATCCGTCTATGAGTCAAAATTTTAAGTATAAAATTTTAGAATTTTTGGCTAAACCAATCTCAAGATAAAAATCCCACAACGGCTAAAGGCCAAGTATGCCAAAAACCCAGAATTTGCTTCCTTTGAGAGCTTTTCTTACTTTAAGCTTTTAAATGTCCCTAATTTAATATGTGCCTAAAATTAGAACAAATAACTCTTAATTGGTGCCTTTAATCATTAAATGTACAAGAGTTTAGCAAATTATAAATCTAAAATCAACATAAAATGCCCATTAACACATCGCATTACATGTCAAGTACAGAGAATGAGAATCTCATTATCGTCAGAGGAAAGGACACCAAGTCCAATTTTAATATTTGTTTTATCAACCAGAATTAGTGTACCATTTTGGAATTTACTAATCATCAGAGTCCATAAATATAAAACTAATATTTAAAATCAGTCGATCGTTTGGAATTTTTTTTAAAATAGAAAAAATGTATTAATAGAAAATATAGTTACAAAGTCTTGGTTGCCCAGGGTACCCTCGTCCCAAAACATACATTACAAAAATTACCAAATCAGAGACAAGTACTCTATAGTTCGACGACCAGTATAGGCCTAGCGAAATAAGATGTGGTTTTGTATTAAAAGCAACTCTCGGATCCCTCTTATGGGATCCCTCTTATGATGTCCGCTGTTAACATGCACCAAGTTTTACATGTGGCCTGAAATCTTCTTGCATTATGTTCTTTCCATATGGCCTAGACCGTCAATCCCAGAGCGATGATTAGTATGTCAAGTTCAGCTCTTGGAAGAGTTGGAGAGGAAATTAGTCGTTAGATAATACTATCTAGTGAGTTAACCAAAGGAGTCCCTCTACAAAAGGATTGAACCTACATCCAAACCAATGTAGCCAGTGGCGGAGCCAGGAATATCCTAGAGCCGGGGCTGATTGGACAGCGATGGATTGATGGCGAATACTTCACCGACTCCACACCACCGTCAGTTATCTCATATTGCTCCGACTTGTAGTACACACGACCTCACTTCAACTTCGCACAATCTAAATTACAGAATTGCCCTTTTCTTGTGAGATCTGAAGAAACAAAGCAATCGCATCTTCTTCTCCGAGGATAAGCTGCTGCTGTTGCTTTCGAGAGCTCTATGGATTTATAACCTGAATTACCACCAATTGCTTGAACAAACGTAGAATATGACAATCCTCCTGAACTGAAACCATTAAGTGCCCGTCTCTGCAACTTCTCATTCATCACACTCACACTCCCTTGCACATACCGTACAGTATAAATGCTTCTCCGATGTGAAAAATCTTCTTCTCTTTTTCCAATTTTACCTGCAACCAAACACTCTCTTAGTCTCAGACCGTAAACAATCCAACTCTTTTCAAAAGCAACAAAATTCACATGCAGAGAACTTCAAAACTAAAAAAGAAAAATAAGAGTAAAAGTCATACCTGAGCCGACAAAAGAACCGAAGTTCCGGTTAGAAAGTAAATCGCCAATGGCCATTGTTTAACAGTAAGATGAAGCAGACTGAATGCTCTCTGCAGTTTTCCTCTCTGTAGGGGTTTGGCCAGGGACAAGCCTCCGCTGGCACGGGAGCTTGTCCCCGTGTGGCTCCGCCCCTGTCTATACCTCAGGTAATAGAAAAATATGGCAGCGATTCCTTTGTTTAGTATATTTAAGAAACTGCATGATATAAAAATAAGAGTTTTTGCACTGGGAAGTCATATTAATAATCTGGCCAGATTAGGAAAAATACAAAAGAAAACTAGGGCGATGGGAAGTCCATCTTCGTCTTGTATCTATCTATCGGCATCCCTTACACGCCACGTCTTCGTCCGCCATATAAATACGAGTGACTGATGTAGAGCTGGCCACGACAACAGTTCTAGGATTAGATGTAATGTCTGTCCTGTTTGTCCTTCTCCAAAAGTAGCTTATTACATCTTTTTTCTCAATATAGCTAAAATGTAAAATTCTAATTCTTGTAATAAAAATCAGTTGCCATCTTCCAAGAGAAGGTAACTCAGAAAAAGCAATAACACATCAAGTGAAGCGAAGCGACTACTTGTTGCCTGCTTGCTCCTTTCAATTGTTTTGCTATTTGATAATTTACTTATTGATACTGTTTCTTCTGATTCTGTGGATACCTCAGACCTCACATGTACTAGACACCAACAGACGCTGTCACCGCCTTGAATCAATGTGGTGTGGAGGTCGTTAAAGATTCCACGAAATTCAATTTTATGTTTCTTGTTGTATTTGAAAAGCAACACAAGTAGTACAGCTCCAAATAAAACAAGCTTAGCCATCAAAACCTCCTATTGGAAACCAGGACACGCTAGTACCTCTAGTCCAACCCCTTTTGTTCTTCCTTTTCTTGTTCCTTAAAGACTTTGCTCTCCTTCATTTTATATTTTCACAACAACAGTAACTGACGTTTATCAGTTCTTCTTTTGTTCAAACCAATTAAATACAACTCCCAGAAGCTACACCTTTACATTGGTATAAAAGTTATCCCTCAATTCGAGATCTGTTTCTTTTTATTTATTCAATTGGTAAGAGTTCTCTCCAAACTGGGTTTGTTCGACTTTCGAGAAAATCGGGGAAAAACGAAATCTTGGTGTTTCAGTTCATTGACTATGCATGGTTGTCCGGTTCATTTATGTTTGTGTGTGTGAATTTGGTTGAGTCTATTCCTCTGAGTAGGTCAGGCTGATATTGATTTGTTTATATAGAGGGAAGTTGCGTTAGCTTCGTTAGACTAATACTTACCTTGCCTTCAACTCTTCTTTTTTTTATAAAAAAAAACTTCTTTGCCTGTTCTCCAGAAACTTTTAGGTAAATTTGTGGTTACTGACCCATAGTCTTCGATAATTGTCTTCGAAGAATGTTTTATGTTACGATTCATTTTTAATCTTGAAATGTCTGGTTCAAGCAAGTTCTGTCTGATTTCAGGTTTGTCATTCATTCTGTCATAAAGCTTTTTATTGTGTGTATTGCTGATTTCCAGGTTCCTGTTAATTGGATGGCGGCAATATTGGCTTCACAAAGCTGTTATTGCCACAACAATTATTCAATGGGTCAAGGGACAGTATTGGAAAATCTCAGTTTCTTGAGTTCAATTCCCAACTCATTTGCAAAATCTGAGAAGCAATTATGCACCGTGGATTGGACTAAAAAGTTGAAATTTCAAGTGGAAATGCAACAGATTGAGTCTTCGGCGTCAAGACCAGGGACCAACAGAAAGACAGTCAAAATGGTACCCGCCAGCGAGGTAACAAAGAAAGCGACCCTTAATGGAAAGAAAGTAGAACTAGTAAACGGTACAAATCGGGTTATTAATGGAGCAAGTGTAGTTAAAAAGGATCCTGCTGCTGCAATTGTTAAGAGACCAAGATATAGAGACACAGACAAGCTCCCACCATTGGAAGATTTAAAGGTTCTTCCCACTGATGAAGGTTTTAGCTGGGCAAATGACAATTACAATGACATACAAAGGAGTATTGATGTTTGGTCTTTTGTTCTTTCATTGCGTATTCGTGTGTTATTTGATAATGCAAAATGGGCATATGTAGGAGGCTTTACAGAAGAAAAGCAGGTAAATCTCGCAGTTTATTAAACTTTCTGGGTGATGTGGCTGTCAAACAAGCCAAAATCATGCTTACAGTTTCCATTTATTTACGTCTCTAAATTATATTAATTTGACAATAATGTCTGTAGTTTGCTTTTTTCTCCACTAAAATGTTGTGCAGAAAATTCGAAGGCAAAAGACTGCTTCATGGCTGAGGGAGCGTGTATTACAGCTTGGTCCAACCTTTATCAAACTTGGGCAATTATCTTCTACTAGGTCAGATCTATTTCCAAGAGAGTTTGTTGATGAACTTGCCAAGTTGCAGGTACCTCTTGATTCCAGTTTGTATTGGTTTTGAATAAGATATTCTTTCACTTCTGTGCGATTATTGCTACAGTGGCATCATTTATTTATATGTACACAAGTGATACCATTGTTGACCTATCTCTGTTCTATGTTCCAGGATAGGGTTCCAGCATTTTCACCACAAAAAGCAAAAAGCTTTATTGAGAAAGAACTGGGAGTTGCCATCCATTTTCTGTTCAAGGAGTTTGAAGATCAACCTATCGCTGCAGCTAGTCTTGGTCAGGTGCTAGATTAATGTTAATGTCAAAACTGGGACTCCTATTATGTTAGTTGTTGCGCTTTATTCAGATTGTAGTTGGACATATTATTAGGGTTCTCTACCTTCAATGTCACTCTTAATTGGTTTCAAACAGACAATTGTATCATGATAAAAATAAGCATTGAGACTCCATGTAAATAATTGGTATGACAGTATGAAGCAAAAATTGAACATTCTTCCTGTCCTACTAAATAAGACAAAATATACAATTTATGAGCATTCACTCGTGAAAAGATCTTCTATCATTCTAACCTACTCCAGTAAACTTTTGAAACATCCTTTAAGACTTAAGAAAAAACGTCTCTTTTATGATGTCATTTTGGAAATGTTTATGTAATGGTTGTAGTTGACCATGGTGTTTATTTTCTTATATATGTCCTTATGCCATTGCTTTAGTGTTCATATATACCTATCACACTGATTTATTTCTTTATTTCAATTGTTCCTTTGTATATTGTAGATAGAACATACATATACTGTTTGTTATCTTGTTGACACCAATTCCTAGGTGGTTAAGTGATTAATATGTAGAGATTATATCCTAGAATTTTTGATATAGAAACTGAAACTATGACCGCTGTTGGGAAAAAGAGTCAAGTCACTGCCAAAAAAGTGCATTTGTACCTTAAACTTTATGAGTTCAACTGTGATGCCCATATAACTAGTTAATTGAGATGGCTTAAGTGCTTCACATTCTTTTTTGATGAAGCTGACTGCAAATTTTCTCTTGTTTTTAGGTGCATCGGGCTATCCTGCATAATGGAGAGAAAGTAGTTGTGAAAGTTCAAAGGCCTGGTCTTAAGAAGCTTTTTGACATTGATTTGAGTGAGTGACTTTAATTTGTTATCTTTATGATCATACCGTGATTTCACTTCCTTGTTTATATTTCACATGCCTACTTTGGTTCATGAAACTCTATGATGCAAAAAAAGTTTAAAGCCTATCAAAAAATAAAAAAGAAAAAATTAGTCAACCATAAGTTTTAATTTGATGGGATGAAGGATAGGTTGACGGCAAGGACAATATGAGCTGAAATTTAGATTATGTTATGATTTCTTGTCAGATAGGAAGTAGTAGTTTTAGATATGTTATTCTAGTTGTTCAAAACGTACACTTAAAAAAAAATTTAGAATAGGATTTAAATTTGTAGGGACCCTTTCTTACTTGAATAAGAGTTCTAAGAAATTCTCTGTAAATATGTGGGTACTCGCCCTTTAATAACAACATATCCTGAAATTTTTTCTACAAATTTGAGTTTTTAATTAGAAGATGTGATGCTTTCTTCTAAGAGTGATTTTTAGATCTTATGAGTGATTCCTAGTTTCCTACTCTTCATTTTTTATGCTTCTCACTAAATTTTAGCAATTCTAACCTCAAGTTTTAGCAATCAAAGCTATAAATTCTAACTATATTAAACTAATTTCAACCATATTAAACCCTTAAATCCTAGCCTAAAATTTTCAGCAATTAAACCTTAAAAAAACCTCAGTTATACCAATTCTAAAATTTCAATGTTTTAAGCTAAAATTCAAAATGAAAACTTTATATTCTAGCTGCTTAACATCAATCATATTTCCTAATTTTGTGAGTCTTAACTACTAGTTAAAATTTCTTCTATTTGTTTTATATCAATTTGGTATCAGAGCTTTGGTTTACAATGTGACACGTAGTGGAAAGGCGTATAGAAGAATACTTGGTGATAAAGAGTGAGATGAAACAATTTTGAGAATTATGAAAAAATTGGACATTGAAGATCTTTGATCAAAAGGTGCCTCAAAAACCAACTTACATGTAAAAATTCTTACAAAAAAGTATGTTCGACAATTTTTGGCTAGACAACCTTGGCAAACATTTCCTTTTTCCTAGACGTCAAAACTCGTACAAGAAAAATTTATGCAAACTAATAGCCTATATTTGATGCTAAACATAGAGAAGATGGTAATAAGCAAGACGAAGGGACTGATATTGATTAACATGTAGCGAAAGGGAAAATTTTTCTAAACAACTAGATTCTGATTTTGATTTCTCAAACTCAGAGGAAGTGTATATTATGGGTGGTGAAATTATTGACGCCTCTCCTTCAGCTGATCAATTAGAATTTTCAAGCCTAGATGTTGAAGGTGCTCAATTACTTAATGGCATGGAGAGTTTGCACTGGAAGATGATCATGGCATGGAGAGCTTGCAGTGGGAGATGATCAAAGCGTTAAAGACGAAGAAAAATGGAAACAAGTGGATTCTTTGGCAAACTCTAAAGCTAAAACAACTGAACAAGATAAAACTCTTAAACATCGAGATGGAATGCTTGAACAAGAGGTTGAAACCCTTGAACAACAAATCAAAACACAAGAATTACATGTTGAAACAATAGGGCGACAGGCCAAAGGAATAGGACAGCAAGCTAAACTAATAGAACAAGTAGATTAAAAGATTAACCAGCTACTACTTCGAGCAAAAGCTTGTGGGCTCGAAATTTGATGTTGTCCTTGCTACTATTAATGAAAATTATGTTGCAATAGGCGATGAATGAGAAGTAGATTTGAACGAAGATGCAAAAATAAAACAACTTAGGAATAAAGGAGAAGTTATGAGTGCACTTGCAAAGTCAAAATTCAATATGACAAGAAGTTAATGAATTTGACTACAAGGAACAATATGTTAATGCCTACATAGTAGAGAATTCATGTGGTTTTGTTATGAAACCATCTACACATATAATGGTCAAGACTTATGATGTTGTCCACGCTACTAAACTATTCTTCAAAGAGGTTGTACGTTTCCATGGATTACCTTTAACCATCATCTCGAATTGTGATGTGAAGTTTATGGGTTATTTTTGGAGAATTCTATGAAAAATATTGAACACTAAGCTTTAATTTTCAAGTTCTTTTCATTCCCAAACCCGTGGACAAACAAAGTTTGTGAATAGAAGCTTGGGAGACTTATTAAAATGTTTGGTTGGAGACAATATGAATAATTAAGGCCTACATCTTATGGCAGAATTTGCATACAACAATTCGACAAATAGGTCAACTGGTAAGAGTCCTTTTGAGATAGCTTCTGGAATTCAACCAAGAAAGTCTATTGATCTAGCTTCTTTACCATAAACAGCACGAGTTAGTGTTGAAGATGACGGTTTTGCACAACAGATGAAGAATATCTTTGATGAGATATGACAAAAGATAACAACCAGAAACTTGATTTATAAAGAATATGTTGATCAACATTGTATATTTGTGGAATTTAATGAAGGGCATGTGGTGATGGTATTCGTCCAAAGCATTTTTCAAAAAGAAAATATAAGAAAATTCATTCACACAGTACTAGACCTTATAAGATTCTCAAGAAGATAAGTACTAATGCTTATGTTTTGGAATTACCAAGTGACATGGGAATTAATCCTATCTTTAGCATTGCAAACTTAACTATTTATCATGGACATGATTGTACACAATCTCCTACAGTAATAGTAAGAATTTCAATCATTTTTTATCTTCAAGAGAAGCTAGAGAATATTCTTTATCAACAAATTGTAGCTATAAGATCTTAAGGATATTGACGATTGCTTATTAAGTACAAAAGAAGATTAATTTCTGACAATGCTTGAATTTTAGAATCTGAATTTCAGAAGTTAAATCTAGACCTATATGATCAATATTTGTCACATTCTACATCGAGGACGACTTTAGACAAGCCAAAAAATTGAAGCCAAAGAATTTAAAGTCTATAAAAGAACTTTGGGGAAAATTAGTCAACCACAAGCCTTAATTTGGCAAGATTAAGGATAAAAATTAAGTTGACAATAAAGACAATAAGAGCAAATATTTAGATTATGTTAGGATTTTTTATTAGATTGGAAGTAGTAGTTTTGAATATATTATCCTAGTTGTTTAGAACTTACACTTATAGAATTTTTTAGAATATGATTTAAATTTGTTAGGGACCACTTATTACTTATATTTTTTAAGAACAACTTTACAAATATGTGTGTCCTCAGCCCTTCAATAATAACATTTCCTAAATTTTTTTATAAATTTGAGTTTTCAATTAAAAGGTGTGATGCTTTTTTTAATAGTGATTCTTAGACTCCTTCTGTTGTTTTTGTTCCTCACTAGATTCTAGCCATTCCAACCTAAAGCTCCGGCATCCAAAAAACCCTAAATTCTATCAAACCTAAATTCTAATCATAATAATCCTTGAAATCCTATCATAAAATTTCTGGCAATCAAACCCTAATAAAACTCAAGTAAATCAAATCTGAAATTTCAGCATTCCAAGCTGAAATCCAAACCTAAAACTTTATATTCTAACAGCCAAATATCAGTCATATTTCTTAATTTTGTGAGTTTTAGTCGCTAATTAATAATTATTCTATTCGTCATACATCACTCTATTATTATACCATGAGGTTGTTCTTACAAAAGAATTTCTGTTGTTTTAATGTAATTTACTGTACTGGAGTAATGATTAAGTGAGACAGGAAACTAAGAGATTGTGATTTACTGGTTTGACAAAAGAGAATGGAAAATAAAAAAGATGACTGATGTGCACATAATGTGGAGAAAGCGTTATTTTCAAGCTATATTTTTGCAAACCATAAACCAGTAAAGCATCAAGGCGTGAACTGAAAAATGATTAGCTGTTTAATGAAAAACCATATAAATGAGCTTGAACATCAGTGACTTTGTGACCTTTGAGCTAACTTTTGTATACCATGTCCATTAAATATGTTCCAAGGATCATGGAACTGACTCATCTAAATTTAAAGTTTCGATCTTCTTTCTGACTGTAAATTCCTTTTATCAGGAAATTTGAAGCTGGTAGCGGAGTATTTTCAGAAAAGTGAAACTCTTGGTGGTCCCACTAGGGACTGGATCGGTATATACGAAGAATGTGCAAGGTAAGCAGCTTACACTTGTCATATAAGCAGCTAGTAGTATTATAAAGCGAAAAACTAGTATCAATATTAACGGATTGATGAAGATCCTCCAGGGCTGAAACCTCATGTTCTTGATACTGCTCTTTATTTTTGCCTTTTTATTTCTACTTGCTATTCTGACACAGTGATTTGCAACTTGACAGACAATGATAGATATTGATGGAACAAGATTTTAGCTACTTATTGAATATCATAGTGGAGCTACATATGATGCTAATTGATATTCTCTCCACTAATTTAAGAACCTATATTGATTTCAGGATATTGTACCAAGAGATTGATTACATTAACGAGGGAAGAAATGCAGACAGATTCCGCCTAGATTTTAGGAATATAAAATGGGTCCGAGTTCCTGTATGTTTCTTGCTACAAGCTTCTTAGTGTATCTTTCCTGCTTGATCTCATTGGCTACATCTATCTCGATATATGTTAATTCTACAATGTTCAGTTAATACAATTTACTGATTCTTATCTTGTAAACTGGCTTTTCCTCATTGCAGAATGTGTTTTGGGACTATACTGCACCAAAAGTATTGACCTTGGAGTATGTACCAGGTTTCAAGCTAAACTTAAGTACCTTTGAAATCCAAGACACAAGGAATTTAAATTTTGAGTTTGCTCTCACAAGATGGTGTTGAAATGAAATTTTCTTCTCTTGTATGCAGGTGTCAAAATAAATGTGGTAGAAAAATTAGACAAACGAGGATTTAGTCGTTCTCGAATCGCCTCACGGGCTATTGAGGCATACTTGATTCAGGTATGGAGCACTAATACTGCTTATGTTCATTAATTTAACAAGTTAATCCATTTGTTCTATTCACTGGCTATAATGTCTTGGACCTCACTGTTGAGATACCGTTCACTACCATTTGACTGCTTATGTTAGATATATTTTGATCATTCGTTGGATTTTATTCATGATTCAGATTTTGCGAACTGGTTTCTTTCATGCGGATCCTCATCCCGGAAATCTTGCCATTGATGTGGATGAAGCACTCATATATTATGACTTCGGTATGATGGGAGAGATTAAATCTTTCACCCGTGAAAGATTACTTGAACTTTTCTATTCAGTTTATGAGAAAGATGCGAAAAAGGTTTGACATTTTCCTTTGTTGTATGCATTCTCTGTAAAATGGTAGGTTAGTCTATTGAGTCAAGAAGCCCAGGTTAAATGCAGATTTTTTAAGAGTTTTGTTTGTACAATTTTTTAGTAATATCTGATATGATGTTGATGCTTGTAGAAAGTAGTGTGTGATTGTATTGTGCTTTTCGACCTCCAATACGTCAATAACACTGGGACCCTATGTATCTTTCTTTCTTCGTCTCTTTGCTGACCTTGTACTTATAATATAAGGAGGAGTGTTATTGTGCGTGCCTATTTGTTAGTGTTAGGAAACTTAGGATGTACTAACAGAAATGACCCCTATGAAAATTTGTCCCTGTCCACTTGAAGTCTTATGGATCTCCAACATTTGCCACTAGTTAATAATAGGCTCGTTCTGTCCATAAGTATGAATACAAACTTCTGTCAAAATTTATTTCTAAATCTTTTTTAGGTATAAGACGCAAATGTTTTCTCAAAATCCCTTAGTGTTTAATATTTGAAAAAAAACTTTTATACTTTGTTATAAAGATTCATTCATCCCTTCTTTTAATTTTTCTCATTAAAAAACTTGATGGAATTGATACGTGAAACTATTTGAAACATTTCGTGTGTCAGTTCCGCTAAAAAAGTTGACAGAAAAACTAATATAAGGGATATATGTGTCTATTTAATAAATTATGAGGACTTTTTTTAGAATATTAAATCAGGAGGTTTTATAAATGAGTCAAACGGCAATAGAGGTCTGTGTCTTTATCCCAATTTTGTTTCATTAGTAGAACAAAGTTGAAAATGGTTCTGATGCAATTTTAGCTAAAGTGTGCCACTCAACACCTCAAAGTCTCTAAACATTCTACTTAGGAAATTGACTTAGACAACTAAAGTTATGAATACTAGACATATGGTTTCACTTTGTTTAGATAGCCCGGGAAGCTAATTGAAAGAAACTTTTCCACAATCACCGGTTCTAGAAACTTCATGAACATATACAGATTCTTGTTAATAATACATTATCTTTTATCTTTGCAACAGAATATTTGTTGGAACATTAAATTCAATGTTAATGATCAGAGATTGTACTCTTGTTGATTTTTTTTGAGTGACCAGCAAGTTGAAAAAACAATGCAATCAACTTCATCTAGCGTACGAGTGTTTTTTCGCTTGCTTCTTTATTCTCAACTGATAACTGCCTACAAATGCAGGTTATGCAAAGCCTAATAGATCTTGAAGCCCTTCAACCCACAGGAGATTTGTCATCAGTAAGTACATTTGCGATACAATCATTATTGAGAAAATGATCGTGGTCACTTAGTAAGTGCTTTTGATATACACTTGGTACTATGGTCCTTTAAAGTACTTCTCTTTCCCTCTTCTTTAGGTGAGGAGATCTGTGCAGTTTTTCTTGGACAATTTGTTGAGCCAATCACCTGATCAACAACAGACTTTGGCTGCAATTGGAGAGGTATGCAGCAAAAATGTCTAAAAGTCTCCATTAGGAGACTATCAATCTGTGTAATTGTGACGATTTCCTATTTATTCCTAAGGTCGACTTTCTTTATGTGAATGATTATTACAATTATATGAAGGCTACGAGGGTCAAGATTGGATCAAGTCCTCAATTGCATTCTCTGATATTGCTTTTCAACAGTCTCCTATCACATATGTATAAAGTTTTCGATGATTGAGACATATGCTATGCATATGATTCTTCATACTACACTTTTTTGGTGAGGGAATTAGAAAGGAGGAATGAGAGGAAGGGAAGGAATGACATTAATCAAGAATATGTTTTCTTTGAATTGATTTATTATAAAAGTTTGCCTTTCCAAATTGGCCTTTTCATAGAGGGTAAATTTAAACATTTGGCCTTATTTTTCCTGTCTTTGGATTTGGTAGATTTGAAGAAAGGTAATTTTTAGGCAGAGATCTATACCAAGGAATGAAAATGAGCACAATGTGGTGAAAAGAAAATTCTCCCCCTCTATCTGAGATTGAAAATATAATTCCTATGTATATTCTTATCTGAATTATAGAAATCTGGTGATGCACTCATCACTCATAAATTTTATGATATTGTGTGCCTAGAGAGCCTATTTTCATTACATATATCCTTGCAGGATTTATTTGCAATAGCTCAGGATCAGCCATTTCGGTTCCCATCCACGTTCACCTTTGTTTTAAGAGCATTTTCAACACTTGAAGGTATTTTCTCTCTCTATCCCTCTCCTTATATCTCTCTTTACCCTCCCACAAACACAAAACAGCAAGTACATGATATTGTTGACTTCAATGAATACTATGTTTTACCTTTCTTCTTTTTCTTAATTTCTATTTTTTCTCACTTACAGGTATTGGGTACACCCTTGACCCTGATTTTTCTTTCGTGAAGGTTGCCGCACCTTACGCACAGGTTGCATATCATTATTCTTTCCTTGTAACAGCTTCCCCTATGCCCCTTTTAGTGCCTTGGAAGGTTCATTAACATTGTCAACACTTACAGGAGCTCTTAGATTTAAGACAAAGGCAGCGTTCTGGAACACAACTGGTGGAGGAAATAAGGAAACAAGCTAATGATGTAGTAACTTGTAACCCTCTTATCACTTGTTTTTCTTATTATCCTCGTTCTTTCAACCTCTCTCTTTTTGCAACTTTCTCATATTTGCAATTTTCTTCCTAGAATTAGTTTCAGATAAATTCTGTAGCTTCTAAGGTGCTTCCTTGTGAAATCCAATGGATTATAGAATATATAAGCCTCCATTGAGAACACTGGCACGTCATTTCAGGCTAGAAATTCCACAATGTCCATGCCATACAGGGTTCAGCGCATCGAGGAATTTGTGAAACAACTTGAAGCAGGAGACTTGAAACTTCGAGTTCGTGTGCTTGAGGTATCTTGCCCTGTTCTTTTGTTAAATTTTCTAAAATATGAGTTTAGCTTTGCTTCTATTAAAAAAAATCATTTACCAGTCTGAGAGAGCAGCTCGGAAAGCGACAATATTACAGATGGCAACCATGTATTCAGTAATTGGAGGTACCCTGTTAAATCTTGGAATGACCTTCACTACGCAAGGCAGCCAATTTTTTGCCAACGGATCTTTTGTTGGGGCAGGTGAGTACTTAGTTCACAACTATTTGGTAAGATCAGTTGTTAGGCCATCCACGATACAGAGTCCACCATCTTTTGTGACTGAACTCGTCCGTAATGTGTGTACATGCAGGAGTTTTTCTAACATTGTTTCTAAGGTCAATGCAACGGGTGAAGAAGCTTGATAAGTTTGAAAAGATGATATGATTTCAGACCTGCATCTAATTCTATTACACCTCTATAGAATTTCACACATTCTATTTTATATTTGTCAACTGATACAGCCATTTCTTTTCTTTTACTTAATTCTTTTTCTTTCTTTATATGAAACTAAATGAAAAATGTTTAGAAGAGGTAGATGCATTCAATTGACATATTGATGCCAAGTTGTAAGAAAGCAGGATGACAATGGAAATTTTACAGCTAAAATATTTATTCTTTCAGTGAAGCAGTGGGAAGTTACACATTTACCTAAATTTTTTGATCTATTATTATCTAATGAAAATCTTTTAAGCAAATTTATTTTTCTAATCATCATTTAATTAGCAAGCAAAATTTTTATGTTCTTTTTTTATCGTACTTATTGATATCTCCTTTTCTTTAATGAGTTTATTCAATTTTTTGTTCAATATGTTTACTCAATTTACTTTATCGTGGTCGGCCCGTGGCTCGGCGGGCCGGGATGGCCTGCCAGCAGGCTGACTAGCCCATGGCCCGGGTTATGGCCCGTGTGGGCCAACCATGATCGGCCTGTGGGCCGACCCGGGCAGACCATGCCATGCCTAATGTGAAGATCCAATTGATTAAAATTACTAAAATTTGTTTCTGAATGATGGGAAAGAATGTGACTGTAACAAGCCTGAGCAAAGGCAATAGCTCATGGTTATCAATAGAATGAAGTCAGTTGATCTCTAGTCTAAAGTTTTCTTTTGACCACTGGCCAGAAAATGAAGCTAGTTTTGGGAAGGTGCTGAAGGAACCATATTTTCCACCATTGAATAGTAGGATTGAGGTCTTTAATAAGGTGAAAAAACGAGAAGTTTGTGAATGCCTTTGAAAAATGCATAGTCCACTTCATTTGATCCTCAATTAGTTCATTCGATTGATAAGAAAGGAAATGGTTATGTTGTTGGAGAAATGCCTAGACATTGGAACTAATCACTGCCTTTAATTATTGTGAATGATGACTTTCAACTTTTATTTCAAATTTTAATCCTTTTGTTATGGCTTTTATGGAAATATAATTATATAGAGGGTTAAGTAAGTATCAATCGTCATGCTAGAATAAAGCTTTTTTTCATTACAAATAGTGAACTTCATGAGATTCCTCATTGTTAATCTTTGGACAAGGATTTGTCTAAATGTCTATGAAGTTTTCATCTTAGGTTTAACAACCTGTGAGATTTTTACTTTGAGAAAATTACTGTGAACCTATTTAATTCATAGAGCTTGATCATCGTTGTATGTGTTTGTAAAGCAACATCCTGTTCATAATCCTAATGGACTTGATGTTTACTATACCCTTTGACCGATACGGCATCTGACCATCTGTCCTATCTCATCCTGATTAGGCTAGACTTGTATGTAGCTAGCCATGTTAGCTTCATAGGAGAGCCTTTTTTCTTATCACCAGTCCATAGATTTTGTTTTCTTCTTTTCCATTATCTTCACAATTGACATAGAGATCTCAATATGGGTACTCCAATAAACTTGTAATCCATTGATTATCAAGGTGAGAAGTTGTGGCCTTCCTGCAAAAGATAAGAACTTAATGCTCTAATTTTCAAATTTTCTATATAACAGTTATAGCAGTAGTGAGTAATCTTTGTTAGGCAACCTTGTTAAGAGTATAACCCTAAATATTTTATAAGTATAATGTCTTCTTGGAACCTACTATAGCTTATCAAGTTAAAGGATGTCATTGGAGCACCTATGGAAAAAATGATATAATTTTTCTTGGATAGAAAAAATAAGCCTGATATTTGTTTGAAGTCTTGTCTAATGAAGCAAGATATAGAGGTTATATTGGCTTTATAAAATATTGAATCAAAAGAAGTTACAATCCATGTTTTGATTATGACAAAGCATTGTTACTACTAATGACTTGTTCTTTAATGTATTTAAAGAAAACAATATAAAATGAAGCCAAGATATATATAAAATGACTATAGTTTATATTTCTAGAAATATTTTGGAGCTAACATAGATATAAATACCTGGGATTTTAGTTGTTGGACATCTTCATGACATTGGATGTTAAGAAGAAAAAAAATGACAAGAGGACATGCTTTTATTTTGAAGTTGATGAAAATTAGAAGAGGGAATGGGAAAGTTTATCTTCCAAGCCTGGTGGGTAGGAAGCTTAAGATACTTCCATCTTTAACTACTATTTTTATTGAAATCAATCTTTCTAATTTTGTTCTACAATATTGAGTGTCTTAACATTAGATGTTGTTTCTCGCACGTGTAATAAAATGTAACTATTAATAAAGAGTAGATCATTGAGGAAAGATAAAGTGAATTCGCAAGTTGATAACGGAGCAAGGATTGTTATAATAATTGTATAACTTATATTTAGCTTTATCTTTTGGCCTAGCACTTAGACTAAAAAATTATTATTATTATTATAACTATTTGTACATATATGGTAAAGGAAATTATATTTATTATTAGAAACTTTATTCTATTTGATTTGTCTTTATGATTTGTATTAATAGTTAATCTCTTATAAAGATAATGTTTAATATAAAGTTATATTACTTATAAATAGTTTATATGAATTAGATCTTGAAGGGCTAGTTTTAAATGTAAACAACCAAAAATATTTAAGTAACAAAAATCAATCTTATTTATAATATTGCAAGTTTAGTCAAATCAGTGAACCTAGAACTGCAAAGTTACAAATAAAAATTATTTTAATTCTTTTGATTATGAATCATATGAAACTTAGGAATATTGTTTGTTAAAAAGATTATCAAACTAACCTCTAGTAAAAAGGGAGAACATAACAGTGAATTATTAGAGCTTATATATTTGAATGTATGTGAGCCTAGATCCACTTACGCTAAAGTTGGAAAATTATTTTTATTACATTTATAAATGACCATTTAGATATGGTTGTATATAATAAATGAAATAGAAGTTTAAATCATTTGGAAAGTTTAAAGACAAAATTTTAGGTTGACAAATAAATTAATAAAAGTATTAAGACACTTTGATATGATCGAGATAATGAATATTAAAATCACGAGTTTTTTACTTAGTTAAAGAAATATGAGATTATCTCATAAAATACTCTACTCGAAGCTCCACAACATAATTAAATACTTGAGGAGAAATTATTAGATTTGTGTGTGTCCTGATAATCATATAAAACTTTCTATTTCTTTTTAAGATTTTCCCTTGAAATTGTTGTTTATTTTTTAAATAAAATTCTATCCAAATCGGTCGATAATACTTTATATGAGATATGGATTAACAGTATATCAAAGTTGCCATATATGAAATTTAATGCTTATATGAAGTGTGCAATATCTAATAAATTTCATGATAAAGCAAACAAATACAAATCTATGTATAACATCTGAAAGAAAGAACTCTATCCATATCATCCTCTTGAGCAAAATAGGTCTTTAAGACATGCTAAATTCTTAAAAATAAATTTCGTTCTCAAGGAAAATAATAAGATTGAGGTAGAACCTAGAGAAGTTCAAAACTACAAATTCACATGCAGATCAAATAAAAACTTCAAGTTAATACATATAATACCCAACTAAGAGTTTGAGAGACATAGGGTTTGCCATGCAATATTAGGATACAACATTTCCCCACTAGATTTGATATATATATTATAGAAGAGAAAGACAATGTCTCAATTATGAATGAAAGCCAATTACTTTCGGAAAGCAATATCTAATATTGATTTTTTAAATGACACGAAGATATGAGATCTAAATGGAATCTATATACAATAAATAGGAACTAGCGACAACAAGAAGTTGGGATGGGACTTGCTCCCCAAAACTCGATCGGACCTAACTTATGCCCTCGGAGCCTCAATTTGATCGAGTTTTAGGTGATTCAAAGCTTACTTGAAGCTTGAATTGCCTCGACCACAACCTGACCTGACTCATCAACCCCTCTCTATCGTCTTAATTGATCCCTCTCTAATCTCCATCGTCAAATCCACTCAGATTTCATTTTTTTTTTGTTGCTCCTAAAAGATAACCACTTCTTTATACCTTCTTTCTCACTGTAAAACTTCAAGACATCGAAAAAGATGCAAACTTAAAAACATAATGAGATACCCGTGGCAAAATCCAAATCAAGCTCTTATCTTTTTTGCTACTTCCAAAAGATACCCACTTCTTTTACCTTATCTTCTCATTACAAAACTTCAAGACAACGAGAAAGATGCAAACTTAAAAACATAAGGAGATCACCCAATGCAATTCAATGTTAGTGTTAAAAGAGCACATGAAAAAGTACACATTTTTTTAAAAAAAAGACAAACTATAAGGGAGAAAAGAAGCAAGAATCACGAGAGAATAGATGAAAAACAAAAGAGAAAAAGAGGAGAGGAGCTAAGGGCAATGATAATGATGAAGAAGAAGAGAGGATTAGGTAACCTTAAGACGACGTTAGATCTTCCGTACCACTTAACTTGTTTTAGTTTGAAAATAACGTCGTTTTAAATTTGTTATATATAAAACGACATCGTTTTGAGACAAAAATAAGATTAAGATAGGTTAAGTTATATTGAGACAAAAATAAGATTAAGATAGGTTAAGTTATATAAAAAATCTGAAGCCGCCTAAGAAAGATGAGTTTTTTTAAAAATTAGTTAGGTTTTTAGTTGGGTTAAGCAATGAAGTTAAGTTTGAATCTGAAGCTTAAAATTAACGTGATTCTTAAAATTTTATAAAGAAGCATGAATTTGACTTAAATCTCTGTCAACTCAAGTCTAATTCATTGACTTTGGGTTAGATTTGAGCTTAATTGTCAAATCTATAGAGACTTTGGTGGATGCATATCATGAGAATAAACATATTAGAAGTGAGTGGATATTTTAAGAGAAAATTTTATATGAATGATAATATAAACACGTACAAACTAAGGTTAATAAATAAAGGTTACAAACAAAAATAAAAAAATTTGATTTTTGTGAAACATTTTTGCCAATAGAGATATTTAAGGATCTTATTTTATAGTCACATACCATGACTGAAAGACAATGTTTTAAAAATGAAAGTAATCAATAAACATATAAAAAAATATTTTTACCAATGCGAAAATTTAATTTCCTATTAAAATTTGGTCTTATATTAATTTAATTAAAAAAACTTAAAATTCCGATTTAACATCTCTATTTATTGAAACATATATAAAAATAATTTTTAAATATAACAACTATTTAAAGCATTTTTATTTCTATTAAATATATTTTTTTAATTTATTTCTTTTAATTTTTCTTAATTTACAAACTTAGTTTTAGTGTACCAATGATAAAATCGGATTTTTTCAGATTCATCCAATGCTTGAATCAAGTATAATACAAAGAAGTTTATTACTTTATTACCACTTCTAACCAATGCAGCTGATACTGGTACGAAATTAAGTAGTGTTCGTATTACAAAGTAAAACAACGATAGATGTGCTCTTTAATTGGACTGGTCATTAAAAGTAAGGTCTTATGATTAGGTGGCTATGGTATGTATATAGGCAAGCGAATTGATATTGGAAGTTGTCTCAAGTGTACCAAGCTCCTGCACAAACGATTCCATGGGCATTGCGATATCTTTGTTTTGACTAGGAAGTGCGAAGGCGTCGTGAAGAGCTGGTCTGTGAAACTGAGGCATGCTCATAGCGACTAATATGCCAGCATGTCTGTATGGTCAAATTCCACACAACAGTGCAACAAGCATACTGATTCATACAGTATTTGATATTTTTTCAGCATTACCTGAAAGTATTTTATAATATGATTGTCTAAAATTGTATATAGAAGGTTATTTGAATAAACTACTGATTATCATTATCATAATCCAGTCCAAAATCTCACAACAAAGCGAGATCTTGAGAAATCTGATAATACGCAACCTTACCCTTACATAATAGAGAGGTAGTTTCCGATAAACCCATATGCAAATGTGGTAAATGAAAAAGTAATGCACGTTAAAAAATCTTAACGCATGCCCTTTTTTCCTTTACTTTCTCCCCTCTAATAACAATTTTTACCGTAATTTAAGCATGCACTAATGATTATCATAAATCAGAATTCTTAACTAGCCATATGCTATGAGAAATCATTTACTTTACTTATGATTTATGAATTCAAATATAACTTCCAAACTAAATTCACAACATTGATGGGAGTATTATTAATTCTACCCTAATTGTTTCCTTTGGCTTCTATCCCTCCCTGGTACCGACAATTTTGTTTTAACTAAAAAGCACGGAATAACTCTTTTAGAAAGCAAACTAAATGCACTTCTGGTTTATTGATGAAGAAAACAAAGATGGAAGCCGAATAAAATTGCAGGGCATCAAATACTGAGACTGACATAATGTCTTCCACGAGGTCCTAACCTCCTGTTAATTCTGATGCACCGAGGAGTTGAAGCTTGATCGGCTCCTGTATGTAGTCCAGTGTACAGAAAGATAAAATAAAAGTTAATCTACTCGAAATAGAAAATTATATTCTTCCCACCATATCAGAAAACTCTCGTTTTAGTCAATGAAAAGAACATATGAGAAACAATATAGCAAACAAAATTTTTACGCTGCATTTTAACATAGCAACATTTCTTAAATGGAGTTAGTTGTTTTTAGTTCAAATAGGCACAAATGAAATGCAACCAAATCTGTCACCAGTAGCACAAGAGAAAAACTATCCACATGCATCAATATAGTGTTAATATAATAGTTGGAACTACCATTGGGTTTTGGTAGCTCAAAACAAGTCATGTGGACGATGTATACGTTACCAATTATTGAAGGCCTACAGAAGCTCTACAACAAGGGCTGATGCACCTCCTCCCCCATTGCAAACACCACCAACACCGTATCTTCCATTTTTCTGCTTTAGTACCTACAATATGCCAACAGTCTCACTACTGAATTACAAATTAACAATAACACGCGGTCCAATGTGCAGAAGCATACATACAATACAGCACACAATTATGTATCATAATCGTGGAAGGACACCAAGAAAGTTGGGATGATGGTACAGCGTATCCATCAATTATCAAAATAATTATTCATCCAGTAGAAACATACCCCCAAGAGCGTGACCAAGATCCGGGCTCCACTGCAACCTAAAGGGTGCCCCAGGGATACAGCTCCACCATGTACATTAACCTTGTCCTGTTGGCAGATTAATAATGTGCCTCATTATGCTTTCCTAAATTCAAATATTTAGCAAAAACTGACAGGGAATGTGAACTGGTATAAAGAACCAAGTGAAACAATGGGTGGAATCCATATGCAGCATTTTATGAACACAGTGTCAAGAATGGTCAATATCTTAAGAAATGCATTGCACTTCTATGCACTAACATGCAGGCAAAAGTACAAGAAGAAGGACAAAAAGATTGGGATACAAACAACTATGTTCAGATACTCACTGGATTAAGTCCTATTAGTTTCTGATTTGCAAGAGCCACAACCTGCTTAAACATTATCAATTAGGAGCTTTCCAACAGATATATGACCGAAGATGAGAAACGAACAAAGAAAAATACTAACCGAGAAGGCTTCGTTTATTTCATAGTAATCAACTTGAGAAGCATCCAACCCAGCATTTGAAATAGCTTTCGGGATAGCCAGGGCTGGAGCAGTTGTAAATAACTCTGGTGCCTGCATGGTGAAATATGTTCATTATGGATGACAATTACATGCATCACAATGTTTGTATGGCAAACTCCTATATTCATTAATTTCAAGTGTTTGGAACTGCTCCAGCACACTTTTCAGTTTTTGATAAGTTCATGAATTACCTGAGCAGCATCAGCATATCCCGTGATTCTTGCAATCACTTGTAGCCCGAGCTTAAGGGCCTTTTCTCCACTCACAAGTACCAAAGCTGCTGCACCATCGCTGTTAAATATAACTTTCAGTGAAGTATTAGCTCTAATTTTGAAAAGAATAGTGCAGTAAGCACAACTCCACCCAACATATTCACAAGGAATAACATGTTTAACACCTTCAAATTATAAAACTTGATCACACTGTAAAAGGTTTTAACAAGTTGTAAGTATAAAAGTGCACCAGGCAACATAATATTTCTTGAGATAAGTATGTGCATGAGGATTTTAATGAGAAGACGCTACTTGAAAATTGTGCCAATATGAAGTGTATGAAGAAAACCTTATGCTAGAGGCATTGCCAGCTGTAACAGTGCCTCCATTCTGTTTGAAACTTGGCCGGAGCTTCCGCAATTTTGCAGCATCAAACTAGAAAATATAAAAGTCAGCACATAAGAATCTGACAGCATGACAAGTAGAATGTTTACTGAATCTCAACCAGAGATTCAGAAGGGACTGTGCGGAACAGCATGCAACTAAATGAGGCAGCACTAGAGCAGATGACCACAAATGAAGGAAGGAAGTAGGCCTTGAAATTTAACTAAGCTTCTCATCTTCCTGGAATGGCGAATCAATTCATTCACAAATTTTAAGATCAAATGGTCAATAATGCAAAAAGAATTAGACATTATTCTTATGATTATTTCCACACTACCAATAAGCAACTAAATTAGCTAACCTCACAATTACATGCCAACAACTGTCTGAGCAATAACATACAAAGAAGAAACAATATGTACCTTTCCCAAACCTTCATCCTTATCAACAATAGTGGAAGGCCTTCCCCTTCCACCAGACACTTCAACCTGCAAGGAACTACATTAAAATACATGATACTGGAAACAGACCATCAAGGAAAAATCAACATTAAATACATGATATTGAAACAAAAAATCAAGACAACATCAATAGACTGAAAACTAGATGTCTGACCTGAACAATTTCCCATGTAAAGGCACCACTATCTTGGGCAGCAATACCACGTTCAAAGCTCTGAATAGCATAGTTATCCTACAATAATCACAAAAACATGTCATTGAAAGATCAATTATAAAAATGCATGTCAAATAAATTGAAAAGAACATCTTAAAAAGCCAGCTATTGATGTGCATTTTGTTAGGAAAGTTTTACTATATTAGGAAAAGTTTACTTTCTATGATTTCCTCTTTATTCTATGATTTCCTCTTTATGTCTAAGATCTTTTCCTTATGTAATTGGTTCTATATAAAGGCTATGAGAGTCTTGAGATTTTATCAACCCCTCAATTACCATTCTCTGATTTTGACATGGTATCAAAGTCAAGTTAATCCCAAATCCTCAAAACCTCATACCTGTCCAAAACCTATTTTACCGTAAAACCCTGAAACTTTCTGACCAACCCAAAACTCTTACCTCCACTCACCAAAACCAAAAACCAAAAACCAAGCACACAAAAGCAACAAGAGTTTCCATCGACCACCACAGCATCAATGGTGTCGTCAGAAAATCATCCTTGTGTAGGCACGTAGACATCACGCGCTGCCATCTGATGACCCTCAACGATGGCAATTTAATGGGTCAGCTCGCCTCTTCATTGTAAATAGGGTTCTAGTCTTGTTTTATGCCAAAGCCAACCAGAACTTGGGTATATTGAAGTAAAGTTTTTCATATATTGCAGAACGCCGCTAGCAGTGTTACTAGCGTTCATTAGTCAGAAAACTTATCAAATATACCAGGAGGATGTCAGACTCCAATAATAAATCACTGAGTGTCCCGACAATTATTGCAACAATGGGTTCTTTCAATTTGCAAATCACCAAACAATGTTTGAATAGTAACAACTATTCTTTCTAGTATAACAATGTAGAATTGTTCTTCAAAGGTCAAAGAAAGTTGTCCCACCTCACATCAGAAAATATTGGAAAATTGGCAAGCTGATGATGCACAGTTACTACATATCCTTTTCGATTCTATGGAACCTAAAATCTCAATCCTATTTTCTCATGTTAGTTACCAAGCTTCTATATTCTGGAAATATGCTTTGCATGTGTCATATCTCTGTCGAGTTATTTCAGTCCAGACAAGAAGGAATTTTGTTTGGATAATTTGGAAAAGTGAAACGTGCATTTGAAGAGTTGAATTCTCTCTTTCAAATTACATCTAATGTTAAGGAGATGCGAATTCTAAAGGAGCACTTGATGACCATGACATTTCTAGCAGGATCGAAACCCGAGTTTAAGCCTATACGAGCACAAATCTTGGGAGGAGAAGACTTTCTATCCTTAGCTAAAGTATATTCTAGACTCTCTCGTTCTATGGCTTAGGAAAGTCCACTGGAGAAAAACTCTAATAGGTTAGCACTTGCGGCACAATCTGGCTCACAAGCCAAAGGGGGTTATGGGGGAAGTCGAGAAGGACATGGGGTTCATAGTGGTAGAGAAGATCACGGCAGAAACTCATGACTTCACTACACATATTGTGATAGAGGCGGACATGATGAGAAGACCTGTTGGATAAGTATCCCCATTTGCAAGCGGCTCATATGTCATCTCTTGAAGAACATTCTTTGGGTACAGCTTCACAACCATTTGTTACCTTATCTCGGGATGCGTATACCAAGTATTTGCAATATCAGTTAGCTAAGCAGGCATTAACTTCTATGGCATCTATGGCTCATCGAGGTAACCCAATAGCCTGTTATTCATCTATTCCTAGAAAATAGTCATAGGTATTGGATTCTGGTGCCACTAATCATATTTCAGTAAAATAACTAATTTCGATCATGTCGTTCCTTTACCTGCCTCTCATAATGATAAGCTTCTCATTGTTGATGGATCTACAGCCACTATTAAAGATGTTGGATCATCTCATCCTTGTCTCTCTCTCACTTTACCCTCTACAATATTTGCATCGTGCTTTACTTTCAATATTATGTCTATAAGCAAATTGACTAAACAACTGTATTTTTCTACCCTGATAATGTCATTATCTAGGATTTGAAGACCATGATGATGATTGGAGAATGGTGTGAATCAAACGGAATATCCTACTTTGGCGAGCTGCAATCATTCATTGCATATCCAATGTTCATCTCTCCCATTGATATTCATAGTTGAGTGGGTCATCCATCATTAGAAAATCTCAATAAAGTAAAACCAATGTTAAGAGTCTATTTCTAGCTTAAATTGCGAGCCATATCATCTTAGAAATTATCATCGTACTTCGTTTTTCCCTCGAGTTAGTAAAAGAGTTAAGAACATTTATGTTAGTTCATATAGATATTTGGATCCAATTCGTGTCAAGTTCAAGTTGGGATTTCAGTATTTCGTAATTTATGTTGATGATTTCTCTCAAATAACTTAGTTATATCTAATGAAAGATTGTTCAAAGTTATTCTCTTATCTTTTGTTCTTTCAGTGCTGAAATTCAAAATCAATTTAATACCCAAATCAATATTCTTCGTAGTGATAATGCTAGAGAATATTTCTCTAGTTCAATCTCCAGCTGCTTGAAATAACAGAGTATTCAACATCAATCTTCCAGCCGACATACTCCTCAACAAAATGAAGTAGCTGAAAGAAAACTCCAACATATTGCTGAAACAACTCGTATCATGTTAATCCACATGAATGTACCCAAAAGTTTCTCGGGAAATGATGCACTCATTGCATGTTCTCTTATCAATCGAATGTCATCTTCTGTGTTAACAGATAAAACTCCATTCTCTACCCTCTTTCCCTATCAACTTTTCTATTAGTCCTCGGATATTTGGTTGTGTTTGTTTTGTTCATCAACTTCAGCCTGGCACAAATAGATTAGATCCAAAAACTATAAGGTGCTTTTTTCTCAGGTACTCTCGTCTACAAAAAGGGTACAAACATTTCAGCCCTTCGTTAAATTGATTTTTTGTGTCTGTTGATGTTATATTCTTTGAAGAAACACCGTATATTTTTTATACTCAGTCTATATCTAATGACACTGATGAGTGTCTACCAATTCCTTTTGTTCATTCCTTTGGAACTTTATGGCTCCTAATTATGTCACTCCAGTTCCTAAAACTAATCCTAATCCTTTGGAACTTTTATCTCGTCCTGATTTGTAGGTTTATACTCGATGCACTCATCAAGAAGTACAACCGGAAGATTCACTGATGTAGGACAAATAGAGGAATTATGAACTGGTAGTTAAAGCAGAAAATTAGGAAGTTTGGATGGTATTAGACTGCTGGAATATTAGGTTTCAAGGTTGAATTTTGGCTAGGAATGCAGAATTTTCAGTTTTTGTAAAGCTGGAAATTTAAGGTTTGATTGATGGAATTTTAGGCTTAGGATTTTAGGGTTTGATATGGTTGGAATATAAGTTTGAGATGGCTAGAATGTAGGTTTAAGAGGGCTGGAATTTGAGTTAGGGTCGCTGGAATTTTAGGAAAGAACACAAAGAATGGATAGTAGAAAACTAGGAATCACTCCTAGGGTCTAGGAATCACTCCTAGGGTCTAACTCTTAGAAGAAAGCAACACACCTTCTATTGAAAACTCTCAAGTTATAAAAAAATTCCAGATTGCCTTTTTATTGATGAAAGACTAAGTACATATATATAGAGTTCTTAGAATCCTTATTCTAGTAAGAAAAGGATTTCTAATTTAAATCATATTCTAATAAAAATTCTGTAAGTCCTAAAGAACTAGGCTATCATATCTAAAATAGAATACTATAACACTACTACTTCCCATCTAATAAGGAATCCTAATATCATATGGATTTCAGCCTTATCTTTGATGTTAATTCAATTCCCAATCCTCATCCCACCAAATTAAAGCTTGTGATTGATTGATCTTTCCTCTTTTATTTCTTTTATAAACTTTAAGTTCTTTTGCATCATTAACACTCATCACCATTGTCTTCTTCATCCTCAACTCCACCATACGATGATCTTGATGGCCAATTGCCCTCTGTAAAGGCAGGTCTTGTACATCACACCCTATCTCAAACTTTACTTCTTATGATTCATTATCACCATCATATGCTGCTTTTGTGTCCACTTTATCTTCTATACCTGTACCTAATTCTGTTTCAAAAGCTTTGAATCATCCTAGATAGAGACATGCCATGGAAGAAGAGATGTGGGCTTTGTATGCTAATAATACACTGGACTTAGTTACTCATCTACATAATTAGACAATAGAGGGTTGTCATTGCGTGTTCAATGTTAAATTCAATCCTAATCGAATGTTTAATCGTTTAAAAGCTCGATTGATAGCTAAAGGTTATACACCTTATACTGAAGCTTTGTCTCCTATAGCCAAATTGACATTTGCTCGTGTTTTCATTGCATTGGGAGCTACGCATAATTGGCCTCTTCATCAACTCAATGTAAAAAATGATTTCCTTCATGGTGATCTTGAGGAGACTATTTTTATGGAACAAACCCAAGGTTTGTAACTCAGGGGGAGACTAATCTAGTGGGTCGCCTTAACAAGCCTGCATATAAAGTTTGGTCTGCATCGATGTGGTGTGGATCACTCCGTGTTTTATCGTCACTCTGAAGCTGATAGAATTCTTTTGATCGTTTATGTTGATAAAGGAATCCAATCTTTAAAGTCATTATTGGAGCTTATGATATATATGCTCCAACTTGAGTGGGATTTTTAGGAAAGTTATAATATAATAGGGAAAGTTGTCCTCTTTATGTCTAAGATCTTTTACTTATAGAATTGGTTCTAATATAAAGGCTATGAAGGTCTTGAGATTTTATCAGGCCCTCAATTACCATTCTCTGATTTTGACATGTATGTATATTTTATTTAATATTTTGCTAAGATTTCCATCCAAATAACCTTGATCTAATTGGCTTTATGTTATGTGTTAAGTAATTGTGGAGATGTTGCTTATGAATGGTATTTGTCAAGGATTGAAAATTTTCACAAGCAAAAAAAGAAGAAAACTCATTCTTGGATGAACAAATCCTAACACACGATCGAGTGTTCGGGCATATCACTATCTACACAAAAATAGATGGTGAGAAGGTAGTGTGCCAGGGCATGTTCCTCACTGGGATTTGGATGTCCCACAAATTCGGGTTACAACCCGTGTTACATGACAAAGAGATAAAATGCGATACACAACCAAGAACACAGACATGTCAATTCCCATGTTCCTCTCTTCAAAGGGAAATTTGGAGAAGCAGTGCGATACATGGGCTAGGATAAGGTTGTGTTCCAAGCCATATTTCACATCAGACAACTTATATAATGGAGTGTCTGAAACCCTAATAAGAGAGCAACTTAGTATCATTTTACTCTTAAGTTTTAGTTTCTTTCAACTTGTAACTAGAGTTAGTAGTTGTTAGAGAGACAAAAGTCCTAAAACACATCTTGCAACCATCTTCAATGAGATCGGAGATCATAATCATTCCAAGAAAGTAGAGTATGTCAACAAATTGGGATCATTATCAGGAGAAACATTTGTAACAAGTTCTATTATTCTGTTTGCTTTTGTTATTTCAAAAATGATTAATAACTAATTTATTTGATATAAAAATTAGATGAAACTCTAATGAATACTTGTATAGTTTGATTTTAGTTTTCTTATAAAGAGTCCTATGTTTGTAAAATATTATGTTGTTCTTAACACTGGTTATATATAAGCGAAAGTTTAATCCTGATCTTAATTTACAAGTAGATGTTATCGAAAGAACCCATTTATAGATTAACCTAGGCACAATTGAATAATGTGCTAAAAATAGACCTGTATAACCCTTTTGGAATTAGGGCAACCTTTTGTGAAGTATCACAGAACTTAGTACATTCTTAAATGTTAACCTGGTTAATGAGTTGAAAGATAAGTGGCTAGACATCAAAAGGTGATAATTGATTGCCCTAGGAGACTTCATTGATCCAAGCATTAGACTTTCTTATTAGTTAAATCAAGGGCACAAGATGATGTTAGGGAGAATTTTATTCTAAATATCATATCATATTTGATTATTTGTTTGATTATGTCTAGTGGTATTTCGATCTGTTTAATTTAAGTTAGGCTTAGTTTTAATCAACCACACTCGTTATTATAAATTAAATAATAGTAGGAGAGTTAGACCTAGTGTTTACAATATCTTTATGGGATCGACCTATACATATGACCACACAATAACAAAACAATAGGTCCACTTAGTTCTAGTCTTACATTAAGATAGTAGAGAAAATGATAAATCTGCTAACAAGTTGCATGATTCCAACTAAGCTCAGCAATTTTTATTAAGCAGCAGCTAGTTGCAAGTGTTGCACATTACCTGCTCTTCCCGGGTTATTGAATGATTATCTGCACAAATTTCAGCACAGTTTCCCATTCCAAAATCATTATAAACATCCCATAGTCCATCTTTGAGCATTCCATCAACAAGGGTATCATGTCCAAGTCGAGATCCCTTCCTGCTTTTATTGATTGCTATATCAGAAATTCTCCAAACAAAAAATAACTATAATTACACTGATGGAAATAATCAAGCAACCTTGCTTCTGCAAAGTATTTGGGCACATTAGACATGCTTTCCATGCCTCCAGCAACAACAACATCATTGATGCCCAACTGTATACTCTGTGCTGCAAACATAGTTGCTGCAATGTCCAAAAAGGAGGAAAAATGAAAGTTCTCATATGGTCTAATGTTGTTCCTTGAGGGAAACAAATCATACACAATTAAATGTTAGCAGCCAGGAAATCACCTTTCATCCCTGAAGCACAAACTTTGTTAACAGTGGTGCAAACGACTGAATTGGAAATCCCAGCACCTAATGCTGCCTGCCTAGCAGGAGCCTGACCTAGATTTGCACTAAGGACGTTGCCAAAGAAGACCTCTTGTACAAGGGATGGATCAATGTTGGCCCTTTTAAGAGCAGCTGCAATTTACACAGGGAAGAGTAAACGAAAAAATAGAGATTCAATCTGAAAGAGATAATACAAGATTTGGCAACTGGAATGAAAGAGATCATATCCTAACCCTCAATAGCAATAGATCCGAGCTTTGTGGCAGATAGAGTCGACAACGAACCAAGAAATCCACCCATTGGTGTACGAGCAACACCAACAATACAAACATCTGTGCAGATACAAACCAAGGTAATTAGACAACCAGTGGCATCAATTTTGAAAAACAGCACCAATTTATAAAATGATTTCACTGTAGATATATTCGTTAGCAGAAAACAGAGCACAAAAAGAATCATAAACCATAAATCCCAAAACTCGATCAACTCTCAATATTTCACTCTGCACTGAAGAATAGCAGTTACACGAATTTAATTAGAAATGTTTAGCTTTACTGGAAATTTTACAGCACCTCTGGATTTTATTTCTGATGCTGATGTTGATGCTGGAGCCATTGTGAACTACAATAGAATCTGCAGAAATTGCAAAACCAAACCAGTAATCCTTTAGACAAACCATGAAAAGAAAAACGATCTCATTAAAAACAAGGCTCTATCACAGATAAACTTATATATGACACGTCAGCACATGCTTTCCATTCCATGTCCCAGTTAAGGAGAGAAATGCAGTTTATCACTGTTGTTATATTAAAAATTTCACAGAAAATGCATGAAAATTGATGATCAATAACAAAATGCAATCTTGCCACCGGCCTACTACAATCTTCCACTTCCATGAAAAATAACAAAATCAATCAATCATTTATTGATTTTGTTTCTTGCTTTTGTACATGAAGTAAAAAGCGTAAAGTGAACCGATTCCCCGATCACAAAACGCTCATATGAGTTCCTTTTAGAAACACCATGAAATTCACAAGAAAATTGAGAAGCTCCCATTTTGGAGTTCAAAAGAGAGAATGAAAAAACAAAAGAATAGAAGATGGTCTCGGAAACCAAGCAGCACAAGCGTGAAACAAGCAACACATTGGATCTGAATTCAACAATGGGACTTAAGAAAGAAAGAGAAAAAGAGGTTGATCGTGTAGAGCATTGTACCTAAGTACTAGAGGCAACAAGTGAGAAGTATAGTATGAGAAGACTTTGATTCGACAAGCTCTGAACTGAAATGTAGGGCGGCAGTGTGTTCGGTTCCTGTATTTACACAAGAGACGAGAAAATGTTCAAAGTTCCAAACCACTTGACTTGCTCGGTTGTGGGTTGGCCCACTCACGCACTTATCAGTCAACCTGCGCAGGTTGACTGCTCAGTGGGTTGGTTGGGTGTGACCCGATCACACTTATCAGCCAACCTGCGCTGGTTGACTCCTCAGTGGGATGGTTGGGTGTGACCCGATCACGCACTTATCAGCCAACCTGGGCCGGTTGACTCCTCAGTGGGTTGGTTGGGTGTGACCCGACGGGTCACAGCTGAGCCAGGCATTTTTTTTTTTAATTTTCAAAACGACATCATTTTAGAAATAACAAACAGACTATATGCCGAATCGAGCTAACCTGTGACTCACTTGTAGCCTGATCAAAGCTTTTCCATCCCTAACATCTTGCCACTAAGTCCTATTCTCACTCTTTTGATCCTCTTTTTTCTTTTTTTTTATCAAAAGATTTGATGGATAAAAAAATAGATAAACATAAGTACGAAATGTTTATAAATTGTCTATAAAACACACGAGGTAATATGAACCATTTATGATTGAGTAACAATTAATTGTTTATATTAATATGTCCTTTTAACTTTTGTCTCCTAAATATCAAATTCTAAATATATAATGCCTTTAACAATCCTTCTTAGAGAAGTATATAAATCATATTGTCACCTGCAATTTTGGGCGTCTTAAATAAGAAAGAGACTGAATATCAAATAAAGATTCAAATGGGAATGTCATATATCTAATTAACAAAAGATTAAAAAAAAGCTTTAAAGGAAAAAAACTAAAAAGGTATTAATTAGAAAATTGAGTTTAAAGTAGAATTATAAGATAAGGAAAGTATTAATTACTCTATTTTATTTGCCAAATACTTCAATCTAAAAACTAAAATTTTCAAAAAAAATAACCTTATGTGTGAAATAAATAATGCAGACTGAGTAAAGAAAATAAAATTTGTGGTTAAATACCTAATACTTTATGATTTTACCAAAAGTTTTCTAAAAAAAATCTAGGGTGACATATAAGAATTAGAATTTTACCTAAGATTTAAAAAAAAACATTTGAACTTTGATTTAAAAGGGCACTTTGATTTGTAGGATATTTAAACAAAAGGACACATTAATGGTAGGATGTTTGAACAAAAAATTATATGATAAAAAGTAGAACATAACTCTTGATGAGATAGATGAAATAAAATAATTTAGATAACCACTTGAACATTAAATAAGAAATAGCTTGTATCATTTCACAAACACCATCTGTTGGCCATGCCTTTGAAGAAAGAACCAGACTAAAAGTTCTAATCATTATCATTTCTCTTATTTTACTAGCCATCGAATAAACATTCAAGCTGGAATTTCCGAATACCCAAACATTTCTTCCAACTAAACAAAGTAGATTATGTAACCAAAAATGATAAAAAGTATCCTTAAGTAATTGTTGATGGTTTGAAGCCCAAAGAACTATGTCATTCTAGTTTTTATAAGGGCAAGGCATGTTACATTTTTGTTGCAAATCCTTCTATAAGTAACTAAAAAAGGAGCAGTTGAAGAAAATTTTTTGCTTTGACTTAGGAACTTGTAGGCAAAGTCTACAAATTAAATTAGGAAGGGGTTGAGAGCGTCTAGGTTTGTCTGGTGTACTTAGCCTATTTCTAACCACTAACTAAAAGATGAAAGACACTATAAGAAAAACATATTTATTCCAAAATGACTTGCCCTACGCAAGATTAGGAGTATGATTCTTGAACTACTCTGTGCATGATTTATTGGTGAAAAGATCAAATGAATTACCTGACTAGATGGTGTTATCTTTGAGGGTGGATTTTGGTTGGTAATTAGGAAAGCATAATCTAAAGAAGTTAGCTTTCCTATTATCTTGTAAGTGCATTCCAATGTTGAAATTTAAGTTGCAGATATAAAGGCTTTGTAGAGCTCCATTTGTCAAACTAAAGTTAGGTAAAATTATTAAGCCATATTCTCATTTTAATAAGACTTTGTAGACTACTTCTCAGCTTTAAGAGTTAATACATATTCCAAGAAGTATCTTTCCTTGGTTTGATGGTCCAAAAAGGTTTATCCTTAAAGTAATGATTGTTGATCCATTTGACCCACAAAGACTCTTTGTTGTTGAGTATTCTCCATATTCTTTTGGAAAGCAACACCTTATTGACTGTGTGTATTGATTGAATACCTAATCCCCCTTCTTTTGTAGGTAAACAAATTGTGTTCCATCTAACCTAAGCTTGTGTTTTCTTATGTCCATCACTTGACTAGATGAAATTCCTAGTAACTTCTCCAAGTCCTTCCAGAGTTTCTTAGTTAGGAAAGATAAGATGATTAATTTGTGTAGAGGCTACTAAAGGATGACTAGTCAGAGCCTCCCTATATAAGTTAAACATATATTGCACCAACTACTCATTCTTCTTCTGACCATATCAAATAGAGGCTGACAATCTTGGTATGTGATTCTTCTAGAGATGATAGGGATCCCCAAATAAGTAAAAGGAGAGTCTTTAGATCTTAGTACAATTATCTCCATTAGCAAGTTAGTAATACTTGATGCTTCAAAGGAAAATATGATGAAGTTTTTATCTTTATTGATGCTCAGCTCGACATGTTGCTAAAAAGTGAATTAAAAATACTTAATGCATTAAAGGATAACATGATGAAGCTTTTATCTGTGTAGATGCTTAGCCTTGACATATTACTAAAGGATTCCAGGGAATGAATAAGGCATTTAACTGATTTAGTATTGGCTCCATAAAAAAAGAAGCAAGTCATCAACGAAAACCGAACTTGAAGATTCTTAGAGGTGAATCTTTTCTCCTTGTTTATACTATGTTCCATTAATATTGAGAGCACCGCAATTGCAATAGTAAATAGATAAGGGGAAAGAAGATCCTTTTTCTTATTCCTTATCCCATCCAATTGGTTCTAAAGCTTCCCCATTGATTAATACATATATGTTAAAAGTTGTGATGTATTGTGCAATCCATATAGTAATCTTCTATATTAGTTAATATGAATTCCTAATCCAAAATGTCAAAAGCTTTTTGCATATCTATTTTCATTGTACAATTTTCCTGAGAATTTCAATTTCCTTCCCTGTACTTCTTCCCTCAATAAAAGTTTCTTGAGATAACTAAGTCAAAGATAGAAGGAATAACTTGAGCCTTTTAGTTAGAATCTTAAAGATAATCTTGTAAAATATATTAGAACAAGCAATAGCTATATAGTCCTTCGTAGAACTTGGATTGTTGGTTTTGGGAATAAGGTATAAATGAGTTTTGTTCCAGGCTTTTAACATCTTGAAGTTGGAGAAAAATTTTAAAATTACTATACTCACTTGCATTTTCAAATGGTTCCATGCTTTTTGTGGAAATAAGCATTAAACCCATCTAGGCTATAGGCTTTGTTAGGATATAAACTAAAGACCATTTTCTCAATCTCTTCCATCGTGATAGGTTGATTAATCAAATTATTCCCTTGATAAAGAGCTAAAGATGAATGAACTCAATCATATGCTTAATGGTCTAGTAGGGGAATTGCCTAAGAATTGTTAGAAACAGTCTTTAAGATGAAGAAGTAGTTCTTTTCGTTTGCAAACACACAACATTCATCATTGCTGAGAGATTTAATACTATTATGGTTCCTTCTAGTAAGCAAGGAACTATGGAATAATTTGGTGCTATTATCCTTATTTTTAGACAATTGATCCTAGGTTTTTGTTTGATTTGAGAGGAGTAATTATGCAGGTCTTGAGAATACTCCTTAAGAGCCTTTTTTTCCTTCCAACTGTTTGGTCACATTCATAGGAGAAACATAGAGCTCTTTCTACATATGAACTAGACGGGCCTTTTCCTTGTTAACATCCATTAATGAGTCAGTTTGAATAATGAAGCATAATCTCTTCAGCTCCACTATATTGTTTATAAGTTTCTTGTAAAACTAACAATCCTTAAAGCCTGGAACGTCGTGATTCAATCCCCTCATGATTGCTTCCTAGCAATATCATGATCTTTATATGGTAATATAGTATAAGATACTTAAACGATTGACTTAGTGTAAGTGGGAGATTGTTGGTTTATGTACTATAGTCAATCAGTTAGTTATAGTTCAGTGATTACTATAGTCAGTCAGTTAGTTATAGTTTAATGATAATTGTTTGAAGACATTCTTTATGTCAATCAGTTAGTTATAGTTTAGTGATAATTATTTGAAGACATTTTTTATCTTATACATACTTGGATGTATATGATAAAGTTTATAAGATAAATATACATTACAAATAAAATTATAATAAGATTATAATTATAATATTCATATTGCATTTATGTATTATTCTTAACTTGTTCCTAGTTATTTTTATATTAAGACTAAACATTAATAGAACGTAAAAAGATTAGCACATATTATGTTTTTTCTTATGAAGGAAGTAGTCAATCTTATAGACTAGAGATATTTAAACAAATGTGTGGGTGCTTGTCAAAGAAGAAGTTCACTAAACTGACCTTACATGAGAAATCTATTTAAAACATTATAGTGCGAGCACGATCATAGTACTTTGTAAGTGAAATAGCGCCAAAGATGAGCTAGTAATACTGAAGGGACCAATAACAAGATCAAAAGATAAAAGGTTCAAAGAAGCGCTTCAAAGAATTGTAGATGGAATGGAATCTCAAGAGACAATGAGGGCTAATGACAAGATAACTAATCAAGTTGGGCAGAATGTGCAAGAAGACTTTCATTCTTATTTAATTAATTATTTTACGTTAGAAACATAACTTTTGGCAGCTCACTACCTGTGTTTTGGGCTTGTTTAAAACTTTTAGGTTTAATGGGTTGTATTTTAAAAATATTATTTTTGGCTTTAATTATTTTGGTGAAAGGCCCGTATTTAAAGATCTTTTATGTAGTTAGGATTTCTTTCTTTTCAAGAGGTATAAATACATCATAATAAATATTATTTAGGGTTAGATTCGATGAACAATGAAGTCTTAATGGAGGATTCTTATCTTCTTTTATTACATCAAGAATATAATTCTTATCAAGGTAAACACTTGTGGTGAATTTCTATTCTTGTTTTTGAATCAACCTTATTATATGTGTTTCCTTTCATATAATTGATTAAGGGTTCATTTGGAGATTTCTTCTTGTTCATGTTCTATCCAGAGTTTGTGTTGAAGGGGTTTCGGATTCTTTAGACTTAGGATTCTGCATCATTTGGTATCAGAGCTTGGATTAGGATAAATTCTTATTTATCTTGTGTTCATGTGCTGTTATTACTGTTATTTTTTATTAGAACTCGAAATTAGGGTTCATCTTATTACTGTGTTTTTCTGAAAACAAAAACAAAAAAATCAATAGCTAGACAAGAAGAAAACGTTGCTACAGTAAAAAAAGTTAAAAACGAAAAAAAATTAGTAACTAGACAAGGAGAAACATGTTGACACAGTAAAAAAATGTTGAAAAAAATCAATTGCAAAAAAAACCTTTGTGGTTGGCGTGATTATAGGATTTTCTTTTACTGGCTTCCTATTTTGTTTAATGTCTTTACATCTTTGCATTCAAGTTAATTTTTTCACTAGGGAAAATTCAATTCCCACATTTATGCATTAGTTTTGTCATTTTCTTTCATTCTAAGTTTCTATTTTTTTCTCTTATTGTTTCTTTTTGTTTTCATTTACACCATAATTAAAATTTTGATTCTTGTTAATTTAAATTATGCATTTTTGTTGGGCATCATACATCATTTCCTCTTGTGTGCCCATTTTGCCTTCATTCATTTCGGTGCACTTACTTATAGATTTGTGTTCATCTTCTTTCTTAGGTATTTTCATTGCATTCCTAAATCTTAATTTGCTATTTGTGCATTACCTTGACTGAAAACTGAATTCTAAAGTGCAATTGAAAATATCAAGTTTGAGTTAAAAAAAGCTTGAGTGTGTAAGCTTAAAAGAGAGAAAAAGCCAGTTTTGAGTGAAACACGAGTGGAGTGTCATCTTTTGAGTGAAACACGTAAAAGAGTGACTTGTGAGATTATCTTTTATTGCTAACCATTTTTCTTACAACTTTTGTCATAAGAATGGCCGGTGGAACGGATGGAAAGGAAACATTTCATGAAGAGGATGACAATGTGCCTGATTTGAAAGTGATGTATAGGCACTCATGAATGAGTTCAAGAAGTTATCTACTAGGAAGGATTAGATGGATGAGAGAATTAATGAAACCAGTAGAATCTAAAACCGTAGTAGATCAATTGGCAGTTATAAGAATCGGGAGGAAGGATTGGAAAGAATTCGTAAGGGGTAGAGTAAGGAGGGAAGAAAGAGTGGAGAGAAAAGATAACAATGTTAATCCCATCAAGATGAAAATTCCATCTTTCAAAGGTAGGAATGATGTTGAAGTGTACTTGGAATGAGAAAGAAAGGTGGATATGGTTTTTACTTGTCATAACTATTCTGAAGATAAGAAAGTGAGATTAACGGCAGTGGAATTCTCTAATTATGCATTAGTTTGGTAGGATGAATTAGTAAAGAATAGGAGAAGGAATAGGAAACCACCTATATCCACTTAGGAAGAGATGAAAAGAGTGATGAAGAAAAGGTTTGTACCACCTTATTACTATAGAGAGTTGCACCAACAATTACATAGGCTCACACAAGAAACTAGTTCAGTAGAAGATTATGACAAGGAGGTGGAGATACTATTGATTAAAGCTAATATAGAAGAAGACGAAGAGGTGACAATGGCTTAGTTTATGGGTGGATTAAACAGGGAAATTGTTGATGTGGTTAAATTGCAACATTATGTGGAGATGAAGGACTTAGTGAACATTGCTATGAAGGTGGGGAGACAACAAAAACAAAGAAAGGCAGCCAAGTCTTTCTCAAACTCTAGCAACAAATGGAATCTAAAATGGAGCAAAAATGAAGATAAAAAGAGGGAGCACTATACAGATTCCAAGGAGAAAGGCAACGAGTTAAATAAAGGTAAGGAGAGGAGTACTTCAGTTTAAAAAGATACCACTGATTCATCCTCTAAACCTTCTAAACATAGGGATATTCAGTTCTTTAAATGTCAAGGGTGTGGTAATTATGCATATGATTGTCCTAATAGGAAGACTATGTTTATTAAGGGTGGTGAAATTATTTCTGAGCTGATGGTAGTGATTTAAGTATACCACCTTTGAAAGATTTTTCTAATGTTGATGAGAATGTTGTGTATGCTGTGAAGGGTGAATCTTTAGTTTCTAAACGTGCATTGAACTTGAATGTGAAGGAAGATGACCTAGAATAAAGGGAGAACATATTTCACACGAAATGCTTAGTAGGTGGGAAAGCTTGTAGCATGATTTTAGATAGAGGCAGTTGCACTAATATGGCTAGTACTATTTTGGTATAGAAGTTAGGGTTGAAATGTGTTAAACACTGTAATCCATATAGACTAAAATGTTTGAATGAAAGTGCTGAAGTTAAAGTTACTAAGCAAGTAGTTGTTGCATTCTTTATTAATAGATATGCAGATGAAGTTGTGTGCGATGTCGTACCTATGCAAGTTGGTCATTTATTGTTGGGTAGGTCATGACAATTTGATAGGCATGTTATACATGGTGGGTACATGAATAGGTATTCTTTTATGTATAATGGGCGGAAAGTTACCCTTGCTCCTTTATCACCCAAAGAAGTATACTTTGAACAATTGAAAATTCAACAATCATCAAGCGGGGATTCAGGTAGTGAATTTCAAAAGAAAGAAGAGAGAAAAGAGGCCATGAGAGAAAAGAATAAAATTAAAGACGCAATGGTGAGTGACTGTATAAGTGAGAAAAAGAAAGTGAGATGTGCAGGAGAGAATAAGTTAGTGAGTGAAAAAAAAAAGAAAAGAACATCAAAAGTGAGCAAAGGAAAATTAAGAGGAGTGAAAAAGTTAAGAAACAATCATGTTTTTACACAAAATAGAGAGTTAAAAAGTGCATACTTAGGTAAGAGAGCTTTAATCTTGATTAGGTTTAAGGAAACTTTGTTTACCAACACTGACCATGACCCAAATTTGCCTAGTGTGTTTATGACCTTGTTGCAGGGTGACTGGGTTTGGGTGCATATGCAAAAAGAAAGGTTTCCACAGCAAATGAAGTCAAAACTTGATGTTAGGGGTGATAAACCATTTCAAGTGTTGGAATGCATTAATAACAATGCATACAAGATAGACTTTCCAAGTGCGTATAATGTTAGTGCTACTTTTAATGTTTCTAACTTATCTCCTTTTGACTTTGATTCAAATTTGAGGACGAATCCTTTTGAAGATGGAGGGGGATAATGCAAGCACGACATGGTATTTTGTAAGCAAAATAGCGCCAAAGATGAGCTAGTAATGCCAGAGGGACCAATAACAAGATCAAGAGCTAAGAAGTTCAAAGAAGCGCTTTAATCCTATATAGGCCAAACTGTAGATGACATGGAATCTCAAGAAATAATAAGGGCTATGACAAGATAACTAATCAAGTTAGGTGGAATGTGCAAAAAGACTTTTATTCTTAGTTAATTAATTATTTTATGTTAAAAGCATAACTTTCTATGGCTCACTACTTGTGTCTTGGGCTTGTTTAAAACTTTTAGGTTTAATGAGTTGTATTTTAGAAATATTAGTTTGGGCTTTAATTATTTTGATGAAAGGCCCATGTTTGAAGGCCTTTTACATAGTTAGCGTTTCTTTCTTTTCAAGAGGTATAAAAACATCATAATAAACATTGTTTAGGTTTAGATTGGATGAATAACGAATTGTTAAGGGAGGATTTCTTATCTTCTTTTATTGCATCAAGAATATAATTCTTATCAAGGTAAACACTTGTGGCGAATTTATATTCTTATTTTCAAATCAATCTTATTATATGTGTTTCCTTTCATATAATTGATTGGGGGGTTCATTAGGGTTGGGGATTTCTTCTTGTTCATGTTCTATTCAAAGTGTGTATTTAAGAGGTTTCAGGTTCTTTAGCCTTGGGGTTCTGCATTACAGTACTTGTATGTTCATGTAAATTCTCATTATGACGATTTTATAGAAAGAATCATTTGATTTGAGATTTCCAAAGTTACCTTGTCTATGAATTGCTTTGTTTTGGTATTACTTATAACCCGTTCTAATAATGAGTAGTTCGATCGGTAGTCAATAGATGTAGTACGAACTATATGGAGATAGTTGAGTGATCAATATATAATTCATCACCTTAAAGTAATTAGAAAGGATATTATATTGTTCTTGATTATTATTGATTCGATAAACCTTTAGCCAAAATGGAATAACATTTGTAAATAATTTACAAATATGATTAATTAAATCAATAGCTAATGGTAGAAAACTAATATGATTGGACTTAAAATAAAGTAAACATTAATTTTATGCTCTATGTCTAAGTGGAATATTAAATGATGAAAGAATTGAATTATACGAAAAAATTATGCATGGAAAGATTAGTTAAAACTAGTTTGACATTTCTAAATATTTGGGTGGTCATGATGTATTACTAGACGGTGCCAATCTTTGTCTATAAATATAAATTGTTTAATTAGATGATTAAAGATAAATTAAAAGAAATTTAATTTATCTAATCCTAAATATGATTTAGAGTTATAATTTGTATCCATTGCCAATATATTTAGGAATCTAACGGGTCACATATAAAAAACAGACTAAAGCAAGAAAAAATATTCTAATCAAGTTAGACTTAATTGTAAAGTTTGAAAACTTTTATAATTAAATATGATATATTTAATAAATAATGATCAATATAAGATGCTAGATCTTGTTTGAGCATAATTGATATTTAGTTATAATTATTTGTAATTATAATTAAAATTTAATTGAAAATAGAATTTAATCTCAATTAAATTATTCTAATGTCCAAAACTTATTATAAGTAGACTTAAGCTTTAAGAAATTAGCACTCCTTGCATAATCTTCTTTACAATAGTGGTAGAGTTCTCTCAATAAGTTTTGTGGATATTGTTAAAGATCTAACACTTGTACGACTGCAATGATTAAGATGGGCGAGTTTTGAAAACAGTTCGAAGAAAATGACAAAAAAAGATAAAATTTCATAATAATATATGAATTACTACTAATATTTAATTATAATTTATATGTTAATTATTTTATAATATTTTAGTAATATTAATTTTTAAGAAATAAAAAAATTTTGTAATTATTTTACTATGCGTAAAATCAAGTCTTGCCCGATTTCCTTATAACATTTACTTTCCATTATCATATCGCAGAGGCACGTTTCTTGCCCTCTGAACTCCATTTCTTATTCTGCACACTTTGCTACAATTGTGTTTCTTTTTTGACTAGTAAATATTTAACCTTTTCATGTTCTCCCAGCTAGTTGTAAAAAATAAATAATAAAGTAAGTTTATGGGATATTGGCATGCTGGTCTGATTAGGATCGTAGCAGATCTTCCGTGCTTATTTACTTAGTCCCGACTTTCATTTTACCCAGGGGCTTTATTGGTCACAACAAAATTTTTTGTACTATTTACTTAGTTCAAAAAGAGAGGAATACTTTCTGACACCAAAATGGTTGCAATTTTCAATACACGTCTGATTGATTTACTTTCCAAATGTTTGGTTTGCAGAGAAAATAGTTTTGTTGCACAAAAGCTGGTAATGATGGAAAATGAAACTTTATAATTACGCGGATGGGATAAATTACAATTGGTGATCTGTTACCGTATTTTCTACGCTATTATTTACCATGAACTGACAATATCAGTTGGCAGTTTGTCTCCGTAATCCTGCATGTCTGTCTGCCAATAGTTGGCAGATGGCTGATGGACTGACCTAAAATATCATATCAGACATGGATTTTGAGACTTACAAATGATGGTGGCATCTAGTCTGTTGATTAACGAAACAACAAATGGAGCATATTAGGCCATCTCCAACCATTACACCAAATTTGGTGTAAAATAGAATATTCCTATAATCTTTTTACACTAAATTTAGTGTTACTCCAATCATTCTACACCAAAATTTTACACCAAAATTTTTACACCAAAATTTTACAAAGAATATACCACAATAATTTAGTTATT
>JAOTAY010000009.1:8651563-8672293 GCA_025629805.1 Erythroxylum baracoense | reverse complement strand
AAATTATGTAAATAAATCAATTTGTAAAAAGGACATAAAAGGAATATGTTAAAAAGTAATTGGATAAAGTTGTCTTTGTACTTTTAGTGTAATAATATTCATTGCAGCATTTTGGTGTGAAAATTTGGTGTCTTCTTTGGAGTAGATTTATTGGCCTTGGTTGGAGATGGCCTTACTTGAGTGCCATAAAAATCGGCCTTTTGGGAGATTGGCGATCAGCGGACTACGTCCTTCTACTTCTAAATAAAATATATAACGTCTTCAGTTGGTCAATCTCTGGTAACCTTATGCTCTACCTTAGCGTCTATGCGATGATTCAATTTACAACTTACTTCCACCACTTGTGCACACAAGAGTGAGGGTTTGAGATCAACAAATAAGACTACTTTGCTACCTATGAGTTGACAAATTTCAGGCGCATCATACATAAAGCAGCAAGAGAAGACCAGATGAGTGCCTTCTAGCTTTACTAGACTCTGGATGATCCAAGTTTTCGTTCAAACAAGCGCCGCAATAGATAAACTTGAAGGATACTAGCAGCAATCAGAGCAGCTGATTCAATCATTGCCTTTTGTACTGCTCTCTGGCCCATGTTTTCATTTACTGCAAAAGTCACACTCGAATTATATATATCGGGTAAAGGAGAAATGGAAAGAAATGAGACAAAGCGGCAGATTGTGCCCGATAAAAGTTTGAAACTCCCAACTTTTTCCTTTTACTCCTGAAGCTCTAAAAAATTTCTACTTCCTAAAAAAATTGTTGAAAGGAAACCAAAAGGATGGAAGCCCGTCAGAACAAGGCACAATAATAAACTAGATTGTAACGAGTGATGAACTACAAATGATAATTTTTTTAAGAAATTAAGATCAGCATTAATCCAAAGTCAGTCAAGGTTTCTAACAGAGCAGCATTCAAGTGTGAAGCAGCAAGCATAAAATTTGACTGTTGGCAATAGAATACTGTCAGAACCTAAAGGAATGATCCGTTAAGAAATGTCAGAAATTGCAGGATGACAATTTTGACTGGTCTAACATGGCTTTAGAAGAATAATTTATTATGTACCAGCATCTACTAATTCCTTCTTACTTGCAATAAGAAGATGCATAAAATACGAGAACAGGAACTTGGCATACCTATTGCCTGGCGGTCTGTCTGAGCCTCAAGCCAATGTTGCTCGAACTGGATGTTGTAAAGAACTTCCTCCAGCCTCGCTATCTGCTCCAGCAATGGCGCAAAATGCTCTGCAGAAGTCAGATAAAACTGCTCTACTTAGTTTAGGAAAGATGAGGGAGTGATGACAAAACTTGCATTTTCCATCCGTAGGGGTTGAAGAAGCGAGGTTGTCGTGGGGTAGGTAACGGCAGGATGATTATTTACTAAAGAGTAAAAGCTTCTCACCATCTTTTGCATGCTGATCATAATGTGCGACCGAGAAATGACCGACTTGGACATCAAAATCGATCGTTTCATGATATGGGGACTTGTTAGTGAAACAGAACCGGTAAACCCCTTTCTTCTGAATTACGAACTCGAACTTCTCACTTGTCCTGTCACGAAAATCCTTAATTTGCTCGCCGGAAGGTCCCTTTATCTGATAACCATATCAGATTGTTAGAAAGGAAATGAAATGCAAGGCATAAAACTTCTAAATACAACATATCATCTATATGCACAGCAACCCCCACAGAATATCAAAAGCTAAGGTTTATTTGTTTTTATTTTCAAATTTAACAAAAAAAACTTATTTATTTGAATTTTTTGTTTTTATTTTTAGTCTTAATTTCTTCCAAATTTTAAAAGTTATAAAATTATAAAAACTAATTTTTGTTTTCTGATTCTAAGCTGAATTACTATGGACTAAATATTTGTTATTTAAATGAATTTTTAATAAAATTATCAATAATTTAATTTTATACTATATATTTAATTAATTAAAATTAATTATTAATAACAATTATAAATAATTTATTGTTACTTAATAATTTTATTTAATTTTTCTAACTAAATTAAACAAATTAAATTAAATAATTATCAACAAATGTAACTAAATTTAAAAAATCTTCAAAATATATAAATTATAAATAAAATTTGATTTAGTAATTGAAATATATTTAAAATAAATATTAACTTATAAATAAAAAGTTAATGTTTAAATTATTTATTTTACTAAAATATTTAATAAAATAAAATAATTTATTAATAAATATTATATAAGACATTAAAATGAATTTATTTAATCAAAAAAATTTATTTTTAGTTTTTATCTATTATGTAATTATTATCATTAATAAATATATAATTATTAACGATAACAACTAAACAAATATTGATTCTTAATTAAAAGAAAACAGCATAAAACGAAAACTAAAATTACATATAACCAAAACGCCCAAAAGATTTGAGCAGCTTAAATGTTTAACCCAGTTTTCTGTAGATCGTGCCTCTCCACAGCACCACTATAATGCCAAAGGGATCAACCAGATCAGAACATGTACGTCCATTTCAATTCTCCCATAGGTATCCCTAGCCCCAGGCTTTAGCTATAATCAATGAACAGTATCCTTATATCAACTCACACTGCACAGAAACACCTAGAGTTTGCAAAAGACGACAGCCCATCCTAACCCCCACACATCCTTGAATCTCATATATCTACACCATTTATCATTTCCATTCTCTAGTTCTAGCAAACCCACAAAGCGGAAAACACAGAACAATTAAAAAACAAATGATTGCACAGCTGAAATGAATAGGAAAGGAAGAGACATACCATGAGATCGATACCTTCGTTGGCCAAATGCCAGGGGTGGTCAGCCTTGATGACGACGAAGGAGACATGAAGAGTGTCACCCTCGAACAGGACATTGTGAGACATACATTCTTCCCTGTCTATTACAAACCTGATCCCAGTTGTCCCTCCCACGCAACCCAACACTATCAGTGTGCATGCTATTACCACGCATCTGAGTTTCCTCCTTTCCATCTCTTCCTGAATGTAACTCCATTCATGTCAAATTAGAACAAGAATTGATACAGAACAATTGTAAGAGAGTTAAGATCAGGAGATATGGGAGATGCATAACAAAGTAAATACCTTTCTAATTGTTGTAGCGGTCGTTGGGCTGACAAAATAAATGTTTCAGAAACTTTTGTTGTTTTGAGGATGTTTCGGACTTTAAAACAAAGGAAACAAAGAAAGAATAAAAACACAAACTTGGCAGAGTGGTTTTATTTTATCAGTTTTACTCTTAGATTTGTACTTAGGTTGTAGCTGTTCAAGGAATTCGATTTCAGTTATCGACACGGGTTGTAAACTAACAAACATCCAAAGATCTGTTAGTGGTAGAAGATAATGTTATCTAACCCAACACGATACGAAACGAGATCGAGTTAGAGCAGCTAACTGTATATCGCTATTTTGTTGGATGAGAATGCATCGGGCCAAATGCCATTAAAATAGCCAAAATAATGAAGAAGAGTTCTTTTTATCTTACTTATTTACCTCGGTGATTTTAAAGGTAAAAGAGTTAAATCAGCTCCTAAAATAAAGTTTTTTTTATTTGATCCGGACCTGATTTCTTAGATTAATGCCTACTTAAATTCTAACTCTTTTAAATAAAATAATGTTTGTTTAAAATAGTTAAGTCTCGAGTAAATCAAAGCTTGAGTTTGAGCCTAGAGTTAGCCTATGAATTGGTCAATTGAAAACATTTGACTCTAAATTTATAAGTCGCCTGTTGCCATCTCTAAATTAGATACTAATATAATTACCGAATTTTAATTTAAGCTTAAGCTTTTAATATCTTAAAAGACAATTTGAAAACATTGAATTTAAGTTCTAATCTAACAACATTTATGAAATATCTCAAACGTTGTTGTCTGGCTCATAACTTTTATATATATACAGCTACCCTTCCTTAATTGCATTGTAATTCCTGACCCTTTATTCCTCTTTTGTTCACAAATTTTGTCGTCTATCTCATGCTTCTCAGTTAAAAACATGCTCGTCTTCTCTTCTCATCTAATCTTATGCTTGTCTTCTTGTCAAATTAGCTTGTTTCCTATTTTCCTGTCATTGCTTCCTAGATGTGGTGAGCAGTAACCTCTCAAAGTACACAATGGCGGTAATCTCTACATTCTATGTGAGGAATCCTTAGCTCTTATTTACTTCACTACAAGAAAATGGGTGTTTAGTGACGAAAATTATTGACAGAATGTGAAGGTTTTCTGTCGACAAGCGAATTTGCAGACGAAAATTACCGACCGCATGAGTCGTCAGAGAAACAACCATCGGTAATCTTTAGTGATAGAATAGAAATATTCCGTTGGGAATTTACCGACAAACAAATTTTTTTCTGTCACTAAATATAGTGACGGAATTTTTAAGTCCGCCGGTAATTTTACTGACAGAATATTTCTATACTGTCGGTAAATATTACTGACAGAATATTTCTATACTGTCAGTAAATATTACTGACAGATAAAGTATTGAAAATCCGTCGGAATATTTATCGACGGTAATTTGTTTTCCGTTTGCAAATTTAGCGACAGATATTATATGTACGTCGTTAAATTTAGCGACGATAAGTTTTTCCGTCAATAAATTATTTACCGATGGATATTGTTTTTTTATTTTTCAATTTTGATTGGTAATTTTATGATTGATATTTCATTTTTACAGTTAGCTAGTAATAATATATTGAATTTGTTTTACATTTAACTTATCTAAACAGTAAGTTGAAAGATAATATAAAGTAAAAATTATTATCCACAACAATAAATATGTAATTCAAACAAAATGACTTGAGAGTAGTAAAACTAAGCTATGCAGTTGGTGAAGGTGGATGGTCTGACTGGTACGATGAGGTGCTGCGCCTCCCATTCTTCTTATCTATCTCATTACAGAGTTGAGTTATGTACTCCATCGATGTTTGTAATTGAGTTGCCAACATTTGTATTGTACTCTCAAGCAGAACGACTTTCTTATTTGATGCCGACCACCTACTAGATGCAGCTGTACTAGACGTGAAGGATTGCGAATATCATGTGTTTGCAAATGAAACTAAGCCAAAAATCCTCCCACGACAATTCCTACCACCCACTGCATCAAGATATGTCTGATTCTCATCAAGAGTTTCAGAGTGTTAAGACTGTCGTTGAATACTTTCTTATATTTGGTTTTATCAAGAGGCAATGTTTATGTTAATAAGTGATAATTATTAAAAATTAATATTAAAACATAAATTTCACGTACATTAAATTCTATACATCGAGTGTTGATGAAGGTCACACTATCATGCTTCTTAGTGTGGGAGTGTAAAAAGAGCTGACGAGGTAGACTTCGTGCCTATAGACTTTTCCTGCATCAGAATAAAATGTTAGAAGTGAACTACAATTTTAAAAAATTTTGGCAGAGCTTCCTTTATTTTTATGATATTTACCCCCTGTTGAACAAAGAAAGTAACTTAAAAACACAATCATATATGTTACCAGAAAATTATCATTCTCCATAATATACATATATTTTCATACCAAAATTTACACATAAAATTAAATTGAAATACATCAAAGTAAAAAAATCAGAATATAAATGTAAAGTGTAGATATTTACAAGTTTCTCTGCATGCTCCTGTTGAGTAATAAATCCTCTAGTGTGCACGGGAAGACTCTTTCCCCTTGGTCCTCCATATCTATTGGCAAAATTGTGTTCTGAAATGGACATTATCTCAGGTGATGTTCAATACTGTTGCCAACGATTCTTTATTTCCTCAAATATTTATGGAGGTCATACATCAGTCTTGCGTAGCACACTAAAAAAACTCTATAACATGTACGAGCTCACCTCTCCCATACTTTATAAATTACCCGGTGAAATTTGGAATCTTAAAAAAATTCTTTCTAAAAAGAGAAAAACATACTATAAGTACGTATAACCTACAATATTTATCTAATTAATGTATAAAATTAATTAGCTAAAAAATACAAAACTCTTGATAATAAAAATCCTTTGTTGCTTGAGAGACATTATTCCATATATAATCCTCAAGATCAATCTTCTCCTTGAACTTGAATGTTATATTTCTTGAGTACATTCTAGACAGAAACAACCTCATATATAAGCAATTTAAGATCATTTTCAAATTAAAACATATAACTTCAGTATAAACTTATGGTGTTATCATGTATGTATTTTCACTCACAGATTGTTGACTATTGTGATGTACATTCTTACATCTACTCCCTTAGCTCCAGGCTAGAGGTCGCCTTCTTTATCTGTAACATTTACCCCTAATATCTTTGTCAGTATAGGGATGGTAGATGGTGTAGTAGTAGGTACAGAAGGTGATGCCTTATCTAGATGTGTAGTAGCTGGAGGTACAACACCTGATTTTGTAGCAGCTACAACATGTGATGCTTCACCTAGAAAGTAACTGGCTCCAAATTATGGTAACCTTATCCTTGACCGCATCATATCCTGTTTTCTCTTTGGTGGCATATTTTTAATATAAAATTCACATTTTATTGAATATTCTAGTAATAGAATAATATAAATAGAATATATAACAATATGTTGTTGATGCGATAATAGATTTATTCATATAATATTCTATTACAAATACAAATTAATCACTATCATGATCACTTAATTGTAAATCAAAATCATCATCATCATCATCATCTTTTTTTGAAGAATTAGAATCAAACTTATGTTCCTCTTCAATTCTTTCTCCCTTCGCATGCTCTCCAGTAAAAATTTCAATATATTTTTTATTTGGATCGTTCAAAGGTTCATTCTCGTCATATGTAACAAATGCATTTATCCCATAAACATCTTCCTGAAACGCTTTGCTTTCAATTCTCTTATTTTCTCCTTTTCCATGTAATTCATAAATACCTCTAGGTTTTACTTTACAAATAACCAACCAATCTGACTTATCTCGTTGTAAGCTGGGAAAAGGGACATAATACACTTGAATCGCTTGCATCGTCAACACGAAAGATTCAAATTGTCTAAATCTTCTTCGGTGATTGATTTCAACTAGATTGTATTGGCTATGCACTTTCGTACTAACATTAGAAATTGGATTAAACCAGTCATACTTAAATATCACACTCTGCTTTATTGGTAATGTAGGGTACTCAATTTTAAGTATCTCAATAATTTTACTATAGTAATCCATCAAATCTCCTTGTATACAAACCCAATTATTTACTGTTGTCATGTTATGACCACGATATTCTATATGAAATTTGTATCCATTAACAAAATATACTGGATATGATTTAACAATTCGCTAAGGTTCTTTCGTAAGATCATATATGAACTTGTCCTCTATTGGACTTTTTGAGGCCTACGAAAAAATCATATTAAATAGTATAATGTCGTTTGAACATTTTGTTCTAGTAATTCAACCGTTTCAATAATTGTAAGTGAAAACTTACATATTTGTCGAATCATCGAGGAAAGTGTCTTTCAACTTCTTTATTGATATCATCCTATGTTTTTTGGGGCATTAACTCGCATAATCATTCCTTGTATAATCTAAAGGCATTATTATGTATTTTAGTTGTGAACAATACTAACTTCGAAAACCAAAAAAATCAATTTGAAAATCAACTTCAACTTACTACACGAAAGGTTGAACCTCTTATTAGTTCAATAAAATATAACCATAGGCAGCTTCTGTTTCTTCCTCTATTAACATTCTTCTTATTGATCGTCTATATGTTCGTCCAAGATATGTGAATATGGATAAGTTACCATCACCATCATCCGTTCCTCCCTCATCACCATTTCAAGGAACTTTTCTTTCTCTCTTGTACATATGCAACTCAAAATAATGTGAACAAAATGTACTTGCTTCCTTCACTAAATAACCATTACATATCAAACCTTTAATTCTAGCCTTGTTTTTGACATTTTTCTTCAAGTGATGCAATTACCTACATTAAAAATAGCAATTGATATACAATTTTTATGATTAAAACATGCTATAACTCTAATTTAAATATTTACTATAATTACCTCTCAAATGGATACATCCATCGACATTGAACTGGATTAGCAAGTTTAACCTCGTGTGCTAAATGCACGAGTAGATGTTCCATATAATCAAAGAAGTTTGGAGAGAAAATCCCTTCTAATTTGCACAAGATTACTGGAATTTTCCTTTCTAGTTTTTCCATTTCAACCAACTTTATTTCAGATGATGTTAAACTTTTGAAAACAAACTTAATTCTGTTATAGCTTCTCAAACCTTATTCAATAGCAACTCCTAAAATGCAATTAGAATTAGCCTTTGTATAAACACATGACAATTATAACTTTTCATCCCAAATAATTTGTTGTTCCTCATGTCAACACACCTTGCCAAGTTTGAAACATATAGGAAACTTTAGACTTTTCAACCATTCACAAAAATTTTTCTTTTATTTTTTGTCCAAAGTGTAATATGTTTTCAGATATTTATTTATGCGAAGATCTTTATCTAACTCATTCCTTCTACAAAAAAGCTTCGAATCAGCTCGTGATTTTGCATTGTCCTTTGTCCTCCCTTCAGTGTTCATTATGATATTGCATATATTGTCAAAATTATTTTTTTTGAATATGCATTACATCTAGAGATTATGACGTATCAAATTAGTTTTCTAATATGGCAAATCTTAAAAGAGCTTCGTTTTCTCCAACCAAACTTTTACTAATGCTTGTATTAACTTTATTAGCTTCAAGTTCTGTAACTTTCAGCAACCCTAATTCATCAATTTCCTGCAATATCTTTTCACCAACTTTGTGAGGGGGAGGAGGTGTTTGTACTATCATATTCTTAATAAACTTATGTTTATTGCGTCTAAATGGATGATCTAGAGGAAGAATTTCTTATGGTTGTCAAACCAAGATGTTGTAGCCCTGTTTGGAAGATAAAACGCATCAGAATTATTGTCATAATAAGGATCCCTTGTTGTGCTCCATCCAGACAATATAGTACACGTCAAAAAATCGCTAATCATCCACATCAAAGTTACTCTCAACACAAAATTTTGTTTAATAGACACATCATATGTCTCCACACCATATTCCCAAAGATGACGCAATTCAGATACTAATGGTTATAAGAATACGTCAATTTTATGCTTTGGATTTATAGACCCTGACACAATCATTGTCAAGAACATACATTCCTCATTCATAACATCCATAGAGGCAAATTAGAAGGAGTAATTATGATTGACCATGATGAATATTGTTGTATGGATTGACCAAAAGGTTGGAATCCATCCGTCGACAATCCCAACATAATATTTCGACTTTCAGCTGCAAACTCATAATGGGTGTTATTGAAATGTTTTCATACCAGTGCATCCGATGGAAGACTCATTATTTTATCTTCCTGTTCATGTTCATTATGCCATCTCATGTGAGATGCAGTAACATCAGACACATATAGTATTTGAAGTCTCGGAGTTAGTGGGAAATAATAAATTCTCTTCCAAGGTACTAATTTCTGTTTCGTAGTATGCTTTCTAGGTTTGAACCTAGATTGAGAACAAAATTTGCACTCTTGTAATTCCATATCATCTCCTCAAAACAACATACATCCTAATTTGTAACAATCAATTTTTTCAACTGGCAAACCAAGACTCCTAATAAATTTCTTTATATTGTAAAAATTATCAAACATTGTATGATTAGGAGGCAATGATTCATTATACTAACCAAAATTTTTTTCAAAAGTTTGATTAAAGATATACCCTTCAGACTTTATGTTCAATATTCGAGCAATTGAAGACAATTGAGTCATCATCTCACAATTTGGCCATAATTCTTAGTTAGTTGATTATAGTACGTCAAAAAACTGTTTTGTATGGGGGTTTGGTTCTTCTTGAAGATTTTCTATATTTTCCTGAAAAGTATAGCCGGCTACATCATAAACTATTTGGATGTAAGAATTTTCAATTGCCCCCACATTATTTATTTTAAATACAATCCCCCATTAAAACTCATCCATATTTATTGATGAGTTTACTCTATTACTTCTTGAGATGCTACAAATCAATGGCTCCCTATGTAGTGTCCACTCAAAATAATTTGGAACAAACCATTTTCTTAACAAATGGAGATTCTGTTCATCAATAGGAAGAAAAAAATATGTTTGCACTTTTTACATGGACATTTGATATTTGGGCCATCCATATATGCAGGTTGAGAACATACATAGTGAATAAAAGCTTCAACTCCCTCAACAAACTCTGGATTAATGAAACCATCAGGTGTTAATCGTCTATACATCCAAGATCTATGAACATTACTCATTTCTACAAAACTATTATTTAAAAAGTGAGAATTAATTACATTGAAGTTTAAGTAATCATGTTTGAATTAATCACTTACAAGTTGATTTACTAAGTTCGAACTAAAAGAAACACTAAGGTACGTGGCATTATTACACCATATGAATCGAGAAAGTAAGTTCTCGTTGTGACTCCTAGGCTGGTGGAATTTTTCACTGATAAGTCTCACAGAAGCCGCATCATGGGTTTCCAGCCTATATACTATCCTAGGGTGTTATTATGCCTCAAATCATTGTGAATTTTCAATAACTATACAACTTACCACTTCTTTAATTTTTTGATTGAAGTTCATACACTAAGTTCGAATTAAAAGAAACACTAAGGTACGTGGCATTATTATTCCATATGAATCGTGAAAGCAAGTTTCGCTATGACTCCTAGGTTTGTGAAAATTTTCACCGATAAGTCTCATAAGAGCTGCATCATGGGTTTTTAGCTTATATACCATCTTAGAGGTTTATTATGCCTTAAGTCATTGTGAATTTTCTGTAACTATACAACTTACTTCTTCTTTAATTTTTGATTCAAGTTTATATACTAAGTTCGAATTAAGAGAAACACCAAGATATGTGACATAGTCAAACCATACGAATCAGGAAAGCTAGTTCTCGCTATGACTCCTAGGCTCATGGAATTTTTCACCGATAAGCCTCATGGGAGTTACATCACGAATTTTTAGCCTATATATTGCCCTTGGAGTTTATTATGCATTGGATCATCATTTTCATCTCAAACTCATTCCACGTACAGTAAATACCTATATAATTCATACATCTACTCATCAATGATTCAAACAAAACCCAAACATAAATACTTAGACTATAAAAAAACATAAAAACTCATAAATGATTATAAGAATATTCTAAACAACAACATAAAATTAAGACCTCCTTTGCATTCACATAAAACCCAAACCCAAATACTTGTACTACTAAAGTAACACATATGGTAGACATTAGTTGGACGACTTACCTGGATGGATGGACAACCACAAACTACAAGGAAGAAGGATGAGCAATGCTTTTCAACACAAAATAGGCCTTGCGAAAAAGAATATTTTGTATTTAATATAATACACTTGTTCAATAGTTTTGTATTTATATTTGTTGCATACAACGCCAAATTTCACTATAAGCATTAAAACTTGAAACTCTTACAATCAATTATCGATATAATGTCAATAAAAGCATGTGATATATACCAACATAAGTAGAACACTTCCAACATGTGATATAAACATTAAAAAGAGATAAACATAATGATTTTCTTTCTTCTTTTGTTACCTTGGGAATTCTCTTACATAAATGATAGAATAAATGGATCATAAAACTTTATCATTATATTCCATACTAAAATAAACCAAAACTTGGCATAGGATATATGTTTATAATCTCTAACCAATATTTTGTTATGCTAGGAATAATGTAATGGAATTTATATTATGATATACAGTTCAAATACCATCTGCATTAGTGCTCAGAACAAGTTCTTCATTATACCATTTTCCATATAATTAGAGTTAACTATTATAATCTCCCTTATTTTTATTGAAATGCAATAACACCACCAATGCTTATTCTAAATGAGAGGATTAGAAACAATAAAGAAAAAGATACTCAACTCCAATTCATTATCTAAACTGTTATTTCATGCATCAATGCTAATATAAATAAATAAAATACAATTACCAATCTAATCTTGAATGCATTAATGGCAATATATAAATCATTGCCAATATGTGTTGCATATATGAAAACAATATGTAAGAAATTAGTAGATGATAAGGATAAGGATTTGTCCACATTTTTCTTCAGTATTTAGTTTACATCTGGATAACAAGATTACATCAATTTCAATGCATCAATGGATAGAGCAATGTATTAGTTTCAATATAGGAATTAAGGAAATTCCATTCTATAATTTCATGTGAAAGATGGTACTAATCCTTTTATTCTTTTATGATAATAAGGAATCACATGAACTGATTGTATAGCATGTGAAAGAAGGTACTAATCCTTTTATTTTTTTATAATAATAAGGAATCACATGAACTGATTGTTGTTTATCTCAAAGACCATATTTTATGCCATGCAAAAGCATGCCATGGATAATACATTGATATGCCATTTAAAAATGTTTTTAGGCATCAATGCTTTGGAGAAAGAGGGTAAGGACCATAGCCATCGAATATCCTGATGTTGAGCCCTCACAACCGTGCATGGCACGAACGAACATTCTAGCACTATCGTACAAGTGGAGGAATATAGTGGATAACGTGCAAGTTTTTATAGGAGGAAGGCTATACACGATTTGATCTCTCAATAAGAAGGTAAGAACTTTCAAAATCTTTGATCCAAAATAATTGTTGCACTTAGATATTTTGATTTTTTAATTTTAAAATATTTAAATTTGAAAGAAAAATTTGAGGTCTTAAGTGCTAGAATTCAATGGGATAAATTTATACATTGTGAATATCTTATGTTTGAAGAGTTAACCTTTGAATCCTACACAACTTTATACTATGACTCAAGTAAGTTAGATAATTTTTTTGGTTTCTATTGCGAGGAAAACCATATAATTTGGATTATGATATCATGGAAGAAGTCTTTGCATTTTTGAAATAAAATTTTTTGAAACACATGAAAATTTTCATGTTAAAACATATTGGAAACAATTAAAAGGGTTAGACGTTTTTAATCCACACAATGCATCGAATAATGTTATTAAGAATCCTAAGTGCTTGTTATTACATAAGTTCACGTGTCATAGTGTTTTTGATAAGAGTCAAAGTAAAAAATGCTAGAAGAAGGATTTATTTATACTTTGGTGCATGGATAATAAGGTTCAAGTTTGGACATCCACCAATATGTTTCAAACTATAGTTTCTTCGCTTACTAAGAAGCGTAGCTATCTAAGCATGGATTTTCTTGTAACTACTTTGGCTCATTTTCATGGTGTTAATGTTGATGGACCAACCCCTATTTTTCCTAAGCATTTAATATCACACATTTGAGGCAAGTTAAGATCTTAGAGTGCCATAGTATGAAACCTCGAGATATCAATGTCCATGTTCCATCTCCTACACCTTCCTCGCCTAAATCACCATAAGTCTTATTGCTCTTGCTTTTTGTTTACTTTTATTTCATTTAATTTTGTTGTGTGTCATTTTCACGTTGAGAACAATGTGTTTTTCAAGTGTGGGGACATATATGCATTTGCATATCAATTATGTGTGATTTTTTATTTTCACTGTGTTAGTTTTTTAGTAGGATGGTATTGTGTAGTTGCGTTATGTGTGCATTGTGTGAATGTGTTGATGACATCAATTGAACAGAATTGGCTTACCTTCAAACATGGTCATTTAAATTATAAAGGCATATTGACTTGTGAATTTTGTCTTTGAAGTTTCTTTGGGATGAATATGCATGTTAATTAGGATATGACACATATTCTTTCACTTTATGATTTTTTTTGATACATTTATAATTGCATTCATTTAAATTGGTAGGCATTATTAGTAAACTTTTATGAGAGTGATTGACTAAGAAGAAATGAGGTAGGCTAAGAAATTTTAAAAAATAAAAAAATTGTGTTAAATAAAATTCCTATTTTGCTGGCCCTTTTTTTTAGAAAATTGGATTAAGAATAGAGCTATAAGAGTTTGACAAAGCTGAGTAACTGTAAGCATTCATGACAAAATTTTTGTCTTTGCGTTCAAAGGCTAGAATGATACTCTAACCAAGCTAAATAAAAAATGTAACGTGGTTAAGTAACTGAGGGACATTCATACATGGTGTTTGCCTTTGTGTCAAAAGACTAGATGATCATTCAAAAAAACTAAAAAGATGATACTTGCAATAATTTAAACCTACTAAACTTTTAAAAATAGTAAGAATTTTATGAAGGATTACTTAATGATAGTTGACCTTTGTAATTGATCAACAGTCATAAGTGCCATAGCTGTATGAATAGGGTGTCAATATTTTGATTGATATGTATATTCAAATCAAAGCAGTTAAACATGAATGAAATAAATTAGTATGCTAGAATTTTTTAAGTGGTTGACGTTTGGGGTTAAGTTAGTTCCATAAGTTCAGATGCATTATACCATTATTGCCTCGTTGTATGATTGTTATTTTCGTGTTTTGTTTATTTTGTGATTTTAGTTTTGTTTGGAGACAAGCAAAGATTTAAGTGTGGTGATGTTGATAGGTGTATATTATAGTATGTTTTTCTAGATATTTAAGTGAGTTTTAAAGTGTTTTCTTACAAGATAATCATTTGTTTAGGACTTAGAATTATGTTCTTGTTAATGTTTTTATATGTTTTAATTGTTTGATTATTTTAGAGCAAGAATCTGATCTTAATATTATGTTTCAAGAGGTCTTTTTTAGTGTGGATTATAGTGAGTGGCAATAGGAAAAATGAACAAAAGATTAAGAAGGACTTGAAGAATAAGAACTTGCATGATCATGCATAACCAAAAAGTGGATGCATATACACTACTTAAAAAAGGAAACCATTGAGAAAGGAAATTTTAACATCTATTTGAAACAATTACCATTTCTGAATGATAGTAAACATTATGATGCTACGAATTGAAGTATGATGAGCAGCAACAGAAAGATTTCATCACCCATTACCATATTCTTGAGAGAATCTTTTAGCGAAAAGTTAGGATTTATAACAATCTACAAGGTCATTTACTTTTTCCTTGATCTTGTAGGCCCATTTATAACTTACTAAAATCCTGCTTAGGGGAAAAGGGATTTAATCCCAATTTTAAGTTTTTTGTAAGGCTTGTAATTCTTCTTTTATATCTTGCTATAAAAAAAGGATTAGAACTAGCTTCTTTATAACTTTTGCATTCATAAATGGAAGCAATGGTTAACTTAATAAGTTATGTTTAAGAGAGGAAGAATTATACATTAAGGTTATAAATGAGAATAGAGATCAATGGCTTTGATAGTTCAAGACAACCGAGATGGTTCAATAGAACATTTTTCCTTAATGCAACTAGATCCACAAGTGTGATGGGTAGTAATCATTCTTTAAGAATTGCAACTAAGAGAGAAAACTAGTGAGTTGATAGTGCCAGAAAATAATTTAGTTTAAGGGTTACTGAAGAAGAAAGGGGAGAACAAGACTTGGAAATAAGATAAGAATAAGAATTTTTATGTTTATAAGAAGTGACAAAATCTAGAGATTTAAGACGTTTATAGATAGGATCCTAACATCCTTATCCCTCACACTTAATACCATACCTTATAAAGCCACATAAATAGGCATGAGGTTCCAATAAATTGTTTATATAGCTAAAAAATGCTAAATAAGTATAACCAAAATCTTAAAGGAGACTATATTTAAAAGTATAACTGAGAATACATTTATAGAATAATTGATTTCTTATAATAGTAAGGAGAACATGATTGATAGTAAAAACAACAGTAAGAGTTTCTTCTTTTGAAATGCTCAAGATAGGAGGAAAAAATAAGTAAGGGTTTAATGATATCATAATATGTCTATATTTCCTGTTAACTCTCCAATTTTATTGGGATATACGTAGATAAGAGTAATGAAATTTTGTAATCATATTAGAAAAAGAGACTAAGGAATGAATTATGTTTATGTATATCATTATTATTTGGGGAATGAATAATCTTTGTATTATATATCATTATTATTTCTAAGTACTTTGATTATTTTAGGAAGTTGATTTTTTAAAATTTAAGGAAACTAAGAGTAAATGACTTATAAGTTGACTTTTTAATGTGTAAAGTAAATCCAGGTATATTGAGGAAATTCATTGACAAAATTTGAACCTCTTATAGTAGGAATATAATAAGGGCTCCAAATATCATAATCGATTAAATCAAAAGGAGTAGATGATATAAAGTTACTATTATTAAAAGTTAAAGTATTATTATTGATTATCTAACTAAATGAACAATCAATATATTCATATTTAACAAAATATAAAAAATTACTAGAAATTAAAGGATTCAAACACTAAAAAGAAATATCACTAGGATAAGGGTTCTAAGTTTCATATGCACTAATGGCACAACAACTAATTTAATTTAAGGGAAATAAATTATGTAAGCTTAAACAATCATCACCCTTCTTATACCTTATCCTATGGTTAATCCTTATCTTTAAATCCTATATATAACAATTGCGATTTAAAATATGAAAATCAAGACCGAGATCATACAGGTAACTAACATAGATCAAATTAAATGAAAACTTTGGAACTTAGAAGACATTTAGTAATATAAGATTAGATATAAATATAATACCACTATGGCTAATAATAAGTGCTTGATTGATTATCTATTTATTCACTAATGCTTTGTGATTAATTTTTATTTTGCATCTAAGATACTTATTTTGGTTTAGGTACAAGTTGGAGGAAAAGGAACCAAAATAAACTAAATTCACATCCTAGATGTGGTCCTACTAATGTTCGGTCTTATTAGCTCTGTGGAGCAAAAAGGAGATGAATTAGGGTAAAAACGGGACAAAGAATGGAATAACTAAAGTCACTATGACTTACATACCTATGTATGTGACTTAGACAATCGTGTATAAGACTGTGCGTTACTGAAAATGTGTATAAACTCGAAGATGATGTTTCAACAATGTTTGTGACAAAAATATCGGTGTGGAGACCTACACAGCCATGTTAGTGAGTTTCACAGCCAATTATCTTACTTGTGTATCTAACTGTGAGCATGAAACTTCATAATTTTTGAAAAAATAATATACACAGTCATTGATTACTATGTAGCTAACTTTGTATAATCATGCAGCCCTAATTTTGAAGTATAAAAGGACAATTAAGAAGCCAATCAAAATATATACAGATTAGAGGCATTAAGGAATGCAAATTCCTTACCTTTTGGAGAGGTATGAGTAGCTAATCTTCTTTCTTCTAGTTCAAAGGAGATATCGAGGCTAATTAACATGTTTGGGCATTGATCAATGTTCGTGATGTTGTTTTTAACTCTCTTTTAGAATTGATTATGTCATTTTTTTTAAAATTTAGGATTTATATTTGAGTGATTTAGATAGTGCCTGCTAGATTATTCATGTATGGATTTGTTGCCAGAATTATGATTACATTATGCATTTATTGTTGATCTGATTCAATTATAGTAAAATAATGATCATGCATCATTAGGGATAACATAACATAAGTTAAATAATCTAAGCTTATGTGATTATTGCTCAGATTAAACTATTTTCCTAATCTTTAATGTGGTTGTCACATTAAATGTAAAGAGCTTATTTTAGGATGTTTAACAGTTGGATCTAAATAAAGAGCATGTTTTAATTAGTTACAATTTAAGGAAAATTTGGGATTATTAGAGCTTGTTATTATTCTATGGTTAATAGTTTGAAAGAGAGGTAAGAGAGCAATGTTATAATTGATCATGCATATTTATATGAAGGTTAAGATTGAACTGAGAACTAAACTAAAAACTATTTACTAATCCTCACAATTTTGTATTTTTTGGATTTGTTTTGTCCTCTATAGTTTCGTTTTATTTAATTGCATCAATTGAATTCATTCAAAATCCCAATTAATCCTATTACACTAACTATTTCATTTCACAATTCAGTCACACATTGTCTATGTATATGATCCTTTCTCACCATTATTGTAAATTTTAATTCATAGAATTGGGTTTTATTTTATGGTGTTTTCCACACGATTCAATAATTTTAACACTATTAGAAGGAAGTGGAGTTGATTCAGTTCTTGTATTTGATATTAATTTGTGTTTTGTATATTTGTTTATAATTATTTTTTATATTTTTTCTTAATCATTTCACAATTTTTAATGTTTATGTATGAAAGTGACTAGGTCTCCTTATTAAGATCCTACAAAAGTTGATCTAGAGATCAAAAGAACATTACAAAAATTGTGTAGAGAGAATAGAGCAACTAACGAAATCTAATAAGAAATTGATTTAAAAGAAGCTATAGGCAATTCAAAAGCTCTAATGGGAGTTAGCTACCTCAAACTTGACCTAAAGAGCCCTATCCATTACATTCCCAAATTTTGCTTAACATATTATTTTTGAGCTTAAGCCTATTTTGATAAATCTTTTTCCTAATTTTCATGGTCTTATTAAAATGCTCGATGTAGTTTGTCTTAGTATGAAACCTTCATGGGTGACAGAAGAGCAAATCATGTTGAGAGCTTTTCTGTATTCATAAAAAGATGCAGCAAAAGATTGACTTTTGTATTTACCTATACGAGTGTTATCACATGGATTGAACTAAAAAGGCTATTTTTGGAGAAACATTTTCTAGCTTCTTAGACCAAAAGCAAAAGAAAAGAAAATTTTGGAATAAAGCAACATCTTGCAGAATCCATTCACTATTTTTAAGAGCGCTTCAAAATGTTATGTGCCTCCTACTTCTATCAAAATATCATAAAGAAACTCTTTGTCTAATATTTCTATAAAGGATTATAGCCTGTGGATAGGAGTTTGGTAGATGTAGCAAATGATAGAGTACTGGGTGAAAAGACTCTCAAGGAGGCAAGAACTTTAGTTAAATGTATGGAAGCAACCTCATATTAGTTTGGCTTTTGTAAAAATTTTTACAAAGTAAATAGGGTAAAAAATTCATCTATTAAACATTGTTTAGGTGTGATGACATCTTTTTGTTAGAAAGATTGTTATACGGAAGGCACAGGTGAAAGTTTGTGGGATATATGCCAATGTGAACCATCCAATACATATAACACAGGTTGGAAAGATCAGTCGAACTTGAGTTATAAAGGGAATAGGCAGTAAAACTACTTCCCAAATAGGCAATAGGGTACATAGCAATTTCAATCTAAACCATAAGCTTCCGTCTCTAAATAAGATATGTCATTAGAGGTAATGGTTTAGTCTTTTTCTACTAATACTTTCCAGATTTACTAAATATAAAATAATTTCAACATGAGAAAAGATATCAAATTCGAGAGTCAAGTTCTAGCATTAGAATTTAAAGAACCAAGTAAGTCAAATGGAAGTTGCAATCAGCCATTTAGAATCTCAAAATTTGAGGGGGGGGGGGGGGTTGGTATTCTCATCTCAACTTGAGGTTAATCTAAAGAATGTCATTTTTGTGACTTTAAGGATTAGTAGTAACTTAAGGATCCTAAGAGGACCTCATATATGATGGCCAACAAAGAGGATATTTAGAAGGAGCAAGAAGAAGAAGGAGATCCCTCATTTAGTTCAAAGGTAAATTATGAACCTACAAATGTGGTTAAGACTAAACCTGACCTTTTCCTAGTAGATTAGTAAATGAAACAAAGGGAAAAAAGATAAGGAGATCTGGGAAACCTTTCAAAAGGTTGGAGTGAATATATCATTGCTAGATGCAATCAGATAGGTTCTAAGGTATGAAAAATTTCTTAAGGAATTATATACCAACAAGAAAAAATTAAAAGGTAACTAAATGATCATGAATGGTGAAAATGTTTCTATGGTCATCCAAAAGAAACTACCTCTTAAGTGTAACGACCCAAGCATAATTACCATTCCTTGTAAAATTAATAGGAATTTTATACCAATAAGAAAAAGTTAAGAGGTAACAAAATGATCAAAAATGGCGAAAATGTTTCTATGGTCATCCAAAAGAAACTACCTCTTAAGTGTAAGGACCCAAGCATATTTACCATTCCTTGTAAAATTAGTAACACTATGATTACCTGAGATTAATCTAAAGAATGTCATTTTTGTGACTTTAAGGATTGGTAGTAACTTGAGGATCCTAAGAAGACCTCATATATGATGGCCAACAAAGAGGAAATTTAGAAGGAGCAAGAAGAAGAAAGAGATCTCTCGTCTAGTTCAAAGGAAAATTATGAACCTACAAATGTGGTTAAGACTAAACCCCACCTTTTCCTAGCAAATTAGTAAATAAAACAAAGGGCAAAAAGATAAGGAGATCTGGGAAACCTTTCAAAAGGTTTGAGTGAATATATCATTACTGGATGCAATTAGATAGGTTCTAAGGTATGAAAAATTCCTTAAGGAATTATATACCAACAAAAAAAAGTTGAGAGGTAACAAAATGATCATGAATGGTGAAAATGTTTGTATGGTCATCCAAAAGAAACTACCTCTTAGGTGTAATGACCCAAGCATATTTACCATTCCTTGTAAAATTAGTAACACTATGATTAAATAGCCCGTGTTAGATTTAGGATCATATATTAATATTACGTCTTGTTCTACTTATGTTTCTTTGAATTTAAACCCTCTAAAAGAAACTATTGTTATCATTGATGTGAGTCAAATATAACCATATTTTTACCATGATTTTACATTGATTTCGCATGATTTATAACTCATTTAGTTAAAATTATT
>JAOTAY010000009.1:8603289-8613733 GCA_025629805.1 Erythroxylum baracoense | reverse complement strand
ATGTATACCGAGTTTTAATTGTTAAGTGATGTGACACGCCACCCTCGCGGGGCACGGATTCGGATATCACCATCGATGTCAGGTTCGGGTCCAGCCGGAGTGGGGTGTTACATTCTTCCTAATTACTTTTAAAATAGTGAATTATATTTTGGTCACTTAACTAGCTCCATATAATTCATATCATATCTAATAGTTGAGTTATCTCTAACTAGGATAGATAATTAATAGTATCAAAATATAATAATCCTTATATGAAATACTTTAGAAATATTAATTCAAAAGATCATTTATATAATCATCACAATGTGATTTTTTTTATATATACAAGTAATATTCTAAGTAGAATTCTTATATTGGACTAATTTAGAGAATTAATCTATAAGGAGCATTCATACATTTTTAAAGTATTTTCCTGTTTTAGTTTACGAAATTGATTACTTCTTTCGTAAAGAAGAAATTCAATTTTAATAAAACGTCAATTAAAAATAATTTAAAATAATAAATAAACACAATATGAATTTTATAATTGTGCCTCATTATAATATTATATATAATATATATTTGTCATCTCATATACATATTATATAAAATAAAAAATATACTTATATAATTATGCCCCAAAAAATAAAACTAACCAATTGAACAGTAACCTTTAACGAAGCTGCACATAGAGAGAGAAGCACAGAGACCTCATCTTGTTTCTCAACTTTCAACGTGGACAAGCGACAAACTGATCTATCTTTGAGTGGAGTTCGATCGTTTCTAGCGTTGCAAAAAATGATTACCGTCTAAATGAAAACGGCACCGTCTAATTGCTATCTAGTTCGCTTCTCAAAACCTCGTAATAGCAGTTAAGTGTTGTGTTCTTGAAAAATCGTAGAGGATCTCCAAGAAAATCTGTGGTACTAAAAGATGTTAGCCAACTGCAACCTCATCTCTTGCAACTTTACTAATGTTGCTCTCATCAAACTAAGACCCAAATTTCCATTCCAGACTCGGAAACGTAGTATAAAGTTCTTACCTTTACTTCCCCAAAAATCCTGCAGCGCTGTGGCCAATAGGTTCCCATTTCACAGCAAAGGAGTTCCTTTAATATGCCATAGTGTGATGAACTCTGAGAATTCTGACAAAGATAAAGTCTTGGAGGGTGAGGGTACCCAAAAAGAGGAAAGAGACTGGACGACCTCCATTTTGCTATTTGTATTCTGGGGTGCTGTCATTTATTATGTTTTCTTCCTTACTCCCGACCAGACCCCGGTACTTGGATATTCTGCACTGTCTCGCTACCTTTTCGTTTGAGTTTGATGGGTTTTATTGGCTACTCTAGCTTTGTTGGCTTGTATCTGAAACTAGTTCTATTTAAGTGCTTTTTGACCATTCATCCTGCCGGTGTTCGGCTGTTAAGCTAGTTGAATTCATCCTTTCCTCACCTGCTTGGGCCTTCTCAAGCTGTACAACGGGGATTGCGAATCAACTGAAAGCCATAACTAGTTCATGGAGGAAAGATCACTTTTTGTAATATAACCTCATGTGTTAGTAAGTGACTCATGGATCGCTGAATGCCTTTGGTGGTCTCTAGTTGGGAGATTAGTTTGAAAGTGAACTCGGCTGTTAGATTAATGACAATCTTATCTTCTTATGTACAAAATCGGAAGAGGATAACTTGTAACATTCAAAGTGTGATATGCTTGTTGTTCCATGGACTTGTGAACAATTCATGCCTTCTGGTTTTCCAGGTGTTATTTTCTCTGTTACCGTTTGTTATAACATGATAAATTACAATCTTCTTCTTTTTCCTTTTCTTTTTCATTTCTTTCTTTTGCAGTCAAGGGACACGTATTTCTTGAAGAAACTGCTTAATTTGAACGGAGAAGATGGCTTTAGGATGAATCAAGTTCTTATTTCTTTATGGTACATAATGGGTTTGTGGCCTTTGGTGTACAGCATGCTTCTACTGCCAACAGGCAGGAGGTGTGTTCCAATACATTGCCCTGTTCTCCCTATTTATTGATTGATCTTTCCATTTTCAACTAGCAATTTGCTCTTCTTTTTATAAGTACCAAATTTAAGATAGATTATTGTTACCCTTCCACCTATGTTGGTGTTGTTCTTCGATAAAATTAAAGTAGTTGGTTGTAGAGTAGAAATATATTTTTGTTCTTTGATAAAATGAAAGTAGTTGGTTGTAGTGTAGATGTATAACAAATATTTTCCTGGGTAGCTTTTACCCAGGAAAAAATTGAGGTATTCAGTTGATTTGATGTTGTGCAGCTCAAAAAGCAAAGTTCCTGTTTGGCCTTTCCTTGTGCTCTCATGTTTCGGTGGTGCATATGCACTTTTACCCTATTTTGTTCTATGGAGACCACCCCCACCTCCTGTGGAAGAAACTGAGCTCGATAAGTGGCCTCTTAACTTTTTGGATTCAAGGTTGACTGCTGGGGTAAGTAGTTAACATAAGTTCTCATTTTCTCCATTCCAATTCGGTTTAATTTTGAGAGTGTTTCCACATTGGGACCATCAATTCATCTGCATTACTAAAATGGTATTGAACATGGGATATCTCTTGTCATGTGATTGATCTTCTACTGCATTTAATCTAATTAGTTACAATAAGCAAATTGTATCATGCACAACCATAAGCATGCTGCATAAACTTGGATTTGTTGCTTCACGCTTACATATGGTGTTGCTTAGTCAATTAATACCGAAAAAGAAAGGTTCTGCAACATTGATTACATTTCACTCACAAATTAGAGCATGGTTAGAAGCCAGGTGCATATATGAATTTTGGTCCATCTTGATGTAGGGAGAGAGGTTAGATGACATTCAACAAAATTTGGCTAGAATTGGGGTGATTGAGGTTGAAACAATTAGGGTATAATAAAAACCTTTTTTAATTAAAATTGGAATTCAAAAGCTGAATAGGAAAAACATTAAAAAGACCAACTGAACAAGGACACTTAATACTGATTAGGAATAAACGAAATAAAGTTCTTAGGTTTGAGCCAGATACTCCTGCATCAATCTCCTCAGATTTGAATAAAATCTGGTTCCGGCAAGTAAGCATTTACTTGCACCATGCAGATATGTAAGTTAACTTATTTCAAGCACTCTTGTGCATCACATGTCCTTGCGCTTGTGGATTCGCCAAGGTGTTTCAGTAAAAATCATATATGAGAATTACCATATCAGTCAAGTTCTTTAACATCTATAACTTCTTTAATAACATCGACTTTAGCAATAGAAAGCTGCTTGAATTGAATGTTAATGGTATATAACTTTGAATCTGTCACATTTCTCAGATTCACCCAAATGGCTACTTTTTTACTTGTCATTTTCTGGAATTTTAGATAGCAAATACATCTTTCCTTTATGAATGAAACACTAACTTTATACTTCACAGCCTTTGATTTTGGAATAGTACCATTGTTATTAAGTAAAGCCTTTCCTTCATTACCTTTCTTCACAAGGTTTACCTTATCTTAAGTTGATGAATGATGCCTTTTATACTTGGATTTGGCAATGATTTTTTCCAAATTTCTAAGGTATTAAAACTGTAATCTTCACCTTCACCAAATAGAACCTTTTTTATTCTCCTTCTTGGTCCATTGTTAAGGGTCTTATATTATGACCCAGCCCATCAAAACATACACTAGAAGGAAGAAGCGTGACTTGGGCTCAGACCAACTTTCCATTATACAGCTGTTACAATTACCAGGAGAACGTGGGTTAAGAGCTATAGTTCAGGGGCAGTTAATGCTTTACATGTCAGTATTTGTAGGATACAGTTGCCATAAGACGTGTCTTAGTTTTAGGAGTTAGTTATTCCATTTCTATTTAATTAGTGTTCAAATCGGTACAAGGAGGACGGTCATTTATTCTATTTTATGATTGGAGATTCTCCTTTGGGTTATTAGATTGGTATATGTTTAAGATTCTTGCTTATATCCATTTGGTAAATTGTGCTCTTTATTTTTATTACAAATTTCTTATTCTCAAACTATGTCTAACTTTTCTTTGACCACACCCATTGGCTTCCGTTTTCCACATCCAGTACATGCTTCTCTTATTTCATCCAATTCATTGGATATGGTTTCTTCTACTTCTGGCTTGCGAGTCTTAAAGCATGTTTTATTCCCTTAGAGCTGTTCAAAAGGAAAACACCTAATTATTGCCGTTGTTTCTTCGAAAGTTGCATTGTAATTCTTGAAAAAACACCAAAATGCTGTCCAATTTCCTATGTAACTTCAGTTCCTAAATTTCAATTTCCAAATAAATAAATCAAACTCTAGACTGTGGAACTCATTATAGACAGCCACATTACCCTACATGGATATTGAATATGAAAAATAGAACTCCATTTGCAAAGTTCAGATTTTATCTTCTTAGGATGTCATAAAAGGATCATGACCATCTAATCGATACTGAAGAGCAAATCAAGCAAGCTTTGACTTGAATATTCTTAGAGCTACTGGACTTGCTCCAGGATCCCATAACTTTCTTATCAGATCTAAAAGCTAATGTTATCACTCCTCTATGCCCAATGGATGTCAAGATTTATTCCTCTGCCATAATCTCCAAGAAAATAGACTACAAGCTTTCGTCTTTGTGCTAAACATTGTATGGCACTATTCATGAAGCATTTCCAAGGTTCTATAATCCCCGTCAATTGCGAAGAAGGTTCTCCAGATTATCCGAAGAGTGTGGAAGAATTTCGAAATAAGCTGGTACCTTATTTCGAATAGTGCCATTCATAGAAGAAATTCTATTAGATATTGTGTATCCTCTTTTCTACCATCTCTACACTTCATGTTATCTGATAGCCATTAAACTTGCAGCTCCAGAAGGATCTCCTGAAGATCTTGGCAGAGTGATCAAACTCAAGATTTCATGTTATCTGACAGCCCATTGAGACATTAAAATTGTTCTAGTAACTTTGTGTTCATATGTTCCTAAGTGCTGATTTTAGGCTTGACTTGTATTCATTGATCTCCAAATTCCTTCCATCATTTGACTGCAGTACCCATTAATTTAAGCTTCGTGAAGAGCTGCTTTTGATGTTCTACCACTTTCCACTCGAAATAATTTTCCAAACTAACTTCCCAATCCAAATAATTTTCCACATCCATTTACCATAAATATGAGAAACTAACCTTGACTTTCCTAACCTTAGATCAAGGGAGGGGAGTAACAGCTTTGCGATTACAGCTCATGCCGTTCAATTAATTGATCCACTTTCATAAAAAAGGTTTTACTCCTCTAATGCATATTCAACCTCAAGATTTCATGAAATCCCAAGGGACTTGTGGTTACCTTCTAGATGCTTCATATGGGCTTCCACTGGTTCCTGATGTTACAAGGCTTGTACGGCCTGCGTCAAGTCTCCGATCATGTGCCACCATAATCTTAACATTTTTGAAGCTGTAACTCATCAAAATATATAGGATATTTGGATTTGATATCTTTTGATGTAGGAAAAGAGGTTAGGGTGACCAATTCAACAATGTAGGGATAGAAATGGGGTGGTTATGACTGGAAGTAGTAGGGTTTTTAACAAAAACCTGACAAAATATGAATGCAAAGGCTGCCTTTTTTGTTAACATATATTTATAGTAATTTGGAATGAACAAAATAAAGTTCTTTGATTTTGGCTGGATGCAAGACTTTTTTTTGTCTATTGATGTGTATATTCATGTTACTAAGTAGTTTCTCTTGAGCAAGGCCTAGATTGCTTCATTTATGAATTATGAATTTCATAGTAATAGAAATAAAATACATGTCTATAGGAAGTCATTTTTTCGACATCTATCTAGTTCTATTTCATATTTCTCCATTTACATTTTAAGTTAGATTAGATTGAATAAAAGATCGGGACTTATTGGAATTATCTTGTTGAAGTTATTAATATTAAAAAATAGTTAAAAAAATGATTCGGATTATATTTCTTTGATGCATTGTTGTCAATATGAATGTGTTAAGAATATACACAATGACAAAAAAAAAGAAAAGAATTCATTCAATTTAAATAAAAAACTCAACATCACTAATACTCTAACTATATACTACAATACTATAAACAATTATATATATAATAATATAAACTACAATATTATAGACAATAAACAATATTATAAACAATAATATATATAGTAATATAAACTACAATAATATAAACTATAATAATATAAATAGTAATAATAATAAAATATAATCAAAAAATTATATATATATAATAATAAAACAAAAAAATAATGATGCTCTTGCATCACATCTTATAATAGTTTTACGCAATCACACGCACCTGCATTATGCTGATAGTTTGGAATGAAAGCAATCAAATTTAATTACGTAGAAAACCAAGTTTGATGTGTTCCTGTCACTTCTCTGCAGTTCAATACACAAAATGTTTAATTGTAGGTTACTGATTTATAGATTGTTGAAATTGATCCAGCACTTTTCTTCTTTAACTCATTTCCCGGAAAAGAAAATAATATTCTTGAATCTTAAGTTTATTATACGAGTCATTTCTTCCCTTAATAAACCATATGTATCGTAATATTGGCATTTGAGCATCGGAGACTTTTTCTTTTTGAGCTCCATTAAGCTATGTAATTTTTACAAAAGTAACAGTACTTAGGACAACTTATCTTTGCTTGTGGATAATGAATGTCAACCCATTACAAAACAGGTATCGTTGGCTGCTGGACTTGGTTTAGTTCTTTATGCAGTCTTAGCAAACGGTGCTGACTGGAGGGAGTTTTATCAGTACATAAGGGAAAGCAAATTTGTAAGTGCTGTCGATTTTTGTGTTCACCACTGCATCAATATGTCATCAACCATCAATTAGGATTTAAACTGCTGCCATTAAGCATTTAACTACTATACGGCTATGGCTCTCAACTAATGGTATCTATGCCTCACTGGTGGGTCATGGTCCATGTTACAGATTCACATCACCAGCCTTGACTTTTCTCTGTTATCAGCATTTGCTCCTTTCTGGGTTTACAATGATATGACTTCCAGGAAATGGTGAGACTTCTAAAGCATACTACCCTTCTTTAATTGGTTTTAGAAGCCACTTGGTGGTCTCTTTTTGCAGCGTTACACTGAACGTTGTATCCTGTTTCACAGGTTTGACAAAGGCTCTTGGCTTCTCCCAATATCACTAGTGCCATTCCTGGGTCCTTTGATATATTTGGTACTGCGGCCATCACTCTCTGAAATGCTTGTCTCAGAAAGTCTAATTTCATCCGGAAAGAAGTAGAAACCCATAGTTGTTTCTTGATAATGATTATCTTCTTCCTGGATAAGATGGCAACTATGGTAACCTCAAAAGTTAAGGTTTAACAGGCTGGGAATTGATTCCATAGTTCCAGAATCTCACTATTTGCATGGGAAAAGAGAAGTATTTAATCCTTACCTGGAGTGGGATTGGCTTGGCAGACTTTGAAAGGATGTAGCCGTATATCAGTAAATGACGATTCTCACCTCCTCTGAAATACACCAAAGTACAATAAAGTTGTACGAGTCATCACTCCCACAATTTCCAGAATAACAGGTTACCTAGATGACCATTACATGGTTCCAATGTATCCAGAACCAAAGAATGTTGCAACACTCAATGGAAAGAATTTACAAATATGTAGCATTTTTTGCATCTCCTTTTCAATTTTGTCAGAACCTTGTATCGAAGGAGGAAGATAACGGGCAGCGGAATGCGCACTTGCTGATAAGTTGAAATATGATCATATAAAGAAGTATGTTCGAGGTGCTGCTGGTATTGTGGGTTAAGTGGTCCTGTTATATGCTCGAATTAGGCCAAGAGAGAAACGAGAGATATGATAAGTTTATAGTGGAAGGGAATTTCATCATTGGACAAGGCAAATCAAGTCCAAAAAATAAGATACAGTTATAGGTGACCAAGTACCCGGTTTACTCTTGTCGAAAAGCGAGATATAGCTACAGGTAACCAAGTTACATGAGATCCTCTGTACTGTAGTCCAGTTTTAACCTTAATTTTTTTATTTTTATTCTTATATTTATGTCACATCAAAGCTTCTATTTTGATTATTATGTTCCAATCATATTTTATTAGATATCATTCATATATTTATATAGGGTTTACGTAAATATGTGGATAAGATTTAATGGAATATGATAAGAATACTATAATTATAGACCTAATTTTCATTTATGTAAGACTTACGTAAATGTGTGGATGAAAATGATAAAATGACCGAGGCTTGGTTTAGTCTCGCAATAAAAATAGACGATAATTATTACCACTTAACATCATAATGACGTCACAGGGGCCTCAGATAATGATTGATGTATCAAGCACTTAGGCACTGTTTGGTTTCATTTTTTTTGTTTTTTGTTGTGATTTTCATAAAAAAAATAAACTATTCATAAAACATGTTTGGAGTATCATTGTTGTTTCTAGTTTCTAAAAATAAAAAACTACAATAGGCTTAAAAAAGACGTTTTTGTAAGATTTTAAAACAGGTTTTCTTTTATTCCAAAACCCTTTTTGCGTCGACTTTTCTTCATATTCAGGCCCTGTTATAATTTTTCTTTTTTTGGTCCAGGTTTATGTTTGCTTTTGTTGCTTGTTACTATGTTATTCTGTTTCTACAATTTCGGCTTTCGTATATCTCCACAGTTGCGTTACGTGTGCTTACTTTCATATCTCTTTTATTCTGTTTCTATGAGTATTAAACGTGAATGCCACACACAAAAACACTAGTTTCGTGGAACCTCAAATCAAAGTACCTCGTGCTTTCATAGTTTTCATGTCTTCAACGCATTGAAACTTGGAACTACCCGATATTAAAGATGATCCAATACTCGTTTTCATGTCTTCCATCTTCTTCTTCCTTCTTTCTCTCTATAACAATCTTAGAAGCACACTTTTGAGTTTGACAGATAAATATGTAATTGAATGCTGGGAACTCGAGGGTGGACGAGCTGGTTTTTGGGAAGAGAAGAAGCACATAGATGACTGTAGTGCTCTAGTTCCTGTGGCTGACATAGTTGTCAAAGGCTGAAGATGAAGAGAGGAATTACCTATTAGACTTATTAGTATATAGGAATGACATATTTCAAGTGGATAGTGAGTGATGTGAGTATATAGTAGTGAGAGGACTGAACAGTAACCAGAGTATATAATAGTGAGTGACGTGAGTATAAAATAGAGAGAGGATTGAATAACGTGAGTATATAATAGAGAGAGGATAATAGTGAGTGACGTGAGTATAGCTAGTTTTTGGGAAGAGAAGAAACACATAGATGATAGTGACGTGAGTATAGCTGTGAGTTACGTGAGTATAAAATAAAGAGAGGATTGAATAACGTGAGTATATAATAGAGAGAGGATAATAGTGAGTGACGTGAGTATAGCTGGTTTTTGGGAAGAGAAGAAGCACATAGATGATAGTGACATGAGTATAGTTGTGAGTTACGTGAGTATAAAATAGAGAGAGGATAATAGTGAGTGACATGAGTATAGCTGATTTTTAGGAAGAGAAGAATCACATAGATGACTATAGTGATTTAGTTCCTGTAGCTGACATATTTGTTGAAGACTGAAGATAAAGAGAGGAATTATCCCATTAGACTTATGCATATATAGTAATGACATATCTCGAGTGAATAGTGAGTGACGTGAGGATATTAGTAATGACATGTTTCAAGTGAATAGTGAGTGATGTGAAAGAAGAAAAGAAGAGAACTTCCGAAGTAGAGAGAGGATTGAATAGTAGAGTGGGTAAAATATTAATTTGTCTAATCAATAAATAGTGAGTGAATAGTGGGGGAAAAACAAAGAGAGAGGAAAGAAGAGTGAATAGTAGGGTGGTCTAACATATTAATTTGTCAAATCTCTTGTTAGAAATTGATTATGTTTTTTTGTATAGATTGATTGAGTTGTCTTATGTTTATTTTGAACCATGCTTATCATTTAATACTTTGTAAAAATTGTTATGATTCATGTCATTTATACGTGGTTACATTTAGTGATAGAAGGTTTAAACAATATGAACGATTTCAATGATTGTGTGGAAATAAATGAAAAAAATGGGGTATGGAATGATACTATAGAGATGTATTTAATCTCCTTGATGGTTGATGAAGTGAAGAAAAATCGAACGACTACTACCTTTTTCAAATCTGGTTGGAAGAATATTAAGGCAGGGCTTCAAACAAAATTCAATAAGGAGTAAACTGATATTCAATTGAAGAATAAGTATAATGGATTAAGGGCTAGATTGAAGAATTTCAAGAACTTATTGAAAGAGACAAGAATCGGCTATAACTCCCTTACTAGTGAAGTTAATGCTATAAATGAAGTTAGGAAAATCTATTTAAGATAAAATATGTCTTTTTTATTAATATATCATATTATATAATATTTATTCTTATATTCATTTTTCATCATTATAGGTGC
>JAOTAY010000009.1:8580372-8603189 GCA_025629805.1 Erythroxylum baracoense | reverse complement strand
GGATATGTCCTCTCATGCCCACTTAAATGTCTCTTCTGAAGCCTTCTTACACTCTTGCCAAAGAAAAAGGAAGCACAGTGCCACTGGATCTTTTGAGCAGCAGGATATAATTGGTTCAGAAGTAGAAGCCCAGAAAAATTCTCCATCAACTCAGATTTATGTGAAGATAGCTGCACTCGAGGCATTGGAAGCACTATTGACTGTGGTATGTGTAGTGTATTAATATCAGCTACCTTATTGTTCATAGGTGTGATTCCTGTCTCTTATTATTTAAATCTATTTATGTGTGTACTGAGTCGAAGACATGGTTTCTTTGGTTCCTGTTTTACACCCAGCATGTTCAGTTAATGATCTCAGAGACACTTTCATGACAGTTATAATCAATCACATAGGTCTGTATAGCAAGAGTTTGATAATAATATTTTAGGCACAATTTCCTCTTTTATTCATATTATTGTGGAAGAATATATAGTTACCAGACTTGTCTGTAAATTCTTTTATTGGTGTGTTATCAAAGTGTCTTGGTGCCTAATCTGTTAAGGGGCCGCAAATAGGATCTCATCACAGGTTGGTTAGGAGGAGAATCTTCTTGATTTCCCTTGCTTTCCCCATTCTCAGAGGACCCTAGTTTTGAAAGCTTTAGTGGTGATTTGTAACAGATCACCAGCTATGTTTCTTGACTGAAATTATTGATGATTTTATTGAATATGATCGCCCCCTTTAAGCAGACAAGGATCCTAACTACAAAAAGGTAAGAATACTTATTTAGGGATAAGAATCCTTATTTAGGAAAAATACCCAGCAAAAGAGTTGTAGGAAATAATAATGTTAATTCCTAATTAATAGAAAAGCATTAAAATAGAAATCCTAAAGTTTAGTTATGAAACAAGAAAGCTGAAATTGTTTATGGCTCCCCATACTACTGTTTGAGCTTGTATTTCTTTCCCATAAAAGCATTCACAACATAATCCATTTGCTATCTTCCTGTTTACCAGGAGCAAAGAAAATGTCAGCTTTTAAGAACACATAGCACTATCATTTAAACCTTCAATATTAATATATAGATTAAGAATCATTAATTATACATTTGTTCAAGTTCTTCATCAAGTGCTTATATGATGTGTGGATATATAAAAAAATGATGAATTTTATAGATGTTATGATGTATAATCTATAGATCTTGATTCTTTCTGTACCATATTATTTGTGCTTAATCTGTTTTTCGGCAATTCCTTTAGTTTGCATCAACGACAAGATCTTTGCATGGACTGATACCCTAATTATGCTCTTTTCGTCAAGATTTCCCTTTTTCCCTACACACATTAGAGAAGCATTTCAGAATGTTGCCTTGAGAACCTAGTCATGTTTTGATGATATTTCATGAAAATTTCTTCTTCAAGATTTCTCTTTCTTCGCTATTATACTTGAGATGTGCCTGTTATGCACTGATATTTCCCTTCATCCTTGGCATATTTTTTTTAACTGTTAAAAAAAATATAGGATAGGGGAAAATTGACTAGGCTATACTCGATGCCAACCTCTTCTATACTATTAACTTTTATCTTAAGTGTCTTGTGCACTGACCTTGGCATCATTCAATGAATTATCCATCATTTGGTCCAAGTATACCTTTCTTTTCTCGTTGAGATATTGCTTAGAAAATGTTATGAACTTGATTAATTCCTTTTCTGTCAGAATATACGGGAGCACTAATATTTGTGTTCAAATATTTGTCAGGGTGGTGCATTGAGATCCGACTCCTGGCGGCCAAAAGTTGATGATCTTTTAATAACCATATCAGTTGATTGTTGTAAAGGTGGATGGGCAAGTGAGGAAAGAAATAACTTACTCAATGGTCACACCTCGAAAGTTGCATGTTTGCAGCTGGCCGCTCTACGTGCACTCTTGGCATCCTTGCTGTCACCTTCTCATATGCGTCCTCCACATTTGGCTCAAGCTCTTGAGCTTTTTCGAAGAGGTAACTTTGTTTAAAAGAAATTTTCCGATATATACAAACAGATGGAGAGGGGAGGGAGATAATATTTAACTAGTATATTATTGGTAGGACAACTTGTACTTTTGTCTTTCAATGGTGGTTATAGTAGCTCTTTTTTTTTTAAAATTAAAGTATTTCATTAGATTTTCCAAAAATAGGGCAAAATTACAATGGAATCATTGTTTTTCCTTACAACGGGCCAAGCCATTAGATCATTCACAATCAGTCAAATGATTTCATTACGTCATCTCACCTTAAACTATTAATGATGCAATACATTACGGGTTCCGTCTAATCCTCATTGATGAGCTAGCATCTTCATAAACCTTTGTGAGCATTTCATATTTCCCTGATCCAGCAGATGGTATCTTGTGTAAAATTACAATAGTAGCTCTTGATGTTGGTTTCCGGCAAACAAATGATTCTCTTCTTTGATATGCATGGTTCATAAACCCAAGGAATTTTTTCCACTACCATGTAAGATAATCAAGAGTTGATAGAGATTAATGTCCCATCATCAACTCAGAAACCTGATGCTATTAGATATACCAGAAAAAATGAAAGAGACTTGCAAGCTCTGGGAGTCTCAATTTACAAAACTGTGTTTACTAGTCCTCTGTAAGTACTTCCAAACGTGGCGGGGTGATTTTTATCAATGAATTCATCCCATGCACATACGGCTGCATACCTCACTCTATTAAAATATGTATAAGCTTTGGTCCCTTCTGTTTGGATAATCAAATGACTTATTGTAAATTCTACTATTGGACCCATTTCTGTATTTTGCCAAGTATTTTCAGTTTTGATGCTCAAGTGTCTTAGCTTGTATACTCTTTGAGGAGTTGAATTATGCAGGCAGACAAGAAACAGGAACCAAACTTGCTGAATTTTGTGCACATGCACTTTTAACACTGGAGGTGCTGATTCATCCACGGGCCCTTCCGGCAGACTTCTCTTCTGCCAGTACTTCCCATGCTGTTAAGGGTAGTTATCCTTTGTACTCTGACAAGCAGATGCTCAGGAAGCCATTTTCAAGTGGTATGCAGGAAGAAAGACAAAATCCTTCTGATTCAGATGACGATTTATACATAAGTTGGCTAGGTAGTGGCAAGGAAGCTGAAAGGCCAATTGAAAGCTCATGTAAAAATGTGGATATTGAGAAGCCTTCTGGAATGTTAAGAATTGATTTGGAGAAAAATATCTGTGTTGCTGAGTCATTGGGTCAAAAGAGTCCTGGAATAAGTAGGCAGGAGGCAGTAGTAGGCAGTGTAGGTGCAGAGATGGGAGCCACGGATGATAGAATATCAAATGAGGTACAAGACGTGCAAGAGACCACAGTACAGCTTCAGGAATCGGTGAACTCTGAAGTTGCCACAGTTGCTGCGGTCACCAAAGATGCCATTGTTACCAAAATGGACTTAACAACGAATCAGGAACCTGGAGTACTACATTCTGTAGAAAATGAAATGCAGTCAGGCGAGTTGGGGCATGACTCATCGACAGAATCTATACCTGAGATTGTAGACGTGGATCCGGATTCTGATTCCGATTGAAAATCATGCTGAAATGATATCTATAAACATTTGTATTTATATTTTAGGAGTATGGAAACTGAAAATGTGTAATGCGAATCTATTTTGGCTGTATTTCCTAACATTCTTTCTCCTACCTCTTTTTTTTTTCCATATTGGTGGAAAGAAAGTTGTTGAGTCTGGCATAACTGAATCCTACCCTCAACGGGCCTGTTCTATAATTAGATGGCAGGTGCGAATTTTCCTTGCACAAAACCATTTGGACCTAAGTCTTCTGAATTTATATCTCTTATTTGCTTTCCAGTTCGGAGGTTGTTGAAATCTGTCTAGTTTAATGTTGAACAAATCGACTGTTTTGTAAGAACTAAGAAGGGCTTTGTTTTGACACATTTCATAGGGACTAAAGAGTTAACTTTTGATTGTGTTGTAATTAGGTCAAAGGTTAATTTAACAAGAGATGAAAATTTAATAGGCTGTTTGGTTGAGGGTAATAGAGTACCCTATTACCCATCTATTCCTACTTATTAAACAGTGTATTGTTTTGTATACGTAATGTGTAATCTTAGGGGCATTTCTTAGAAAGTGTTGATATATTTGTTAAGGTTAAGATTGCTGTGTATGATTCATATATACAAATATTGGAGCGTTTCTTGAATGTATTTGAGGTGAATACGATTTGGGACACAGTTAGAGGAGCAGAGACTCAGGTTGTAGCAATGAAGGCTTGCTTTAGGTTTCAACTAATTACTCATAAATTCTTTAAATCTAATAAAGAAAAATACATTTTCTAATTAACCAAAAATCTTTTTAATTAAATTAACAAAAATAAATTTTAAATAAAATAGAATAATATCTCTATAAAAATTCTGCACCTATATTATTTCAATTACATTGGAAAAAGTAATTTTAATTAAGAAATACGTTTCTTAATTAGTTAAGATAATTTTATTAATTTTAAATGATTCTAATTAATTACTAATTCTAATATGATTGAAATATAATTAATTTTAATTGTATAAAATAATTTTCTAAAATATTAATTAGAAATTAATTTAATTATTAATTTTAATATAATTAAGTAAAAATAATTTGTTTAATGTTAAAAATAATAATACATCATAATTAAAATAATCTCATTATAGTAATTATATCTAACATAATCTAATTATAAAAGATAATCCTTTAAACTAAAAGATAATCCTTTAAACATTTCCTTGATTATAAATATTGATTTATTAACTAATTTAATTTATTAATTTAACTCTTTAAAATTAAACTAAATACCACAAACATTCCTATTAAAATAAAAATTTCCAAGTAATAGTTTTCTTGATCTATTAGGAATTTTAACAAATTTAATCTTAATCTTATTAAAAAAACATAATATAAATATAAATGCTTAAATAGATAATTAATTGAAAATGGAATGGGGACTATAGACCCATCATTTTCTGAATTAGGATTATGATCTTCTAGCATGTTTATTGCCTATGCTCTCCATCACCTCCTACTACTGGTGTGCTTCTTTATGTGGCTACCCAGTCATCTCCTCTTTTCATCTTTGCTTCTCGTTCACATGTTGCGTCTCTCTCTCTTGGAGTGATTTTCACCCTTACCCTAGCGGTGATTATCATTACTGCTGGTGAAGATCAATCGTGAAGATAAATACAACCTAAATAAATCCTCCATAAAACCAAAAAACAACAGTTTCCAAAAAAATCAACACTATATCTAGAACCTCAAATAAGTTTTTCACACATTTTCTAGAAACGTTAAAGATTTAAGGAGGCGTACATAAAGTTTCAATCAAGGAGGCGTACATAAAGTTTCAATCAATATTTTCTTTTGAAAAATAAAACGCATAAAGCCATAATGCATGCAATTGATATTCCATAAATAAAAGACATAGGGAATGCAATTGGATTATTAAAGAAACAAAATATGTTGTATGAAAATTGAAGACAACATAATAAGGCGTGTACTCTGTTGCGATATTGTTAGAAGAGAATGGAGAAAAACATTAGAGAGAGAGAGATACATAGAATCGATCTAGATTTAAAAAGAGAGGGAAATTTTCCATTTGGTTTTTACATGCCAGTATAGCCGTTATAGATTAGCTTTAATACAGACAATATTATATTCAGTGTATTCTCGTGCAGTATTACAACCATGAGCTTTTATTTAAACGTTGCGCTTAGTAGTTAGTAATTAACGCTTGGTGAGTTTCCGTTGCTTCTCACTTCTTCTTCATTTGTCTCTGCAACAATTCCCTTCCCCTTAACATCTTTGTCAATCAAATTAATCTCCGGGAAACTTCTTTGAAGATCAAAGAGATATTCCCATATTGCATTGGTGTTCCCACCGTCCGACCATTGAATTAACAGCTGAGTAATTACGCGATTATTTCTTTTAGCTATGCGTCTTCCCAATACTGCCAACGGCACACGTTCGACAGTTGTGAGGAACTCTGGTAACGATAATAAAGTTCTACCTTGCTCCATGTATGCCTTCTTTAGTTGTGATACGTGGAGCACAGGGTGCTGGTGGTAACTCAAGCTTGTACGCCACTTTCCCGATGCATTGTATCACTCTATATGGCCCATAATAAAGTGGAGATATTTTCTGGTTGCTTCTCCTATGGAGGGAATGCTATTTATATGGTTGTAACTTTAACAACACCATCTCGTTCACCTTAAATTCATGTTTTGATCGTCTGGAGTTGGAGTATTGTTTCATCCGATTCTGGGCCCTCTGTAAGTGAAGTTTAGTCACATTGGTCATTGCTTCCCTGTCCTTTAAAACTCGATCCACCTCTACCACCTTTGAGTCTCCCGCTATATAAGGTGTATAAACCGATGGTGGGTAGCCATACAAGACTTCTGAAAAACTGAATATGGTAGCAGTTTTGCAAACTGTTCGATTTTACGTGATCGTCTCTAGCACAAATAAAAGTAAAAATCAATCAAAAGAGAAATAGCAGATGACACCAGAAATTTGGTAATGCAATTTGGCATTCCTTGCCTACGTTTGCAGGGCCCTCACCCAGCTTAATCACTTTCACCGAAGTATCATAGATTTACCCAAGGCTTTACTGAGCCGACACCACTCAACCCTTGACACTATCTCTCAACCTCATTTCCCGTGAAAGAATTTCACACCCAATAGTACGACCGCCTTGTACTAACCTTATCAGAGGATTTTCTCAATCAATCTTTTAATGAAAAAAACAATAAACAAATAACTCAAGTGATCAATCAACTAAGAACAAAACATTAATACACTTGAGATAAAAGAGAAGAGCAACTTTCCGAAAAGTTCAACTCCATTAAAATAAATTTGGAAGTCGACACAACAACAATGGGCTGATTCACATAAAAACCAACACGAAGCCACAGCTGCACTGATAACACATTCACCAACCAAAGTATACGCAACCCATAAGGAAATCAATTAATAATTGTTGCTGCCCAAATAAAAACCCTTAGCCATACCTCTGAAAAATTCCAGCTACGTTATCTTTAAGAAGATCTGATAAAGAGGAGACCCTGTGGAGTCACGTAGACTGGGAAGCCTTAATGTTGTGATCTATAACCAATTTAAGCTACTCTGGTCCCATCTTTATCTATCATTTAGTAGCTGAAAGTAACCCTTTCCCCTAAACACTTTTAGTGGGAGATATGTTTATATTTTCTGGGTACACGGAACTTTCTTAATCACTGTTCTTACAACATATCTCATCAATTCAAAAAAATAGCATATGACACGCCTCCATTCTGTTAATCATGATCCATTTACTTGTCATATGGGACATAACATCTACGTATATAACTTCCGAGAGTGATCAGAGGGACTAGCAGGAGAGGAAAGGAGAGGACATGATGGACTCTTGGAATTTTTAAAGCTCACACACGGTTTTTCTCACACACTCATAGAGCACCATTCAATTAACTCCTCTCTCACCAACACAAGTTCTTCTTTAGCTATAAATCAAAACTTGCACAATACAGCTGTATTTTTCCAATAACAATTAGCATACACTACGTCCACATTATACCACACTCACATAAGATTAACTTTAGTTATTAATTGGTGCAAGATACCCATAAGCAATAAGAGTCCCACTACACTGTTGATTACAAGACTCCCACACAAGATGCACATCTTCTATGGATAGAATCATACATGATATTCACCGGCACATCTTGGCAAGATACACATCAATTTGAGATAGAACTCTATCACAACTAAAAGATTATCCAATAACTTTTTGAATCCAAGTCATTATCCAATTAATATCTTATATGTCCAATTAGTAAATAAGATGCCAAAACTAAATAAAAGACATATAACATATATCCTAACAACTTCAAATGGTGTGGAGCGATGGATGAACGGTATGTCGTGTTGTACCACCACTTAGCCAACGGTATCCACCTGCTCTATTGTTTGGGTGTTTCACTGCAAAACATCGTAAATAAGTTTCTAGAATTTTATTCACTGCTTCTGTAAGACCGTCTATATGAGGGTGATAGATTGTGGAGTACTTCAGATGAATCCCTTGCAATCGAAGTAGTTCTCACCATAATTTACTCAAGAAAACAAGGTCTCTGTAAAACCCCAAACTTTTCTTTTCACGTTTCCATAAAATTTCATTTCGTGTGAATGATGTTTTCTGGTGAATGTAAATTTTATTTTCGCTAAAAGGTGAATTAAGAACCCAACCCTGAATGGCAATATTAAAGTCAAATGATATTCGAAAAATATTGGAATTGACTGGTATGGAAATGGACCAAAAATAAATAAATAAATTCAATCGAATGGATTTATGATAGATCTAGATTGACCCTAATATAAATTATTGTGAAGTAAATTTGAAGCATTTTTGGGTTGAGACACAAGGACATAAGAATCAGCCATAGTTACGGATCCTTAAAGTAAATCGATCCAACTTATATGTTGATATATTTAGGTGTAACATGTTATTAAATAGACAAGAAATTTCTACCAAAATTGGACTGATTTTTTATAAGCTACATAATTATTTTGGATAAGAAATAATACATGTACATGTGAATGAACCTTAAGTCGCAGCTGTCACGACATGAAGAAGTTCTCATTATTTTGGAACAAGAATACATAAAAACCTTATGCTGTCACGTTTATGAAGGAGTAGATGCGAAGGACATAAAATTCATTACATGAGAGACAAATTCATGGTGTAAACATATGTCATTTTGGTGAGACAAAAATGAAACAACTTGTTATATATAGGAGACAAGTATTGTCGTGGATGTTACAAGGGATTAATGGCTTAATTAAGCAAAGATGGTGAGGGACAAAACAATGGACAACTGTTGGAAGTTAAGCTTGCAAAGTGTGGACAGCCCTCTTCAACGTATAACATGTAAAACAAAGATGATGAGACCTGCTCCACCTTTATTCCATCGAAACTTTAGCTCTCCTTTGGACCAGAATTATTGAAGAATAATTGAAGCTGCTCCTTTCTCGCATAGGTGTTCCAAGTTATTGCTTTGGGAAATAAATTCAGCATGTTGTTTAAGCCTCCAACTATGGAAAACACCTCCATCAATGCCAACTACATGCAGGGAAAAGATGGGAAGAACGTTGCCATCTAATTTTAGGTATGTTAAACCACTCTTGTCCATCCTCTTTAGCTAGTCACGTGAATGCTTAAGTTGAAAACATGAAATTTCTTATGAATTGCGTGAATGTTTGAGCATGATTTGAAGAAAGTGGTAAGTGTTCCTAACTATGTTTAGTGAAATTTTGTATTAGGAATCTCGTTTTCCTTGAACAGTCCTAGTGTTTTGGCCATAACTTAGTCTACAGAACTCCAAATTGGGTGATTCTAACTATAAACGAAACCTAAGGCATAGCAATAAAAATATCTAGTAGATACTTAAACCTAATTCTAGCTTAATGATATTGAAAGTTGAGATTGATTATGGTAACCTGATATTGTCCCTATATTGAAGTAGCTTGTGATATTTGGTACGTGTTTCATAATTTAGAAGGTTAAATGGCATGAATTTTGATGATAAGGAAACTAAAGACATAGGGGAACAAATGTCTAGAAGACTTCAGAACCTAATTTGAACATTTGATATGTAAACATTGAGGAACAAATGGAGGCATGGTTAAATCATGGTAAATGGAGAGGAAAACAACATGTATATCCATGTCTTATGAATGTTATTCAATGGGTATTAATTGGTACTATGTAGATGCTATATATGTGGCTTAATGGCTGTACAATGGCAGCATGTATGTTTTACATAGTTTAATGGTTCAAAATAAGGAAAACCATAGGTATATATTATGTATGTTATTTAAATGGAAAGAAGATAGCATGTATAAATCATAGAAGTTGTTCAATGGTTGAATGAAAAGAAAACATAATTTTAATCTTACTAAATGCTAAGATTTTGGCTAAGCCCTTTTTTATAAAATTTGTAAAACAAGGTGGTAAGTTATGGATATACTTGGAAAGTTTTAAGAACCCTTTAGGGATCTCCTTTATAGCTGAGTAAGACCATAAAGTTTTCTTGATCACCGTAGAATCGGGACTAATAAAGGAAAAACACCGAACACTTGAGGGCAGTTTACGATAAACGACAAACTGTGAGTGTACCTTTAAATTGATTTTGTAAAGATGATTTTTTTTACCTTACTATGAAAAGTATGTTTATGGATAATTCCATTGCTGCCACTACTTGAATTTAGGTTAATCTTCATGAGATTTACATATGCTTTGATTTAGTATTGAATTGAGTTTTGAATGCACTTGGAAACTAATGAGATGTACACACACTTTGAATTGGCATTGAATTGGAATTTGCATATGCTTTGAATTGGCCTTGAATTGTGATTTTGCCTATGGTACGCTGTTAGGTATTTATACATACAATTATATCAATTAGAGTACGTCCTAACGTGCATGACGGTGTTTGGGGGGCGTTTGTCACTAACATGGGTGGTGTTGTGTCTGTAAGTATGTCCTGTGAGCCGCCCTCTGCACGTGCGGAGTATAAGTTATGCTAGCACTGTTACGAGTAAGTGATGCAGAACCAACTCCATAACCATTGATTTATATGTAGTGCTAGCATCGTTATGGGTAAGCGATGCAGAACCAGCTTCATAATAATCGATACATAGAGGTTAACTAGGCACGGGTAAGCGATACACAACCAACTCCGTTGCTTACACCTAAGGGTACCATACGACAAAGAAATTAGTGATAGGCTATGTTTTAAAAGAAAGTTCATGAAAGTATTGTTTGCCAAAATTGTTTACTTTATAAGAAAATTAGAACTTGATATTAGAAAAATATATATGTTTTGTCTTATGTATGCATTGATCTTATGAAAAGAATAACAAAAGAAATTGTTTTCTAACATTCATTAAGCTCATTTAGCTCACCCTTTATTTTCTGTTTTTAAATAAAACCTCCCAGGTGCACGCTCAGGGGCTTCAGTCGCAGAGGCTCCACCTCGCGAGTAGTCAACTTCGTCGAGTGTTGCTGTATAGGCATTTTTATTTTGCCTTGTACTTATTTTTGAGAATTATTGCATATCTTTGAACATGTTTGGAAAGTACATGTGTATAAAGGTTTTTAAATGGAATGTATAATGTTGTTTTAGCTTTTCAAAGTTTATTTATGAAACTATTTGAGATTGCATGTGAGTGGATTTGAAGTCCATAATTTAGAGTTGAGAAATTGATGTGATAATAGAAATGTTTTGAACTTTTACAGGGACTTTAAAATTTTTGAAATGTCAAAATATAGCCGTTGTCCTACCAAAATTTTTAATAAACTGAAAAATAAAACTTTACTGTTACATTTTTTATTGTGAATTGAAGCTCTTTTGTAACAAAGGCAATAGGCTTAGCTTCACGGGAACTTTCTAGGCAATTCGGATATCGGCTGGAGAGTCACCATGGAGTGCCGGCAGGTCACCTAGTTATTACAAGATAGTGGCCTGTCAGTCTCTGTCACTAATTATTGAATCTGGCATACCCTATAATTGAAACACATTATTGAGGAACAATTTCGCAATGTCACAAGCGAAATAAGGATGTTTCATAGGAATAAAGTGGGAGTATTTTGTAAACCGATCGAAAACCACAAAAATGACTGTCTTTCCTGTTGATGTAGGAAGTCCCTCGATGAAGTCGACACTAACCTCTCGCCAGCTTCCTTCTGGTATTTTAATTGGGTGCAGTAATCCAGGATAAGCTGAACTGTCATGCTTGTTTCTTTGGCAATTCATGCATCTCTGAATATAATTCCGAAGATCCCTAGCCATTCCCTTCCAAAAAAACATATTTTGTAATTTCTTCATCGTTGCCACTACTCCTGCATGCCCTCCCATATCTTCATCATGGTTGATACTTATTATTTGTTGCCGAAGTGTTTTGTTAGCACCTAGCACTAAATGACCCTTCCACATTAGTAAACCGTCCTTCCATTCATACACGCTAGACTTCATACTTCCCAATTCCAATTTCCTAATGATGTCCTGAATTGCTCGATTCTCTCCCCAGCTTTTCTTAATTTCCTCTAGCAATTCTCCATGTATTTGTGTTACTGATAGCATCAGCATCTCTGCACAAGTGATTCTTGAAAGTGCGTTCGTAACCACATTCTCTTTCCCACTACGGTATCAAACTTCGAAGTCATATCCGAGGAGCTTAGGTAACCATGATTGTTGGAAGGGGGTTGATAGACGTTGCTCTACCAAATATTTAAGGCTCCTGTAGTCTGTTTTAACTAAGGATGTCAATGAGTTGGGCCGGGATGAGCCGGCCTATTGGTGGGTCACGGGCGGGCTGGGCCAACCCCGGCCTGTCTACATTTTTTGGATTAAAAAAATACAAAACGGTTTCGTTTTGTCCAAAATGGTCGACCTGTAGCCCGCCCATGGCCAGCCAAACTCGGGCCAAAAATGGGCCAGACTGGGCGAGCCAAGCCAAAATTGTCATCCCTAATTTTAACAATGAATGGTTTGCAAATAAAATAGCGATGCTAGTATTTGATAGCCTTAATTACCACTAGAAATTCTTTTTCGTAAGTGGACAATCCATAGTGTCTTCTAGTTAGTGACTTACTGACCATCTTGTTGTAACACAACCCCAATGCCTTGCCCGCTTGTGTCTGCCTCCACCACGAATTTTTTGGAAAAATTTGACAGTGCCAACACCGGAGCTGATATAATTGTCTTCTTATTTCTCAAAAGTTGTCTTCTCATCTTGCTGCCAATCCCAATTAGCTATAGTTCCTTTCTTAAGAGTTTTTCAGTGGTTTAACAATCAACTCGTATCCTTTAATGAATCTCTGATAGTACCCAGTAATTCCCAGAAAACCTCTGATCTCTTTAACTCCTTTAGGTTCCAACCATTCTTCAATTGTTTTAACCTTCCAAGTATTAGTAGCTACTCCCCTTTCTGAAATGTTGTAGCCCAAATATTCTATTTGTCGCGCCCCAAACACACATTTACTCCCTTTTAAGAACAATTGGTTGTTTCTCAACTTCTGCATGGCTACAGAAATGTGTTCTACATGTAATTGCAACGATGAACTGTAGATTAGTATATCATCGAAAAATACTAGAACAAATTGACGCAAATATGGTTTAAATAATTCATTCATCAGTCTCTAAAATGTTAAGGGAGTAGTTGTTAACTCGAACGGCATGGCCAAGAAATCATAATGACCTCGTGTTTTGAAGCATGTTTTCGAGATGTCTTCCAACTGCATCCTGATTTGGTGATATCGGGAGCGTAAATTCAATTTGGTGAACCAACTGACTCCGTACAACTCATCTAATAGCTCTTCAATAAGTGAAATAGGAAATTTATCCTTCACCGTATATTTGTTCAGCTCCCTATAGTCCATGCACATAAGCCATGAGTCATCCTTCTTCTTGACTAAGACCATCGTAATGCGTAGGGACCGTAGCTATGTCGGATGAACCCTTGTTTCATGAGGTCCTTAACAGACTGTTCTATTACATCCTTTTGTGTTCCAGAATACCAATATAGATGCATGTTAATGGCTTTAACTTCTTCCTTTAAGACGATATGATGATTATGTTTGCAGTCTGGTGGGAGGTGAGTCGGTTCCTAGAAAACCTCTACATATTCCTACAAAATTGGGTTGATCTCATCAAACGCACTCCACTGCTCATCCTTCATCCTCATCTATTGCAGTTGATATTCAATGGGAACCATAAGCTGCATCATAAACAGTTGTCCACCTGTTGAACGTCATAACGTTTTCTGGAATTCCTTGCTTGAGATGACCTGGGACTTCCCGTTTGGATTTCCATTCAACGACACTAGTTGTCCTTCCCACTTGAACATCGTCATTCGGTCCCTGAAATTGCATAATACATCATTTAACCTCATCAACCACTATATGCCCAATATGATCTCGTAACCTTCTAACGCTAACACCAGTGCATCCATGGTGAATTGCGCCCCTGGATAGCCCATGCGAAATTCTTGCAACATTGATGACATTTCAGCTGCAGTCCACCTCTTACAGTGATGGAAATCGACTCTATCTCCTGGATATCGCACGCCTCTTTTCTTATTACTGATGTGTCCACGAAGTTATGTGTACTCCTGTTGTCGATCAGTATGTGGATGCTTCATTTTTGATGCATTCCCATTAATCTCATTTGTTTAAACTCAATATTCTCAGATAATCCCAACATTGCTTGCATTGAGACCATTGGATAGTCTTCTTCTCCTGGACTTCCCTCAGATTCTTCCTCCTCTGGTTCAGGTAAAATTTTCCTGCTGTCTTCCTCTCCCGAAACTACGTAAAATGGTAGCTGCCTCTTCTTACATTCATGGCCCAAACTGTATTTCTCATCACACCAAAAATAAAGCCCCTTTGCTCTTTTTTCATTAAAATCCTTCCTACTAACGTGCCTCTGGGTTTTAAAGGGTCTTACCGATGACGTTGGTCGTAACAATGAAGTTGGTGTAGGTAATATTCCCTCCAAACTTGAGTTTTTGTTTATATTTACTGCCTGTTGTCCCCTTGGATTGAAGTTGAAATTACCACCACTATGCATGTTCTTCGTTGCATTGCCTTGGTTTAGCATAGTGTTTCCTATTGATATAATTATTGCCTCTTTTTTCGAGCTAATATATATGCCTGATGTAAGGAATGAGGTTCGTGTAATTTCACTGTTACACCTGTCTCAGGTTTGAGTTCCTTAATAAAAAAAATGACTAAATATTCTTTTAATAGTGTTAAACTATTGGTATGGTGATCAAACTGTGCATAATAATCCAGTACTGTTCCATTCTGTTTCAGATCCTTGAAGTCACCTACTGGGTCATCGAAGATCTCTGCATCTAATCTTTATTTAAGGGCCTTAGTGAACTCATCCCATTCAGCCATCTTTGTCTTATTACAATTTCTAATGTATAATCAACACCACTCCTGAGCACGTTCAGCCATATGTAGAATAGCTATGCTCACCTTCATCTTTTCTGGAATTTGGTCCAAATGAAAAATTGCTCACAATGGCAAAGCCATAACTTGACATTCTCACTATCGAACGATGGAAACTCGATTCGACTCATCCTTGTGGGTGTCACATTTTTATCCCTCTCCTGTCTCCCTGGATTACTCTATGGCGTAGGTTCTGCTACTCCGACTTCTCCCCCTTGTTTCTGCAAATTGTGCAGAAGCAAGGTTTTTAGCTCCATCATCTCCTTTTCTACCTTTTCTGTCTTGTTTTGAATCTCTGCTCACTCCTATCTTGTGACTCCAAAAACATCCTCTCCATTAAGCCCTTCAATCTCTCTTCAACCCTCCGCAATTCGGTGCCTCTCGTGCTTTCCACCATAATTGTTTCCTATATTCGAATGCTCTGATACAAAAATGTTGTATGAAAATTTAACATAACAGAATAAGGCGTATATTCTGTTGCAATATTGTTAGAAGAGAATGAAGAAAAACATTAGAGAGAGAGATACATAGAATCATTCTAGATTTAGAAAGAAAGGGAACATTTCCATTCGGTTTTTACATGCCAGTATAGTCGTTATAGATCAACTTTAATATAGACAATATTATATTTAGTGTATTCTAGTGTAGTATTACAACCACGAGCTTTTATTTAAACGTTGCGCTTATTACTTGGTAATTAACCTCTGGTGAGTTTCCGTTGCTTCTCACATCATCTTCGTCTTCTCCATTTGTCTCTACAACAAAATACTAGGAACTTCGAACAAGTTTTTCTAGAAGCTTCAAAGAAAAGGATAGGTATGTAATACAAACAATAACCATAATCAAATATACCCTAATTTGTATTAGGTAGATTTATAAAAAATGTTTTGAAGCTTTAATAAGTTATCAAATCAATAATAATCATGTAATTGATTCAAGATAAATAATTAAAGGAGGATTTGATACTAATATAAGGAATAATGATCAAATTACTATGGCAATGAAAATTTTTTTACAATTTCTTAAAAGGGTCTTTTTAATTGAATAACTTAAAAAATATGAATAAAAAATTAAAGGGTTAAAACATACCTAATTTAGAAATCCACATAACTTTTCTCTTTCAGAGTATTCAACCATGAGTTGTTTGTATGTTCAACCTTTAATAGTATCTACCAAGTAAAAAAAAAAAGAACTTTACATTAAAGAGGAGAAGACAAGAGTGTTGACTCCTTGATATCTTTGTCCTATTTGTAGAAAAACACTATAGAGCTTTTAAATTAAAATCAAATTAATAATTACAAATAAATCATAAATTAATTATAATTATAATTTAATCTTGTAAACGTCAAATATCACATATTTGATCATTGAAGTTTCTTAAACTTGATAATTAACTCTAATTTAATTTAAATTAACTTTTCTCTTTAAATGCTTTTTATGTCCGATAGGTTTCTAATATGGTGGCAATAATTATAATTGATATTTCTAATTCTTAACTAGAATTAAATAAATTAAACACCTTTTAATTTATCTTTAAATTTTTATTTAAATAATTACAATCATATGTCAAGATTGATGTGTAATAATATGTCATGACCACCCAAATATTAGCAATATCAAAATGATTTGTCTTAATTGTCTATGGAATGTTATAATGTATAATTTAATCCTTTCATCATCAAATGTTCTAATTGGACATCGAGTATGAAATACTCTATTTAAATTCGATCATGTTTACTTTGCTAATTAGTAATTGATTTACAATTTATATTTGAAAATATCATTTTCAAATCTAAATTGGCTATAGCTAGAGAATTTTTTTAATCACTACAATCAAGAATAATATAATAGTCTCCCTAATTAATTTAGGATGACAAATTCTTTATTGACTTACTTAACAATTTCCATACAATTCCTATTTTTATTCGCTAAAGTTATGATCTAACTTGAAGGGGGTGTTAGGAAAAGGCATACCAATATAATTTCCTATTTTTTTTCTCAAGATTAACTTTCCTTGTCTAAATGATTTTTACTATATATAAAGGCTACAAGGTTCTATAGATTGTTTCAAGCCCTTAATTTACATTCTTTGATACTATGTTTAATTGCATAAATAACTTATTGAATAGAGGAGAGAGATATAGATAGTAAATAATGATTTATAATAGTAATTGTGTCTTTTTAAATGCTTTTGTCCACTCTCTAAGTAGTTTTGAGATTTAGAATCCATTGTTATACTTTAATAAGAACCTCTGCACAAAAATCTTTGGTCACAAATGAAGAGTCATTCCATATAATCGTCTTGCTTTCTCTTAGGTGAAGATTCATCCTTCATATAAGCTTACTTTTGAGAGTTTAAAACCAGGGTGAGAACTTAAACACCCTTTCTCCTTTTTCCTCTACCATGAATCTTCATTTAAACAAGCTATTGACGATAACCATTTACAAGCGAAGTCTTCTATGAAAGCAAACTTTGTGATCTATAGATTCTTTAGGAGACAATTAACTACCTTACTCTTCATATAAGGCAATTTTGTTGGTTGGTTACCTTAATAATTCTATTGATTCATTGTCTAAGGACTCATTCAACTTATCCAATGCTTATTAGTTAGTATATTGGTTTTTCACTTAGTCATTTTGTTGGTTTAGAGATAGAATTGATTGTTTCTTGTACTAATTTTCATTAGAAATATATATACTATTTAAAAAACTTCAAATTTAAGATTTTTAATAATGAAATGACTTATCTTTAGCATATAATTAAGTTAACAGATTTCTTTTCATTTCAATTGGATCTTCATCTTAACTTGAACATAGTGATCATTCATATACCTAAACATGGATGGAATGTTTTTAAGTTGTACCTTATAATACAATGCTTGAAGCTTATTCTTTCTATCATAAAAATAGATTCAATTGTTATTGGTAGTTATGTAACTGCATCAAATTAGGTTTATTAAGTCCAACTAAGATCTAAAGGTTGTCTTTATCTTTAGTAAAATTTCCAAGAAATCATGATCTCCTTATTATATAACATTGACATTTTCATGTAACAACTTGTACTTATTTGTTGATTGCCATATATCATGCTCATTCTTTAACAAATGCAACAAAATATCTTACATTTTAACTTCTCAATTTTCTAGTAACATTTTCAATGATCAGACCGGACTGGCCGATCAGACCAGATTAAGCTCAAATTGACTTGATTTCTAGTTCAATTTTTGTTTTTGACCGTTATGAATTAAAACCGAATGGTTAAACAATAAACTCACCTTTTTTTCTCTTACTCATAAACAACCCTAAATAAGCATTCTTCTTCTTTCCCGTGGTGGGTCACCAACAGGCACAAGTAGTCTTCCTCCTCAAGTTTGATCAAGATTGAATAGTTTTTCTTCAATACTTTAGATGGAGCTTGAAGCATTGGGATTCAAAGACTGAGACTTGATAGACGTGGAAGATATATTTATGGGATGGGATATTCCTTTCGCTTTTATGTGTTGGTTTTGTCGTTTTGATTGTCACGTTTAGGTTGATAGGAAAGTGTGGTCTTGTACATTGGTTTTTAAGAATAGACAATAAGTTTTAATATATTGTAATTATTTTTTATAGAATTTATTATGCTATATTTTACATCATATATATTTGAAATAAATAGTAAACTTAAAAATAAGTAGAAGATATAATTTTTAATTATTTTGGGACATTAAGAATATTAGTATTTGTTGATTAAAGTAAAACAAAATTTTATTTAAATTTTAAAGAAGAATATTTTAAAAAGGATACTAAAAAATTATTAATTAGTAATTTAGTATAGATAAGGAATTTTATTTAAGATCATTTTAGAGTATTTTAAAGAGTGATATTTAAATTTTAAAGAAGTACATTGAAAGAAAGACACTAAAAAGTTGTTAGTTAGTAATTTAGTATATATAAAGAAATTTGTTTATGATAACTTAACTTTACTTACTGATTTATTATATACCGGTTTTATAACAGTTTAATACCAGTTGAACCTTTAATCCTTAAATTGTTTCTTTGATCGGTTCGATGTTTGATCTAGTTTTTAAAAATTAAAAAATTCTTCCTCTTTGCAGTAAAATCTTTTTAATTAAAGTAAAATTTCTTCCTCTTTTTGGACAAAATCTCAAGTTCTTCATCATCATCATCATCATCATCATGGTCGAAAAATTCAAGTTTTTAACGTTGGCATGATTTCCATGCTATTGCGTCAATCTCAAGATTTACTCAGTGTGCATCCAAAAGATAAGAATTGTGGGTTCTTCCGTTTAAAAGATTCATTTTTTACAATCACTTGTCATTCCATGTAGAATCTCAAGATTTCTTCTTTCTCATTCATTTTTCTCATGCTTATCGTTCTCCTTACATGTAGGACGTTAAGACTTAATACGTTACAATTTATAGGATTCATAGCTAGTGAATTTATTTTTCTTCTTAAACTCAGTTTTGTGCTCACCTTTCTACTTTATAACTTCCTATTCTAATAGTTTCGTCAATTTCTTCATGATGAGGGTTATGTCTCCACTATCACTCCCATTTAAAGTAGTTTGCTCCTTATCTTTCCTGTCATCTTTGTAAACCTTACTGTACTACTGCTTTTACTTTTGTTAGGAGCTTCCTCCTTTTTTGCCTACTTTAATCTCATCTCTTAAGATAGGATGTATTCCTGTGTGTACACATCTTTAGCCTTTTGATAGATGTCACGTTAGGTTGTAACTTGTAAGCCTTTGGAAATGATCACTTTAAAGTAACCTTTTTATAATTCACGATACTCTTCAATAGAATGAAAAGTAACCTTTGTATAATTTTTATTTGAAAAGAAGAGAAAGGATATACGATTCACGAACCACTACACTACGCTAAGCCTTTAAAAAGTAAGAAATAAATATCATATTCTTAAACCCGAACCTTTCTCTTCCCTCTTCCAATGAAAGTTCTGAGTCACTAAGTCGTTGTTGCAATCAATTCTCAGAATCAATGCACTTTTAGGATATTCATTAACCTTAACAACGCTGGAAACTTTGGCTACTTGAAGTCCCTCTACTTTATAGACAAGATCATCCCATGTTTCTCAATTGACTGATCTTTTTGGTCAACTGATATCAACTTTCAAGCTTAGTTTTAAAACTAATTCATATATAAGCTAAGATGAAAATCTAATTTCAAAATAATAGGCAAAGAGGGCTAGGTCAAATCCAAATATAATGCAATAGAGATTTTTATCAAGAAAAGTGTACAATATCCACAATTGACTTTAGAACATTGCATGGATTGCTTTAAGACTTGAAAGTCTTTAGCTTAGTGCAACTTCTAGATAATGAGTAAACGTCCTAGAAGAATCCATTCCATAAGCATTTTAGCATAAATGATGAAGATTATAAGCAACATGGTATATATGACTTTATAACATGTTCTAAATGACTTTAGAACATCTTATGATCCACTTGCTTGGTTCTTTTTTTTTGGAAAACGGAGACATTTGAAAGATTGTTTGGTGGTTTCTAAGGAAATGGATTTGATAAAATAAAAAAAAACAAAAATTAAATATTCATTCGAATTAGTAGCTTTTATAATTTGTAGCATATATACCTTAGTCCATTATTACACCTTCTCATAAAAACTCGTCCCTAGATCACTATCAATTTTGAACTATTCAGTATACTTCACAGAAATATATAAGAGAGAGTTCTTGATGGTTATTCAAGGAGAACCTAGTGTGTGTAGATGTTAGGGCACAAGGAAAAGACTAAACATATCATATGCAAAAATAAGACGTATATAGAGACTTATAATCAATCCCAATGACAAAATCTAATAAATGGAAGAGTTCATCTTCAAAAATTAGAAGGATGGAGTGAAAATGAATTACATGCAAATAGGCATTTAAATTCCTTTATAGGCAATTGAACGACCTCAGGTCAACCGATTGCAATTGAGACTCCGTTCAATCAATCAACCTTAAATTTCTAAAAATGTTTTTGCATTTCGTTTGGTAAATTGAGAGTTTCTTTTTTAAAAAATTTGGCTTCCATGCTTGGTTGTCCAATTTCTAACTAGACCAATCAAATTGACATTAATCAATGTTTTTCATCTTGATCTTAATTCATATGAATTTATGTTTTGATAACTTTTGATTTATTAATGTATCTCTATATTTTCATGACTCTTTCATTTTTATTTTGGTCCTTGATTTTTTAACCACTATTTTTTGCCTTTAAAATATGTCATTTGAAATCATTAGTAGTTTAATTTTTAACACCAAATAATCAAATTAGACCTACTTTAATTCAATTCTTATGAGTAAAATATAATATACATACATACATACATACATACATACATACATACATACATACATAGATATATATATATAAACGTGGTTACTATTTAATATGAATTGTTATTGAGATTGCATTTAATCTATAACTTTAGGTTGGTTATGGTCTCCTTATTGGTGATGATGACTTCATTGAAACGAAATATCTTTTAACATTATGTTCAAAATATGTTGCTTTGATAAATAGAAAATTTTTTCTTTCAAATGTATAATCTTTTTACAAATTATTGCAATTTATAATTAGATAGTCATTGTCTTAATAATAGTGTAATATTTTGACCCTTTTTGCTAGATGAAGCTCTTCTCTAAGTTATGAGCTCTTCTCAATTATCATTAGAGAAACTATACACAAATGTAAAGGATCTAAGCTTTGATACTAATTTTTGTTCAACAAGCACCTAAAAGGAGTTCAATTGGATGACTTTTAAGCTTAAAAACCCTCATCGACAATTTAAACAATAGTTAATGAGCCTATAGGGTAGTCTTGTCCAAATTTATCAAATATTATAGGGACAATAAATTTAAATAACTAAATCTTTTTAAATTTTTTCAGCTCAATGTTGAACTTTTCAAAATTTTAAGTTTAGTGACTAAAATTTCAAAATTAATACAACCTAAGTCAAAACATTACCTTCATTAGTTTTTGCCTAATGTGACTTATTTACCAAATGTCATAGGTGCCTATCTATTAGTTACATCAACAAATAACTAACAAATAAAATATTTTGACCTGAGTTGTACAAGTTTCGAAAAATTAATCACTAAATTTAAAACTTAAAAGGTTATGAGTTGAATTAAAAAATCTTTAAAAGTTAGTCACTTTTGAATTTATTATCTCAATATTATAGCAATAAATCAATAAATTTAAGCAATATAACAAATCAATGATACATTACAAAAAGAGTAGGGAAGAAATATAAAAATAATTTTATAGTAGCTTTGTTTCTCTAAGATCTATATCCACTTTTCGAACTTCCTTAAGGACTTGAATCCACTATTAAAATCCTCGTCAGTGGGTAAAAATTAAGTCAGTATAATTTGGGTTAATTACTTTACACTTAATCTTTTAAGAATATCCCTGGTAAGATTAAAGCTTAACTTAAAAGAAAATGTATACAAAGAAGCTATATAATTCAAAGTTTCTTGGTTTTTAAAACTTAAGATTCAAAGCATTCAATTCACTTGTAATAATAATAGTAACTCTCATTATTCAATGTTTAAATTATTGTTCATTAATCAAATATTTTAACACTTGTACATTAACTATGTAGTTCTTTTATAACAAAATTAGGGATTCAACACTTAAAAAGATAAACTTTTAGTTTTAGTTTTTCAAAGTTAGTAGTCAAAATCTTAGCATAGTTAGCTACTTCTTAAATTATGTAATCAATTAAAATATTAATTGATAAGGAAAATATATATTCAACATTATTCCCTTTA
>JAOTAY010000009.1:8554080-8572073 GCA_025629805.1 Erythroxylum baracoense | reverse complement strand
TATGTAGGTAGAATACAAATAGAAGAAATATATATTAAAAATCAATATAATTAAATTGTTAAAATGTTGATTAGAAAGTTATAATTAGTTATGTTAAAATTAATTACTTAGAGAAATCTTTTTGTTGCCATCATTCCAAGTGATAATTTCTTACTTTTATAGCAACCCGATAATAGCTAGCCAAATAGCAACCCCTGATTCACTCACTGTTTATTGATTCCATTAGCTGAGAAGTCTTTTCAACCGAAGCTTTGTTTAGAGCTTTGAGTATTTTTTATTGTTTTTATGTTTTATTTATAATTTTTAAATATTAATTTAGAAATTAAAAGGCAAATTATTTAAAATTAAAATTAAAATATTTATTACTAATTTTAAGCCATATTAACACAACCAACTTAGAATTATTTAAAGTAGGAGTTGAAATGTTTTATTACTATTTTTTAAGATTTGGGATATAATTGTGAAATTTAAAAGAATTTAGAATTTTTAATACTTAATTATAAATTTTATATAGGAGTAATAATTTAGTAACAGCATAGTTCTCTGAAAAGAGGTTTGAATCTAGTCCAATCGTATACACGAAACTATGTTGAATGGTTGTCTAGAGCTTTTGGAACAATGTGGTTTATAAGGATTTGAGACCATTAACTTCAACTTGAATTTTGGTTAGTAAAGTAGTATCAGAGTTTTAGGTGATCCACTACGTTTTGTGTTCGAGTCCTCAGAGTAACTAGTTCCGATCAGAGCAGATGGACGCTCAATAAAATATGGTGGGTTTATAAGAGACCGTTAACTTCAACTCGAGTTTTGGTTAACAAAATACAAGAAGCATTTGGTCAAAAGTACACGCCTTCTTGCATAAGTATAAGATTGTCTTAATGTAAGACAAGATGCAACCTAAAACTATGTATATAAGATTGTCTTAATGTAAGAAATGATGCAACCTAAAACTATGTTGAATGCTTGTGTTGAACTTTTGGAGCAATGTGACATTTAATAAAAGAAGCATTTGTAACATCTCTGGTCAAAAGTGGACGCCTTCTTGCTTAAGTATAAGATTATCTGAATGTAAGAAAATATGCAACCTGCTAACCAATGCCAACCATGTAGGCTGCGTTTGGATCTGCCACATGAATGAATCACAGCAAAGGGAAATAACTAATGAATGAGAAAAACTAACAAAGCCCTACACAGTACACATAAAAAGCACACAATGCACATTTCCCTCTCTCTCTCTCCGCCTCTTGCCTTTCCTTTCCTTTTTCTTCTTGTTCCTCTCACCTTAGATCAATTCAAAACACCGAAAACACCACAATCCAACTTCTATTAACTCTCTCTCTCTCTCTCTTCTTTTTCTTAAGCTTTCACTACCAATTATACATACCCTTTTAGTGTAGTCTATCCCTAACTTCCATTTACAGAGACAATTTTAAGCGTACTGAAACACACCTATATTTTGCTTCGGGAAGAGGAGTTTGATAGTGGGTGAAGAAGATGAGTGGTAGTGGGGCTAAGCTTTCAATTCCAAGCACTACCAGGAAGATGATCCAAAACATAAAGGAGATCATGGGCAATCATAGTGAAGAAGAAATCTATGCAATGCTCAAGGAGTGTTCTATGGATCCAAATGAAACCACTCAAAAGCTTCTTTTTCAGGGTATTTTGTTGGAATTATTAGCTTTTTGGTTTTCTGTTCAGCTCTTCGTTTCCAGTTCATTTTTTTACAGACCATGAGAGTGGGTTTGATCTTTGATTAATCATTTCGACGAGCTTGGTGATTCGGTTAGATTTGGTTGTATTTGAGGGTTGGATTGAAGTGGGGTTAATTTGCTTTGATGAGTTTTCGCTCCTTTCTTTTTAATCATATCAATTCTTTCATTCTGACTGTTGGGCTTAGTTTAGATTTTGAGGCAGTGTGTGTATCCATGACCTTTTTATATGAAATGAAAGCTTTCCCTTCCCCCCTTCTTTTTTTTTTTTTTGGGAAATTTGATCTGGAAAAATCATTTCGGTGCATAAGATTATCGAAATTGCGCAAATAAGTGGTTTTTTTTCCCCCGGTCAATCTATTCCACTGTTGTTGCTGCATTTCAAAATTAAAAATTCCTGTTTTGGTCTTGTAATATATAAATCTCACAAAAAGTTCTTGCGAACTCTCCATTGAACCGCCCAAAATGGGAGTAAGAACCAAGGAAGGGAATGAGAAAAGTGGTTGACATTGTTGTTTGTGGCTGCTATATTTCGAGTTTTTGTTTAATTTTTCTAATAAACACGGTAACAAGTATTTGTGCTGCTTTGCAGATACATTTCATGAGGTCAAAAGAAAACGTGACAAGAGAAAAGATGTAAGATTCTTCTTCAGGAACATCTATAGGGATGTTCCTCCATTGTAGTTGAGTGGTTGGTGGGTTCCTTTGTTTTTTCAGAGGTGTCAATTATTTTCCTTTCATGTCATGCATTGCTATTCCAACTCTTACGTCCATTCTTGTGGTTAATGAGATGTAGCAATAGCATCATTAGCCGTGTAATTTAAGTTTCATCTGCCAATGTCCAGTAACCGAGTTAAGATGGTGATCATTACATCTTTCAGCTGTCAGCAGATTACTGTGCATATACGATGCAGCAAGAAACCGATAATTAAGACTTAGGAATAACCTTCCTAGGGCATAAACTCAAATAGACAAAACAGAGATGAAATAGTTTTAAAACTGAATTGTAATAATACCCAAAATGCATGTTTAATACTGTTGGAACTTAAACCTTAGTAATAAGTAAACGGATTGAATTAACTTTAACTAGTATGAAAAAAACAAGATAGCCAATCTGAAAATATAATCAGGAAAAGAAAAAACACTAAGGAGAGATGGAATTTGTTTCTTCTCTATATCATTTTATTTGGTTTTTATGCTCTACAAAAATGATTTATAGGTTTTATTTGTTACTTCTTTGTTGTGTCAATGTCACTGCTTGGAGATTATAACTTGGATCTTCAAATTTATTTTTCTTGTAGCAATTATGCTTGAAAGCTTGTACATTTTTTGAACCACCATAAACATTCAAACAAGTTTATTTCAATTCTGTAGGTCAATAATAGAAGTTTTGTGATCAATGGTTATTGCCCCTTTTGTGAAAAGGTAGTTCTGGCTTAGAGGGATATAAAATGGATAAAGTTATATGAGGAATGTAAAGTATATTCTAGAGACAGAGATAACAGCTAGGACATGTAGATTTGGGCTTTTTGATTTTTCACGTATGGGTGGTGAAGAGCTTAGTTGCATTTTTAAACTCTGTTTTATCTTGTTGTTTTAAATGTTTAATAAAATATATGGGCATGCAAATTTTACTTGTCATTGCAAGTTACATTCTGATTGGAGCTATATTGTTTTGATGATAACTTGGTTGAGATGCAGAATGTGGGCAACAAAGAGTCTGGAGATATTCGATGGAAATCTGGTAACCAAGGACGTGGGGGTAGGAGTCTTCGGGGGAATTTTTCACCTCGTTTCACGTCACATGGTATGAAACAGCTTCTAATATCTAGCCCGAATGAACTAAAGTTTCTTTCACTTGTTTACAGGCTCTGGTCATGTTGATGTATTTCCTGTGCTCTGTAAAGAATTAAATGTATGACTCATGTATAACATGTTGGCTATGCCACTTTGCTGAGGTTTGTTCTGAATCAATATTGTTAAAAGAGTGCCTGAAGCCATGTTACTTGGAGTAGGACTGGCTTATGAACCCTAGTCCCTGGGTGATCCTCTTTTATTTAGCGATATAAGCTTAAGGCATCTTTCGAGTGAGTTGAAGCATGCATATCTTGGTATTGAATGTTGTTGTTTTTATGAAGCGAATCATATTGTTCAATGAAAGACCCTGACTAAAACTCGACTTTATTCCTTAGAGTGAAAATAGAAATAAAAGCCTACTCCAAGTTGTGAATTTTGTATGACGAACCAATGATCTTGTCACATGGTGATTTAAACCTGTAAATCATGAAGCATTTAAATTTCTGTCTTTTATTCTGTTCTGTAAATCGTCCTACAGAAGTTAGAGATACTTTTTATTCTGAGGATGTGTGCTTGGCATCACATGGATTCTTACCTGCCATGTGTGCCTAGCCTCAAGCGACCTCAGCAGTTAGGCATTTTGGTCATTTCACTTGAACATGTTTGAGCCCCTGGTGTATTTGCTGTTGATAATGTGCACATACTGGCGTTTGTCAGTCATGCTAATGGAGCTTATGCAAATTGCCTGATGAGTAAGATCTATCCTAACTGCATACTGACTTTGACTGTTTGCCAGATGCAAGTGGCGGTAAGAATTCTGGAACAGGAAGGGACAGTGGAAACAACCAAACTACGGAGAAGGGTGCTGGTTTTTTGTTGCCAGCTTCATATGACAAAATTAAAGAAACAACTCATGCAGCAAGGTATAACTGTTTACAAGTGTATTGTGCTCTGTTTATTTTTTTTTGGGGGTTTATGGGTTTTGATAGGAAATTTGTTTGATTGCCTTGCAGCTCAACTGATGTAGTGGATAATGGTTCCTCCACTGTAACTTATGAAAGCCAGTGTACAGTGAATTCGACTGGTTCACCAGCAGGAGGTGTTGCAAATCCTGAAGTGATTTCTCCAACTATTGGTGCTGATAAGTTGAGAAATACATCATCTCCGTTTGAAGCTGATAACACCCTCACTGTAGGATTAGAAATTGGGAAAACATGTGGGGTGCCTATGACAAGCTCCAGTAACTCCTTAGTGCCTGTGACTCCAGCTTCTTCATCTGCAGTCTGTTTCTCACCATCAGATCCTGTACTAGCGCCATCTAATGATTTGCGGCTCCCTGGTGCAGTTGGTGCAATTAAACGTGAGGTGGGAAGTCACCGAACTGTTGGTGAGTCAACCACGGTCGTTCCTACTGAGAAATCAGGTCAGGGCTTTGGTTATGCAATGAAAGATTTGCCAATTTTGATTAGTGATTTACTGGGATTATTTCTTTCTAACATTTGATTACAGCTCTTGATATTGGTGCCCCCTTCCTGCAACGGAAGATATCAAGTAAATCTCAGGGAGTTGGGAAGAGTCAGCTCAGTGAGACTTCGCCACCCTCATCCACATCAGGGAATTCTGGCTCTTCTGGTAGCAGACCTTCATCTAACTATAGTAATAGATCACAACAGATAGTGGGCTCTCAGAGAGGTATGTGGATTGGCTTTGTATCAATGCTTCTTTATCTTCTGAAACTACTACATTATTGATGAACATATACCCCATATTTTTATTTTTACTATGATTTTGACACCCATCCAGTTTTTCTAAAAAAATCTGTTGGTATTTAATAGTTTGTTTACTTCAGGCTAAAATTTAAACAAGATGCTGAAACTTTCTGGGTATAGGGACATGGAGTTCATATCCTTGACCATGATCCCCGTTGCAATTGTTTGTTTCTTTTTCTTGGTTGCCGACTTAGGTACTTTGTTTCCTGATAGAAGCTAAAATCTTAACATAAAATGGTTTTCTGAACTGTATACTGAAAGTGAAGAATTTTTATGTTAGTAAATAAAATATTTGATCTTTTGAATTTGGACGTGGGATCTTGAACTAGGCTGTCCTTGTATATATATATTTTTTGTAAGCTATTTCCTATAGTGCTAGGAAAACTTTTGTGCCTGTGACATATGCTTCTGGATACAAGTTGATGCAGCTAATAATGCAGTATAGAAGATGTTTGGGAGGGAGGTATCCCACCTATGGTTTCTTATTTACCTAGTAGTAGTGATCTGATTGGTTGCTTGCGATCTAAATGTTTACTGGTCCATCTGTTTATTGACAGCTGGCCCCAACAAGGAATGGAAGCCCAAGCCAACAGGATGTAATTTGCCTCAAGGGAGTGGAACTGTTGGCTCATCTGATCTGCCTAATAATCCTGTTGAAGGGAGTGGAAACTCACAGACAGCAGCAGGTATCCTTGATTCAGAAGACTCGACTTATAAGCTGCAGAAGAAGCTGGAGGAGTTGCATCTCCCACCGCGTCAACATGTTATTATTCCAAACCACATCCATGTTCCTGAATCTGAAAGAACAAAGTTGAGTTTCGGAAGTTTTGATGGGACTTTTGCAATAACATCTAGTGCTATAAGTGCGCCAGCAAGTGACAAAAGCTCTCCACCTATATCTGAAACTTCCCACGTTATGGAAGAAAATATGGAGGAGCAGGCAACAAGGTAAGTGCTGATGTGTTTTAATCTAACATCGGTAGTCTTAGATGTAATGCTTGGTGTAGTAGTAACACCCTAGAGAATGAGATAGTATTATACCTTCTAGTTATGGTGGCAAATGTAGGACCTGGGGGAAAATATTTCTTTGACAACGGCATAATTTACTTATAAGCAATTGAATTTTTCAAAATTTTATTAAGGGAAATGCATTCAGTTTTATAAATTTTTAATGATCTTCACGATTTAATTTAGGGAAATACAATACCAGTTTGGAAAAGAATTCAATGTTACAAAATTCACAAGTTCTTGATTTTGAGAGAAGCTATCTTCTTCTACTCTGAATAAAGATAATTTTCTTGTGCTCTCCTTCCTTCTTCACAATGTTTTTTATTTTTTACTTTTTATTTCAAAGAATTATATAAGGCATATTTTCAGGTTATTAAGACTTTACTGTTTTTAAGTTTAACTGGACATATACTTTTCTTATAACTAGTTAGACGTGTGTGTGTTTGTGTGTAGACAATATCAGTGTATAGGGTTTAGTAAAAATAGAATTTATTAGCACCATAAATTTTTTGATAAATTGCATTGAGATCCTCTGTGGTTTCATTATTTTCCAGAAACTATCTTGTAGTTAAAATTTAACTTCAGATTTTCATGTGGTTTTATAATTAGCATAGCATACACTTTTTGTCAATATTTTACCATATAATTTTTAACAAGCTGTCATTGTAATGTTGAAATTCAAAGTGTTTCCCTATCATTACGTAATTATTTTCAGTAAAAACATGTAAATTTCAACTTTACTTACTGATAATATTTACAAAAAGGTATATTTTTGTAATTTCAAACCAAAAAGGACATTGGAGGCTGAATTTGAACTGCAGGGGGATCTTTGTGCAATTAACCTTTTTGGTTAGTCTTCTAGAAAGTTTATGTTTGTTTCCTTTCTTACTCATTTTGAGTTTTTTAGTTTTCATATTTAATCAGAAATTTCGTTTTTTCTATTTTACTCTATTAGAGTATTTTAACTCTTCTTTTTTTTGTTTACTTGAATTAATAGGTTTATCAATGAAACTTGTTTACCTATTTTTGATTGACATTAACATGTGTCGTTTGTCGAGATAAGTGGATAAATTAAATAAATCTTCATGACAGCTTTATTAAGATATATCCACAATAACTTGGTTCCGTAGTCAGTAAATATCATTCCCCCAACTTCTAGTTTACACATGTGGCTATCAATAGAAATAAGAATCTGTTCCTAATCCTTCCAACTAGGAGTTAGATACCAAACACCTGTGAAGATGTCAACATGTTCAAGCTGGATCTTTCCATTACTGTTGGATTGAATATGTTATGCTCTTTTATATATGTTCCATAGTCCAAGATATCTGTGAATAATTTGCTGAGAAGTCCTAGGTCTTTTAGGTGTAGAATATTAAGTTTTTGACCTGCAACAGTTGATTATGTTAGTCAGGATGTTGCTGACTTGTCTTATATCTATTTTATACTTGACTGTACTATAATAATGCTCTGTTTATCTATTTCGAATCAACAGCCAAAGTGCAGTGATGACTGCAGAGGAGGGAGCATATCCAAATCATCCTCACTCACCTTCTCATGCACCTGAAAATTTTTCTGTTGAGAGTGATGTCCCATCCAATACAGTATCAGATTACAACGAGGCCAAGCCAGAAACTGCACTATTTTCTGGAGGGCATCAATACTCAGTGGTTCAAACTTCTCCAAACTACAGCTTTGGTTTTGTGCCTCCAATGTTAGGTAGTCAGATTGCACCATTTGAAAACTCAGAATCTCAAATGCGTGAAGTTTCTCGCCTTCCTAGCTTTGTAGTAAGCCTTCAGAACTTAAATCCATTATATAATGTCTCAGATGTTACACATTTACCTTTTTGTTGTTGAAGAGGAAATTAGAAAATAGAATGACTTACTATTAACTATGTTTTCAAACATCTCTTTGTAATGGTCGGACAAGCAGCTAATATCAACAATCTAAAATAGGATACCTGAACCATTCTGATATAGGATAGTCAATTCTTATATAGGATAGATAATGATACGAATGAATCTCCTCAGGACTTCTGAAGATAAATTTTGCTTATGGCATTAATGTAATGCTGATCAAGAAAAACAAAATAAATAGGGGAAAGAGTATAATTAAGTTTATCAGATAGCTGCAATTGCCAATTCTAGAAGCAGTGTTCTTTATTGTGATTGAAAATTTCTTGGACTTGCATAGATATGAATGACTTGACAAAGTAATGTTGCAGTAACAAGATGTGTTTTGTTTTCAGACCTAAAACCAAATGATGGTTATCATGTTACCCATTTCTGTCTAGGTCCAGCAACCATTTGATCCTGCAAGTTATCATGCTCAATTTTATCGTTCTGGTGCTGATACTGATGGTCGTGTTTCTCCCTTTCCTTCACCTGGAATTGCTCCAAAATACAATGGGAATGTTGCTGTATTACCTCCACACACTGCCCAGTCTCCCCAAGAGGTTTCACTAGTATTCATCTTTCTTTTATTTAATCATTGAGGGATTGAAATTTCATTTTTTTTCTTTCTTGGGAAACAATTCTTTATTGATTGGATACTCAAAATTTTATGAAACATACTTTCAGTTTCCTCAGAACCGTTGCTGTACTTGTCTTCTTATCAATCATCAACTCCAGTTGTGTAAATGGTTTGATGTCAACAATATCCCAGTTTTCCAAATACGAGATTTTGTTGTTACTTTTATCTTATAAAAGGAATAATTAAGGTATTCTTGCTTTTCGTGTAGTAATGACTTAAGGGTGTTTTTTTAATCACCATCATGTGGATATCAGTTAGACTAAATACATATTAGTGTTGCAATTTTGTGGTCCATATAATCTATCTCGTTTGCTTTTGGCCTACTATGTTTTCAAATGCTTTCACCTAGCCCTCCCTTTAAATTTGATTTTTGGAGAGAATGAGGTAGAGATTCCATGATTAGGTCCTTGTCTATGCCAAATAAACCTGGTAAATTGTTCCAAACTCAACTTTGGGCCTTCACATTTTGTTTTAAGAAAGGGTGTCTGTTAACGTTGTTATATGAAAGAAATGAAGTTTTCCACGTGCAGCATTTATACATATTGCCTCCACTTTGACTTTTTCTAGATTGGTAAACATGTTCTGTCATGACCAGATCACAGTATTGCTAATATTTTGCTAGTGACTTGACACTAGTGATGTCATCTGTGATTTGGATAATGCCTATGGACACACTTCAGTTCTAGGTTTTGTTGGTTTTTATTATGTTGTGAAGAAAAGCTGAAGAAGCCCTTATAGAATTGATAACAGGCAACAGTCCTTGTGGTTGCCTAGTGCTCACCTAGAGCAGTTTTTTGTGTTGTCATATACGTATTCTGCTATGGAGTCCAAGCAAATTACATTATCCAGAATTTGATACTGTGGATAACAATGAAAAAGAAAAGAAGCAACACCCTTTCAGATGTAGATTTCAAATGAAAGAAGAACATTCTCAAAGATTTATATTGTAATAGTAGTGTCCACCATATCATAAAAACCAATTATAACTAGGAAATATGACAATGACTGTTGTATGTGCTATTGTGTTCATGGATTTGCCCTGTGTATTTAGAGCGAAGGAACAAAATGTTTCTGTATTTAACTGGGTCATACTCTCTGGTGCATGAATACACTCAGCCTTGCTGTTGATTGTTATGCTTATATATTATATGTCATCTATTGCAGGCAGGGAATTCCTTGGTTTTGTCCACAGTAGGTCAAACTCCACTGGTGACCCAAACTGCTGGGCCCATGCAAAGTTCCATAGCTGTGACTCAGCAACCAGTCCCCGTATTCTGACCCCCAACTGGGTTGCATATATCTCATTATCCTCCAAACTACATTTCATATGGCCACTTCTTCTCCCCATTCTATGTTCCACCACCTGGCATCCACCAATTTCTAAGCAATGGTGCATTTCCTCAACAGCCTCAAGCTGGTGGTGTATATCCAGCTCCACCAGCGGCTGCTGCTACAGGGGTTAAGTATTCACTACCACAATATAAACCTGGAACCAATACTGGAAATTCAGCCCAATTTGGAATGCCTAGCGGTTATGGGCCTTATGGATCCTCTCCGGCTGGTTATAATCCCAGTTCTGCATCAACGGGAGGAAACTCCACAACAAATGAGGATCTTACTGCATCCCAGTTCAAAGAAAGCAATGTCTACATGACTGGACAGCAGGTAGGCTTTTACAATGACTCTTTAAAATCTTCTTTCTCCTGAAATGTTTACTATGCTAAATTAAAGGGGATCTTTGCTTGCATAGGATTTGTTTTCTTTGATGTGTTTATTTTGCTGCTATCATCTGTGATTCTATGATTTTCTAGCTGTTATTAATGGACATCATTAGCTCATGACGTTTGTTAAAGAAAATGCTAGGTTGTGGAAAATGCTTCAAAATAAGTTGTTGCAGCCTTTTGATTTATTTTTGGTTATCACTGCTTATAAGTCTACGTTGTGCAATCAGCATTTTAGTTGACTGATATGATGCTAATAGTTGGTTGAAGTAGCGATTTGAATAGATTTGTTTTGCATGTATGGTCCTTAGATTTTCAAATTCATGGAGCTATGGTATGATGAGCATGGAGTCCATGCTTAATATTCGTTGGAAAAAAAAAAGGAACTACTCTAGCAGAGTTCTTTTATTTCATCAAGTATTCTGTTGCTTTGTGGTTTTACTTACGCATCTAGAAATTTAGATGCTTTTGTTTCATATTGTGGGTATATGTCAACACAGTTGAAGATTGATGGATTTTATCACCCAAATACCAGCACAACATGCTTCTTATGCTTGGTCACTACTGGTCAGACAAATATACGTAGACTTGCAGTTTTAGAGATTTTCCAACTGTTTTCACGAAAGTGTTGCATAGTGATTGGTCATTCAGTCTTGTTTTCCCATTAACTTCTGTGATTTGTTTTGGTTTTTTGTTTCTGCAACCAATTTTCATAAAAAATGTTAGAATAATATTTGAGCCATGTTGTGGGCCTCACCCACAACATTTTAGGTTCAATGGTTACTCTAAATTTCAAGCAATGCAGCCCTTGTTCATGGTGGATTGGGGATTTTTTGTGATTAGCCTGGACTTGCTTACGGTGAATTGGAGATGTGTTGTGATTTGGCCGGACTTGGTGTATAGCACACTTTAGAATAATTACTGGAACCATTTTCTGGGTGATATCTTAAATTTTTTCTTTGAAAGGTTTGTTAATAAAAAGTAAGTAGTCAAGTTAGCATTTACATTTAACTCTGAACGCAAGTTTATTACTTTAAGTTACCAGTAAAAAGACTAATATTGATCCTCAAGAGTGCTAAATTCACTTTCCTGCAGAGCGAGGGTTCAGCTGTATGGATAGCTGCTGCTGGCCGAGATATGTCTAACTTGCCCACTAGTTCTTTCTACAACCTTCCTCCTCAGGGTCAGCATGTGGCTTTTACCCCAACACAGAGTGGCCATGGCACCTTTGCCAGTATCTACCACCCTGCAGCAACGGCATCAGCAGCAGTCCATCCACTCCTGCAACAGACTCAAGCAATGGCTGGAGCAGTTGATATGGTTGGACCTGCTTCTAATGTCTACCAGCAGCCTCAGCATCAACAGGTTAACTGGCCAAGCAATTATTGAGGTTATGGTTGAAGATTGCTCCTTTCTTCTAATCCAGAGAAAGACTCCAATCTTGGGACATTTTTGGGAACTTCAAGAAGTTTGGAAGGAAAGAACTGCAAGAAAATATGGCACTGGCCGCCGGATATGAGTGTAAATTTAGAAAGGAGGCTGGAAACTTTTGCCAACAGTATCTTCAACTTGCTTGGGTTGAGGGCATAAATGGTGCAGTTTGCCTGTAACTGATATCAACAAAATTTAAGTTAGTTTGATGTAGGCATGTGCAGGTCTTTCCCTTGCTGTTGCCATATGGTGTTACCATTTTTCCATTTCATGTCTCTAGCCTTTTTCCCATTTTTCCTTTCCTAAAAGTCCATTAAACTCATAGGTTTTTGTTGTTAATTGGTGAGAATCTTTTCCATTATTTTCTCTTGAGGTTTTATAGGGCTCTGAAAGGTAAGACAGGTTGGTGGAGATTTTACCAGTTCATTTCTTTTTTTCTTTCCGCTGTCTTACCTGTAAAGTGAAGTTTTGATAGGAAGAAAGCATGTACTGAATTGTTGTAATTGGTATAAGCAAGAGCGAAAGATTTCAATTGTTGCAAGTTGACAGATAAATGGCAGTTCATTGTTGGTGTTTAATTGTACCATAGATGCTTCAAGGCACCCATTTTGGCGTGACAAGAAGTTATCTTTCCACCATTTATGCGCTATATGCACTGCAAAAAACAAGTGCTTGTTTGGCTTCTCTGCCGCTGATACCACATTGTCAACTAGACAACCCAAGCAGGTACATGATGCATCTGAAATCGAACTCGATTGTCTCATTTTTGTCTTCGTAAACCACACAGCACGCAGAAACACATATCCGGAATTGATCAATCCTACCCGATAAAAGATGATCCAGGTTATCAGACATGAAATAACTGCCTATATCATTGTGTAGTGCTTCAATTACCAAATAACTGAAAGGCAACTAAGGATAATTTTACTTTGACAAGGTAACCGGATGCTTATGAACTGAGATAAACAACAATTGCTCTGAAGGGTTCTTTCAGGATGCTCGTCAAACATTGTTCTACAACTACAAAACTTATGTTCGTGATGCTGATGATAAGTTTAAAGTTAACAGAGAAACGATTTCTACGATGTACATGTCGGTCTCAATCTGGTAAGAAACAAGTATAAACTTATGCGAAATAGTTAATGGAAAGTAGAACATCGGGAAACAACGCAGAAAAGAAGATGCAGAAACTATGTAAGATGGTAACACATGTCGCCATCATAAACCTTTATACGAGGTTAAATAGCCGTCGTAACAGACTATGTACACCATTGAAAAACTCGAAGAAAAAGATTCGTGTCTTCTCCCTCATTCTTCTTCACGAACATCTCTCTCTCTTGTATGTGTACCTTTCCATCTCTATGCTTGAAGACTAATTCACGTAACAGTTTAGTATCAGAACCCATACTCGATCGCTAATAATTCATTTTTATTTATGTGATATCTTTGTTGAAGAATTCTATTTCAGTTTAACATGTCTTCGCTTTTTTCTTAGAGAGAGTTATATTATGTTGTTCACAAAACTCAGCAAATTTATTGAGATGTATAATATGTTGAGCAATATTATCACTAGCTATTAAAACATCATCCACATAAACATGTATGAAATTATGATACTGAAAGATATTATTCATTTTTTTTGAAATATTTATGGGGCATTTTTTTAAACATAAAGGCATCATTAACTATACGTAATGATCTTGTGAAGTAGAGAAAGTAGTATATGAAATACTAATTTTATTCATTTTTATGTACCAAAATCTACTCTTACAGTCAAATTTAGAGGAGATTTGTTTTCCTCTTGTTAAGTTTATTAATGTTTCTTTGTGAGGTAAGAAGTATCCCTCAAATACTGTATTATCATTTAATTTTTATAATTTATGACCATTCTAACTTTATTTCTAATTATTTCTACATAATTTCTAACCTTAAAAGTTGAGGAAGAATGAGGGGATTTACTAGACCTAATTATATTTACATTTTCTAGTTTATTCCTCTTGATCTTTTAAATCATATCGTATAGAGTAACTTTAACAATTTTTTGTATATCTATCATTTCTAAGTTTGCAGTTCTCAAAGACATATTTTTGTTTATCTTTTTTTCTCTATGGGTCTAATGGAAATGACCTCTCTATCAATCAGGGTAAGGTTGCATAATTCTGAACTTTCTCAGACCCTACGTCCTAGTGAGATTTCTACTAGGATGTTGTTGTTGTATCATTTCTAAGCTTGCTTTTTTTCTATTTTTATCTCAAAATTATAATGGTTTATTTATAAGTTTCTTTCTTTTCTACTTGGTTCAATTCACTGTATACCCTTGTTGTAAGTTTATTTCTTGTTGGGACCAATGATTACTTAGGCTTAGAGCTTCCAGGTTTCCAATTGTAGTTGACAATTACCATATCCTCAAAAAGATTTCCCCTTTCATCCATTCTCATAATGGGAATTTTCCTAAGTAAATCTTTGGAAGCCTCTACCAAAATACACACTCTTGCTGGTATGTGTCGAACACACCATAAAATAATATCTAACTCTGCATAACTAAGTTTGTAATAGTGATAAGAAAAGATTGTATCCACATAAAGTGTGTAATTAGCTTTTGTAATAAACGAATCTGTGTATAGGATTAACGGGGAGGGGGCTTGATTGAATTCAATGGATGATATAAAATAAAAATAAGCTATAAAACTCCCTATTCCTTACAACTACCAGCAACCATCTCCAACACAAAAAGAATACCAAAAGTAATTTGGGGACGAAGGATGGTTAAAAAGCATAATCAAGCAGTGACTCAAGTTTTGGTATAGTGGCTAAGCAAAACTGAAGATAGAGTTACTTAGGAAACTATGTTTGACTTACAACGGAGGTTCTTAGAGATCAACTTGATAGATAAGTTACCTTCTAAAGGGGAAGGGGATGTTACACGAAATAATTAATGGACAGTAGAAAATGGAGAAAATAATGCAAAAAAGAAGATGTAGAGGTAAAATGATAGCAACAAACGATGTCGAAACATTAGTGAAAAACCGTAGGAGAATAGTTTCGCAAACTTTTTGATTTGGTCCTAGCAAACAAATAGAATCAGAAAAATTAAAAGAACCAAAAAATAAATGAACACCAAAAATTTGATAACGTAGTTTGGCACTCCTTGCCTACGTCTGCGGAGCCCTCAACCAGCTTAATCACTTTCACCGAAGTACAATAGATTTACCCAAGTCTTTACTGAGCCGACACCACTCAACCCTTGACACTATCTCTCAACCTCACTTCTCGTGAAAGATTTTCACACCTAACAATACGACCGCCTCGTACTAACTTCGTCAGAGGATTTGTCTAACTACTTTCACTCAAAATAATAATAAATAAAAATAGATCAAGTATTTAATCAACTGAAAATTAAATAACAAAATACTTGTGACAAACGAAGACTTTCCTACGGATTCATCTTCTCAAAATAATTCAGCAGAAAACTTTCTTCACAAAAATCAGTCGCTATATTCCTTGACATACGCAGCAGCAGTGTTTATATTCAAAGACCCACATAAGCGAATTCACTAAACTCACGCACACACTGATTGCAGTCCACCCATCAAGATGTTTCAGCTCATCAAAAGAACAATATGCGCAGCATCAAAAGAGCAATATGCATAGCCAGTCAACTTATCTTCAAGACCCACGTGATCTTCACCTCAACCACAAAATTCACGCAGGCTCCTTTTTATATATGCTCAAAGTGAGACACAATATTCAGCTCATACAAATACCAAGTGCGCAGTATACCAAGGATTTTTTTCAAAGACACAAATATTCAACACGTAAAGAAAATTGCGCAGCCAGTTTATCTTTTTTTTTCATTCACGTGACTCACACTACACAGCAACACCTTAACTCCCACTGCACCTTGACTTCTCACACAACTCACACCTCACACACTTGTAAGATTGCCGCCATATCTTTTTCTTAATCAACACCTAACACCGCCCTACTTTATACCATACTCAACCAAGATGGATTTGTTTTGCAGAGTTTGTTCACTAAACAATTTACTTCTTTCACACACTTACGTTAGAGATAGACATTAACAATTGATAGGAGATGTGCACAATCTTTCAAGCATTGAGATTCCCACTTCAACTAAGAGTCTCACTTAAAATAGAATTTTATCATAACTGAACCGTTATCCAAAAATCCAATAAGCCAACTGTACCCAATTTAAATTCAATCAATTTGGATGTGAAACTGAATTATTTGCTAGGTCCAATTATCTAAAAATGCCAAAATTTAATAATAAGATATACACCATCAATCTTAACACTAATATTAAACCATTTCAGGCTTACCAAACTGAGTTGGCCAAGGAAGAATGGACCATCATCAAACTTATAAAGAGCATTGTCCAGATGATCAAAATCAGGACCTGTAACACATTTGCTGATTTAGTGACTGAAGTTTATAACACAGAACCCATCCATGAAATGATAAAGTCACCAGAACTTACCATGGAAGATGTTAACAAGGCATAGAAGGATGCAACAGAGTCTAATGGTGATTCAATAGACTTAGAATTTAATCCTCCGTGCCAAGACAAGTTGAAGATATGATCCACGATGAGAGATCTGGTGAAGATGATGCTCCTACTGAGATTGAACCAGATGAAATGATGTTCACGCTCAACCATCAGCGCCTGCTGCTTCTCCTATTCCAGAACGGAGATCTGGTAGAATTCGACAACCTTCTAACAGATATTATACTGATGAGTATGTGTTGTTAACTGATGAAGGAGAACCTGAGAGCTTTGAAGAAGCTATGGATATTGAACATAACGAAAAATGGATCGAGGCTATGCAAGATGACATGAAATCCTTGCATGAGAACAAAACATTTGAGCTGGTGGAGTTGTTAGAAGGCAAGAAAGCTTTGAAGAATAGATGGGTGTACTAGATCAAGCATGATGAAAAGGGATTGCATCCAAAATTCGAAGCAAAGTTGGTTGTCAAGGGATTCAGCCAAAGAAAAGGTATTGATTTTGAAGAAATTTGTTCACTGGTGGTAAAAATGACTTCCATTCGTATGGTGCTAGGATTAGCAGCGAGCCTCAACTTGAAGGTTGAGCAAATAGATGTAAAGATTACTTTCCTTCATAGAGATTTAGAAGAAGAAATTTATATGGAGCAACTAGAGGGTTTCGAGGAAAAAGGAAAAGAGGACTATGTTTACAAACTAAAGAAAAGTTTGTACGGCTTAAAGCAAACACCGAGACAGTGGTACAAGAAATTTGAGTCTGTTATGGGGGAGCAAGGATAGCCGATAAATACACATTGTCTTGTCTTGACATCAAGCTTAGTTATCTCATCCTTTGGGATATGTACAAACGTTTTGCAGCCAAATACTTGCAAATAATCACAAGAAATATTCTTTCCTGACCATTCTTTAGAACTTCCTACTGTAAAGGAATACAAGGTGAACGATTTAGCACGTACGTTGCTGTTAGTAAGGCTTCACCCTAAAACATCTTAGGCAATTTTAAATGTGAGAGTAGACATCTAACTCTCTCCATCAAAGTCATGTTCATCCTCTCAGCTAGTCCATTTAACTGCATCATTTTTGGAGGTGTCATTTGATGTCGAATACCATGTTCTCTGCAATAACTATCAAATAGTCCAGTGTATTTTTTGCCATTGTCTGTTCGGATACACTTGAATTTAATCTCTACGGGAAAACTTAATGAAGGTTACTGTAACACCTTCAGGAATGGCCAATGAAAGCTTACTAAAGCTTCTATGGTGATAGCCAAAGGTTTAAAGCAACCACTTTATGTGATGAAAGTAAAGCTCCGCGGTAATTGTAACACCCCACTCCCGCAAAACCTGAACCCGATATCGACAGTGATACCCGGATCCGTGCCCCGCGAGGGTGGCGTGTCACATCACTAACAAAACTTAGTACACATTTTTTTTTTGAAACTCTTTCAAAACACTTTACACTTATCAATTATGTGTATGTCCACTTTTTCTTTTCAACAA
>JAOTAY010000009.1:8521846-8545453 GCA_025629805.1 Erythroxylum baracoense | reverse complement strand
GGCGGGCACATGCGTGCGTGTGTGTGTGAGCGTGCGGGTGGGTAAGCGCGCATGCATGTGGACGTGGGCGTGTGTGAGTGCGTGGGCGTGTGTGCGTGTGTGTGCTTGTGCGTTTGTGTGTGTATGTGCGTGCGTTTGTGTGTGCGCGTGCGCTCGTGTGTGCTCGCTTAGCGCTTCGATAATAAGCTCCTGAATTTTTTTTTCCATAAACGTGGTTCTCAATTAGAAAGTAAGATACTTTCTTCCAAGAGTGATTCTTAGATCTTATCAGTGATCACTAGTTCCTCACCATCCATTACTTGTTTACCTCACTAAATTCCCACACTTATAACTTGAATTTCCAACAACCAAAATCCTAAATTCTGGCCATATCAAATCTTAAAATTCCAGCCATTCCAAACTTGAAATTTCAGCAACGTAAGCTGAAATTACAAACCTAAAACTCAAATTCTAGCAACCAGAATTTATAAATTTTGTGAGTCTTAGCCACTAGCTTGATATATCTTCTACTAGTCCTACATCACTTAATCTTAGTATAATAAGTCTGGCTTTCCTGATCTTGTAAATTCACTTTCATTAACACTGTTCATGCAACAACTACCTACACAATTTTTTCCCTAGTAGTCAGTCAGATATACTGGTTACAGTTCAGCTTTGCACACGTTCCTCGTACTATCGTCTTTTGGTGAAATTTGTGAAGTTAAAATTGATGAGAATAAATGCTAACATTAGACCAACATACCCTCTTTCTTGTTATTTCCATAAGCCCATGCTTTGACAACTCAGAGACTTTTACCGTTGACCGGTCACTCTCAACAGCTCTCTTCATTTCTTCATAAACCAATCTCTTATTTGCTAACATAAAAAGCAGCAAAAAGAATGACAAGGTAAGATGGTTATAGTAAAATACAAACTATACTTAACTATAAGTTTCAAAAAAATAGGAGAATAACATCTTTGGCCTATTTATAACCAGGCCAGAAAACCCATTTCATTCTGCCAGGGAACCTTTTCAGACAATGATTCTGGAAGAGGGGGAAGTATATGATCTAGGGGAACTCTGTTAGTCCACCTGAAGCAGGTCTATAGCAAATTCTCCTAATTTTGTTTGCCTGGATGCTAAAGGATTTGTGTGCAGACTTACAGAAAGATGATGTATGCATGCCCAATCACCCAAACAAATTAATGCTCAAAGAACAAGAACTTTTAACTTACATTCATCTGCCATATCTATGAAGTCCACAACTATAATTCCACCAATGTCTCTCAACCGTAACTCCCTTGCAATCTGAAATGTACATTTCCCATTAAGCCATTGGCACATCAAATCTTTAGCAGAATAGCTAAATAAATTGTCCTTTGAATACGAAATCTATGCATAAGTCCCTCTTTAGATACTAATGAAATACTGTATATAGTGTCTATTTTTTTTCAAATGGTCTTCACATCAATGATCAGTGGTCAATGCACAAACAGTAATTATACAGAAACTCTCGCTGCAACGGTAATGAATACCTGTAGAAGTTCTTAAATAGCACGAATGAGCAACACATTGTTCTTTTTTTTTCAGAAAAATTGAAAGCAATGCTATTGAGTTACTGAATGGCAAGTGCAAATAAATTACTGCATAGCAATAGTGAAATATTCAGAAGTCAAAATCCAGTTATCCAGCCAGAATCATGGCAAACTAGAAAATTAATCAACTATTCCCAATACATTCTCCTTTTGCTAATCAGATTCATCTGACATACTTGTTTTGCAGCAGCTAGATTTACATCAAGAATAGCTTTCTCTTGTGAAGTTCCCCGACCAAACATCACATGGCCTCCATTTACATCAATCGAGACTAATGCCTCTGTTTGTTCAATCACAAGAGAACCCCCATTGGCAAGTGGAACCCTGACAAACAAGAAATATGATCAAAATTCCAATTAAAACATGCACACAATACTACCACCAGTAAACAACCAGCACATGCCAACAATACCTCAAAGCATAAAGGAATTACAATAAAATTCTAGATTCCTGGGGCAACGTTGATCCAAATTTCTACAATGGTTGCCCATTTTCTAAGCATTACTTGAAAACGTCTACTCTCTTAAGACTTTTCTGAAAGATAAACTGTCAGAGAAAATCTTCACACCATTCAGGGAAAACCTATTGAGCTACAACTGATTGGTATGGAAGTATAGAAGTATCCCAAGGAAACACTGAAGCACAGTCTAATATCTAGAAATGCAGGTAAAGTTCGATTCCACCCAAATGTAAAGCTTTGAGTATGATCTCCTTCAATTATTTTAGCACTTTGGTAGAAGCTCAAAGGCCTCTTCTTGATGGCTTTCATGATGTCTTTACCACAAATAAACAATAAATAAGATGTGAAAGGCCTAATAAGATATTTATCAAACAGAAATGTAACATACAGTACAAATCCTCACCTTTTACTTAGGATACTATCAATCTCTTCCTCAACATTGAATTCATTAAAAAGAGGGACTCTTTTATCATATAACTCAACTCGATTACAAAGACCAGGAGCAATTTCCTGAAGGTAGTTTGTGACCTGAAGAGGAGAGCGCAAAAGGTAAAGCACCTAAACAATCTGCATAAATAAATTCTATGATGTAGCAGTAAAAGAAACAGCATAATCAAAGAATATATAGAAAACACACTATCAACTTCTAATCATACACATTGAAGTTTTAGTCCTATTCACATTTAAAAGCAGACATGCACATGCCCATATGCTACAAAATCACCATAGAGACATTATAATGCACAACTCTAAATCCGTTGACTCACTGTTTGACTCAATTTCTTTCGGTCAAGCAGATAAGTAATGTGCTTGAAATTAAATAAAGCAAGCCAAATTAAGAAACACAAATGCATGAATTGATGTGCCTATGTGTTAACATTTCCAATCACTAAACAAATTCCTCCACAAAGAAAGCCAATGGCATACCTCATGATATGTCCTTGGAGAGTCAACTATCAGTTTCTTAACCTGCACAAAGACAATAACAAATATCAGCAGATAAAGTTAATGCATCAAGTTTTTAAATGCATTTGATTGTCAAATAAAGAAACATGAGGTTCAGCAGAAGATCACCACAACATTTCACTTACATTCTCATTAAAGTAATCTTGTACAACTGAGACTGTTTGACCCATTGCCCTATGCAATATAACAGGGATGGCTCCCTCCACACCTTCATCTGCAGCAAGAGCTGCAGACATTGCATGTTCTATTATACTTTTCCAAGTTGAAAGCAAGCCTTCTAGGTCCTTCTGCAATTCTTCTAAAGAATGACCAGCAGCAACAGTCCTTACGGTTAGACCAAAACCAGGGGGCTGCAAGGATTTTGCTATTACTTTGAGGCGTGTGCGCTCAATTCCAGAAATCTTTTTGGAGACACCAATCTTGTCATAACGTGTAATCAATACCTGCAAGACAGAGCTAATGGTTCAGACAGCTAAAACAAGAGCTCTAATAACATCTCAGTGACTGAAAGGTTCATGAGACTTGTAAATGTGCAAACGTAACTGACCCAGAATCTGCTTCTTAGCTTTGGATAAGCAGTCAGTTGAGGACCTTTTGTACCTAACCCCTCTTTGACAACTTGGACAATTATTTTTGTGCCCTTACAAACTTGGTCCCACTTGTTTTCATCAGTTGACACATATTCAGAACCCCTAACATCTTGAGGACGAGGCAGTAAATACTTGTTAGATGCTTCTGTTTCAACTGGAAAACAAGTATTTGTGATTTTGCTTCCCAGATTGTGCTTTCCATCTAAAAAGGTCCTATAATCAGTTTCCACATCACCATATTCAACAGTGATGCTACTATCACTTTGTTTTACTTCCAGAATATCAACATCGTCATCAACGTCATGTTCCTCATGGTCGGTGACTGTAAAATGTAGAAAATCATCCCTGGATATAGATTCAGCAACATCTTCACTGGCTTCCACATCATCCTGCATGTATTCAATTTTGTTAGCAGGCATATGTTCTTCCAAGGTTCCAAGTAGTAATCCATTAATTTTCACTTTCTTTGTCCTTTGACGAAAAGGAGGAAATATGAACGGCTCCCTATTCTGTTTTATCTCCATAAGACTAGGTCTTGAACTCCCAATGTTTACAAATGCGCCACCCATATGAGGGACAAATTTTGTAACCACTCCTACATACACACTATCACATTGCACATCACTCTTTACAGGTTCCAGTAATAATTCAACCAATTTCCCATCCTCTAAAACAGCAATTCTTTGCATAGTACATATTGAAGAATTAATCAGAATTGTAGTGGAAACAGAATCACGATTTGAAATCGGATGACTCTCGTATGCAGGCAACAATTTATCTGTAGCATGTAATTGTTGATTACAGATTTCCGTTTCTTTTGCACTCTCATCAGCACTATCATTATTCTTGGCCACATGCTGTATCATCTTGTCCTTAGAGACAAGAAAGACTATAGATGATATAAGAAACCAAGGTTCCTCCACAGGTTGCTCCATTTTAGAAGACCATGATTTTGGGACATCAAGTCTATCGTTATCACCATTGTCCTTGCCATAGTACAATTTATCTTGACCTTTGAGATCAGTACGATAGGACTTTGGGTCTTCTGAATCAATTTCAAGGTGCTGCAAAATCTCACATCCATCTGTCAAAGCACTGGAAGTATTTGAGTCTTTAGAAACATCTTAAGCATGAAAAGTATCATGAAATGGCAGCAAATATGAAATATTACCTGTGGAAGGAGAAGAAACAAGAGGCTTCACTGTTGGATATGTCTCCTCTATCCATGATCCCCACACATGAACGGGAGATTCACTCTGGAATTTCTTCCAGGAATCCCTAACTGAGATTTTTTTATCTTGCTTGGTACTTGAAGGAACAGATAATGAAAATTCAGGTCCAGTTCTCCAGGTGATGTCAGCTGAAGGACATGTTTTATCTTTAATGTAGTAGTTATACTTGAAATTCACACCACAAGGTATCTGTCATGAATATAGGGTGATTACTAATTAGCTTCTTTTCCAGTGAATATCAAGTGAAGGGTTGATACAGATGTATCCATGAAGCTCATAAGAGTTGAGAATGCTGCTAAAAGAACAATCTCCTCAATTAATCTTTGCAGAATTTAAGGACAACAAACCTCATAGGTGATATTCCTCCTTTTCGTAGAAAAGGGGATGATATCTCATGCCAAGAGAGAATCCAGACATCTATAATTTTTTTGTAAGACAAGTATAACTATACTTCCATACAATATAAACCCCTTGTTGAAGGTTGGCCTGAACAACACCAATCACAAGGATAACAACCAGATACAGAAATCATCAACAAAAACAAGTGTTGTACCCATCCACTTGTGTAGTACAAAAGAGCCCAAAAAAGGTCATTTCAGTCATCAAGACTGAATTGAAAACAGTAAATGATGTTGAGGAAAACTTACTACCTCCACAAGGAAAATATTGATATAACTTCACCTACATTAGTCTTCAATATCCTACAATCGTGGGGCTATGCATAGTCTTAAACGTAAATTTGGCTTGGAGAAAATATTTGATATGTTGAATATATTCTTAGTTCCCAATTTGACACATAGAACATTATAATAGGTAGCCAAAGATTAAAAAAAAAAAAAAAGACTTCACAGGGTATGCTTTGGCTAGTCACAAATGGTACATAAATGAAATGAAATGACATCCAGAAACATTCTTCAGTTAGAACAAGTGGAAAAAAAATTACACAATGAAGGAGCTGTTAATTGACCCGAAAATGCTAAGTATTTCTCATAATAAATCTCAATTAATTGTAATTTTGACGTACTAATGTAAGCCAGTTTGCATCCACGCTTCTCAGATCAAGAATTACCTCAACTTCAGCTTTCCACAAGTTTCCATCTTCAGCACGAGACATTAAAATAGCCATCTCTGGTTGCCAATTTCCCAAAACATGTAGATCCCCAGAAAGGTAAAGAAGCTGACCAGCTGCCAAATCAGCATCTACAGTCCAAACTACCTCATTTGATCCCTTACCAGAAGTAATTGAATAGCCTAAGAAACAGAATGTGATAGATCCATCAGCCACTCCAAAAAAAAAAGAAAAAGAAAGAAAAAAAGACTACCTTGTGAAAGGATTAAGCCAAAACACGTAATGAATTAAGCACATCCAGGAAAGTAAAGGTTAACATAAATACTTGTAATTCTTTTTAAAATGTAGTTACAAGAAAGAGATATGGCGGGCCAGAGTATAGCCATCTTGAGAGAAACCTAAAGTTGGAGAGAACTGGAATTCATTAGCACTAAAAAAGTCCCTATTATGAATGAACCTCAAAAGAAATTTCTTCCAAGCCTAAACAAGCTAATTCTATAATCATTGCATTAGTTTAATTCTTAATTCGCCTAAAATGTTAGGACGATTGCCAAAGATGGTAAAAGTTGTAAATAAGAGTCAAAGTCATATTTTCACATTAAATTCTGAAATCCCTAAAATATGAAAAAAGAAACCAGAAGGAAACAAAATCCTAAACCTACAAATATCCAACTTAAGGAGCATATCCATGAACTGCATGAGATAAAACTCAGCTGAAGATTTAAACGGAGACAAGAAGTATAAAAATGACAGGAGGAGAGGAATTTACAAGCATAGGGAAAGTTGGAGAGACAATGAAAGTTGTGGATAGGGAGCTAAGAGATCACCTTTATTAGTCGACATTACACTGCTCGAGTGAGAATTGTGATTTCCTAAGCATAGAGCTAACTTAGAAACATTTCCAGGGGGAAACCGATGGCATACATACCTGTTTCAACAGCAGTGTTTTATAAGCCAGATAAATAGTTAAAGTTTCTAAACCATAAACATTTATACTGTATTTAAATTGAAATTCTTCACCATCCAACATATTGTCAAGTATATAGTAACTCATGACAAAGTGGCAAGCAACTTGCTACTTTCCCCCACCGCAAACATCACTTCCATGGAACATCTGTCTTAAACAACATAAGTTTCGCTTTCTGGGAAAATTCTAGCTACAGGGTGCACAGAGGGGGAAGAAAAAAAAAAAGAGCGGAGGCTACAACATGTACCTAGCACCAAAAGCTATGGAAATTGAGAGAAGTTACAAATAACAATTTAAGTTCATGTTAAAGCATACATATGTTTGCTAAATCAAGTTAAGTACGCACATATCAACCAACGCACACCGAAGTGAAGGTGAGAACAACCTCTCCGAACCAAGAAGGCAAGTGGGTGGGCGTGAATTGAGGAGATGGAGGTGGGGCCGTGGCCAAGCCTCGGAGACGTCCATAAACGAGTCGCCTGGTTTGAGTTCAGAGGAGCAGGGACAGGGAAGAGGAAATGCCACGAGAGACGCTCCAGAGGTGGTGAATGGGCACAAGAAACACAAGAACTGTTCCAGTCATTTGGAAGGAAAGAAGGGAGATTGAGTCTATCTGTGTGCGCTTCAGTGTGTACCTCTGAATGTGTACTGTAACTGGATAGAAAGAGACGTGAAATGTTGAGAATAACCAGAAATTCATAAAAGTTTATTTATTTATTGTAAATTTTTATTAAGTATAATTCTTTATCTCGAATTTCTCATCAAAAATTACTCTGTATTATTTAAAAATAGCTTCTTATTTTTTTACTTTTTCACTTTTTGAACTACTTCACTTCTTACTTTTTGTGCTTCACTGGATTAGATTTTAAAAATTATTAATTAAAATATTATTAATAATTAATTAAATATAATATAATTAATTAAATATAATTCATTAATTAATTAAAATATAATTAATTAATTAAAATATAATTAAAATATTTTAATTAATCAATATATTATAATTGATTAATTATAACATAATTAATTAAAATATTATTAATTAATTAATTAATTAAAATATAATAAATTTTTATTTCTTAATATTTTTTATAAAATAATAATTGTTAATTATAATTGTAATCACACCATTATAATCATAATGATAATATTTATTCTAATCTTTTACTATACTCATCATCCTCTTTCTAAACGGTGCAATTTAATTTATTTATAATATTATTGAATTTGTTTTAAATAATATTAATTTAATTTAATTCAATCTTATTAATATAAATTCGTTAATAAATTCAGACCAAAGATTCTGTTAATACTTAATATTACTTGAACGTGTAATTGAACGTTGTGATGGAAAATAACATTAGGGTTTTGCAACGAGGGAAAGCCCGAATCTTTCTTTCTCCAGTTAGGGACAAGAGAGCAAAGTAGCACCACCATTGTTGTTAACCATTTGAATAGAAAAAATCATATGGCGGAGGAAAGCCATATGCCGCAAACGGTTATATCCTCTAGAAAGAGGAAGGTAGGGCACAGGAAAGGGAACAAGGTGATGAAGAAGCGTAAACCGTTTCTGGGTATGGCTGAGAGGGTAAAAAAAATCGACCCCAAGTTGAAGAAATTCCTTCGGAAGAAAGCACGTGACTACAACTCCGATGTTGAGGACGACGAAGAAGAGGGCTCTCTTAATGAGAAAGAGGGTTTTACCAATGTGGATGGTGATGATTATGGTGATATGGAGGACGGAAGTGATGAACTTGAGAATGATCGTGAAGGTTCTGAAACTGAGGAAGAAGACGGTGAAATTCAACCTGGAATTACTAAGTTTAGTGAGGGTTGTAGAGCATTTAGGATGGCTTTCAAGAGTATTGTGAAGAAGAGTGTATCTGATGATCCATTGGTGAGCCGGCTACTCCGCTATGGCTTGTCTTTTGTGGTTGAAATTTTTTCACGGCGATTTTGTGATGTCTTGTGGGTTTGCAGGGACCGGTGTTATCAGGCCACAAGAAGCTTTTAGCAGAAAAGCTAGCTGAGGAGGCTGAGGAAAGAAAGTTCCATGGAGAGGCCAAGAAAGAGAAACAATTGGTACTTCTGATGCCCTTACCATTCCAGTATTGGATTTATTTTGTTGGAGCATTAATGTATGATGTTTGTATATATACATAAATATGTTTGATGTCTCAGTTCAATGATGGAAAAAGAAAAGTGCTCTACAGCACACTTAGGTAATAACTTTTCAATGAAACTTAAGCATCCATCTGCAGCATTTCAAAACAGTCCAGTCTTGGTGAAATCACCAACAAGAGGAGCCAAGGTGAAAACAATTTAGGAATGAATTTAATATGTTAGACCCTTAATTTTAGGCTTTCAGAATGTTTAGTACCAATTTCTTTCTATAGCAAATTCCAAAAAATTAATCTGCAGCCAGAAACTTAAACTTATACCTGTATACCATAAAAGAATCTTTCTCCATCCTTTTCTCATTTGCGTCCAATAAAATATCGTAGACAGAAATCTGACAGTAACATGTAAAAGTAGAAGCTTTGGTGGAAATTAGACTCTGTTCAACATTTTTAAACATTTAGAAGAAGTGTAAAATTTTCTCTTTGTGCTCCTATAAGCCTTTGTCAGTTAGGTCTAACTCATTACTTTGTTCATCTGGTGATAGTTGGGAGAGAAAGGGCATCTGAAGCCTGCTAATTACCTAGACTCCCATGAAAAGTTTCTAATCAGTATTGCTACTAAAGGAGGTATTAGAATATGTTTTTGGTTGTGTATGTTATGTATTTTCGTATCAAAATGTATTATATATGTCCTAACATGATTCTTGTCTCTGTGTTTCCAGTGGTCAAACTATTTAATGCTGTAAGTTCTTACTAAAAATTTTATCAGATTTTTTCTTCATAGAATCCTTTTTTTTTTTTTTTGCAATTCCAATATCTTCAATATAGAATATCATCACTGCCCCTCCACTCATATTGAGGTGCTTGTATCTTTGTACAGGTTAACAAAGCGCAAAATGCACAGAAAGGGCTTAATCCTTCAAGGTCAAAAGATGCAAAAGGTAGGCCTACTGACAATAGGTTTTGAATCCTCTTTTAATTGCTTCTACCTTGTTCATAATTATATTATACTACACTGAAACTGAAGGATACTCTCTCTTTTCACAGTTATGATTACTTTTTGTGTTGCATCTAAATGTTCTCACTTCTCCCAATTAACTTGACCTGTTTTTATTTCTCCATGCTCACTGTTTCGTTAGCCATGTATTGCAAATTTGGTGCGCTACCTTTGTTTCCTAGGGCCTTCTGTATATATTTTCTTATGGTTCTGTCCTCAACAATGAGTACCTGACCAAAGATGGAACGCTGTGACTGGAACTAGTTTGATGAAATATACCTTCTTGATCTGATGTTTGAAAATAATCTAGGATTGGATTGTTGTTAGCTTGTAAACCATATGGTTTGCTTCGCCTATAGTTCTTGTTATGAGCAAATTTTGGATTTTGTTTTTCAGAGATACATGTACGAACTGTGAATTTTAAATTAGTCCAGTTTTGCTATGGTTAATCTATCATGTTATTTTATGATCATGTTACTAACTTACTGATATTAACTCCCTGATGTTACAAGAATCTCTAGTTACCTTTTCCTAATTTTTTCAGTGTTAAAAAAGCGGAGGAAGGAAGCCTTCTTCTCTGAGTTAGGCAAGACGCCAGGGGTCATTTCCTCTGCTAAGGTTGGAATTTGTCTCTTTGAAGTTTAACCCTTACTAAGTCATTCAAAAGAGTTATTATTTCCCTTTTTTACATCTTATTATGTGTTGATTTGCTCTTTCTGTTGTATTTCACATGTTTCACAATGCTATTGTTTGACAACAAGCAGGTACATTCATTTTCAACCCCAGCTGAGGGTGAAGGGCCATCCTGGGCTCCATTACGTGACAACTACATGCTGACAAGTTCCAAGTTTAAGGACTGGGATAAAATGCCGGTATGAACTTTAGCCATAGCATGTTCTCTACCCACCTCTCTATATATGCACCAACCGTGGAAATGCCAAGTGGGGTTTTGATACTTCTAGTTAATTCTTGTTTGTACAATATATTTGTGCAGGATACGGCAGTAGCAGATGACATTGGGAGGATGTCTGAGGATAGTAATTCTGATGACGATTGAATTGGCAAACAATAGGGCCATCCAAAAACTGTCAGCTTGAGAATGAGGTCTGTAATGATGCCATTAGGCACACTAAATTTTGATGCAACTTCTGTGAGGATGATTAGTAATTAATGAAAATGATAATTATGAGCTTATAAAAAAGCGATTCCCCTCTTTGTCTTCCTTCCATGGGTGAATGGAAGCATGAAAAATGTAATGCTTCCTGATCCCATGTGGATATCATTGCAGAAACTGGCTAAATGGATCCTTTTGAGAAACTAGTTCGTGTTCAAAACACTTAAGAGAGCCAATAATAAAAGACTTTAGAAACGGAACCCCAAAGACGTTAATAGTTTTGGATCCACGTCCACGTGATTGTTCAAAAAGTGGATTTAAATGGGCACATGTTTTCGGGGCTGGAGATCTAGCCACAATGGAGAATGGACCGGAGTGAGCACGATGGAACTGGAATTTTATCAGCCTATCCATTTGACTTCTATACAAAATCCTTTCTTTTCTTGTTCTCATCTGAATAAAACTATGGACCGAAGTATGTTACAAGGAAACTATATACCGACCAAAGCGACCAAAAATTAATAATAATAATAATAGTAATAAATGATGATCATGATGATGATGATGATGATGATGATAATAATGATAATGATGTTATAAGAGCAAGAGAACCATTGAGTATCTTGAATGCATTTCTTGTTTTTTGAAAAATATCTTCTCATTTTTACTTGTAGTTTGGCATTTGTCTCACTGGAATTGCTACTACAGAGCAATATTATAGATTTTGTAACATACTAGTTAGTACTGGCCGAGGGGTACTATACTAAAAGATGATATCAAGTTGTACAAGCAGTATAAGAAAGGAAAAAGATTGATTTTGTAGTGAAACATGACGAAAATCTATACTTCAAGAGTAGACTATATGTACTGGCAGTAAAGGACTTGAAGAAGAATTTATTACATGAAGCCCATAATATTGTGTTCACCATGCATCCTAGGGGTAACAAGCTGTACCAGGATTTTAAACAACATTACCAGTAGCCAGGAATGAAGCGTGATGTAGCAGACTATGTATCCAAGTGTTTGACTTGCAGCAAGTGAAAGCTAAACATCGAGTACCGTATGGCCTATTAAATCCCTTTGCAGTTCCACAATGGAAATGGTATAATATCACTATGGACTGTGTTATAGGCCTACCACTCACCCAAAGAAAGCATGATGTAGTATAGGTTACAATAGACAAGCTCACTAAATCAGCTCACTTTATACTTGTCTGACCTGACTATTCTATGGATCGATTAGTTGAGTTGTATGTGAATGAGATTTTTTGGCTATATGGAGTGCCATTGTCTATTGTTTCTAATCGAGACCCACGATTTACATCAAGATTTTGGAAATGCCTGCAAATGGCTTAGGGTACTCGGTTGAGCTTCACCCACAAATGGATGGGCAATATGAGAGAGTTATATAGGTGTTCGAAGACATGCTTAAAGCATGTGTTATGGAATTTCCAGGCAGTTGGGATATGTACATTCCTTTGAAGGAATTTTCCTACAATAATAGTTATCAGTCCAGTATAAACATAACACCATATGAAGCATTATATGGTAGAAAATGTAGAACCCCAATTTATTGGACATAAATGACTAAGAACAAGATGATTGGGCCTGACATAGTCAAAAACACAGAAGAGAAAGTGAGGGTTATTCAACAAAGATTGAAGGCTGGAAGTGATAGACATAAATCATATGCTGATTTGAAGAGGAAAGATATTGAATATGCGGTAGGGGACAAAGTTTTCTTGAAAGTTTTGCCATGGAGAAAAGTGTTAAGATTTGGGAAAAAGGGAAAACTTAGTCCGAGATTTATAGGTCCGTATGAAATCCTTGAAAGAATTGGACCAGTAGCATATAGGGTTGGCTCTTGCTATGGAATTATTGCACGATGTATTCCATATCTCAATGCTATTGAGATACCGATCGGATGATACACATGTGTTACTAGTACAAGAAATAAAGGTCTAAACAGACTTCTCATATGATTAAGAGCCAAAGGAAATCCTGGCTAAAGAAGTGAGACAGTTAAGGAATAAGCAAATTCCTCTTGTAAAGGTGCTCTGGCAACATCATGGTGTTGAAGAGACAACTTGGGAACCTGAATCGATGATGAGAACTTAGTACCCGCAGCTATTAAACACAAGTATGAATTTCGAGGATGAAATTCTTTTTAAGGGTGAGAGAAATGTAAGGCCCCAACATATACCCTAGAAGCATTATAGTATTTCAATGGTGTATTAAGAAGTGAACATAAAGAATTAAGTGTATTTAAGCTAGTAAGGGACAAAATAGTAATTAATTTAAAAGACAGGGGTAAATTGGTAATTTCTTCATTTCGGCATGGACATGAATAATTATATGTGAAATATATACTAGAATGAAATCAATTGATGACATTATGTACCAATGTGGGAATTAAAAGAAGAAGAAGGACCAAATGTGCAATTTTGCCTAAAATCAACATATGGTCCAATGGCATTGCAACATGTATCTAAGACTATAAACTTTATGAAAATGGGAGTAGAAGAGAAGGGAGAAGGATGTGTATGTAGGGTTTTAACTCTAGAATTTTCTCTTCTCATCTCCTCTCCATTCCATCTCCTTAATTGCATCATTTTGCATAAAGGATCAAGCTAATCCTAGGTAAAAATTAGTGGTTTTTTCTTCTCATCTTCATCTTTTCTTTCTTTGTTCTTGAAGAGTTGGAATTATAAGGTTGGAATTGGGATTGAGATCTGTATTTTTGGTGTTTCTAATTGGAGAATCAAGCAAAGCAAAAGGGTAAGAAAAGGAAAAGCCCTAGAAGAAGAGCTAATTGGCAAATTTCAAGGTTTGAGACTACACTTAGTTAATTTTTGTATGTGTGCATATTTGAATGTGTACAAAGATTGATTTGGACATGGAATAGTTGTTGGAATGATGTATCAGTGTTACTTTGCATGAAATTGGTTGAATATGACAGGAGAGAGTAACATCTAGTGAAATTCTATCTTAGGTTCTCGGTTCACTTGATGATGCCCCTGTATTGGAGTAGCTTGTGATGTTTGGTGCATATCTTATGGTTTAGAAATCCAAATGGTCTGATTTTTAGTGTTATGGAAACTAGAGATATAGGGAAATAAATTTTTAGAAGACTTCAAAGCCTAAATTGAATTTTTGCTATGTGAAAATTAGGGAACAGATGGAGATCAATGTGTAATTTGTTTTTGGAATGATTTGTTTGCCTATTTTTAAATCCACTGAGGGCTTAGCCCAAATTGCACTATTTTGAGTTTTTTGCTTCCCTTTTTTTTTACCAAATCTTATTGAAATGTTTTTAAATGTTTATGAAACTTTGCATACACCTAGAAATAAAAGAAATATAACTTACCATATGCGAATTGGGTGATTAAACATTGAAATTTAAGATTGAACATAATACATGCTAAAGAAAATTACATGTACATAGATAATTTGTATGCATATTTATTGTTTATATGTGTGTAGTATGACTATACAAGTTCACATACTAATTTTCTGAAGATAATTAAGTACAATTTAACGTGTTTTATATTTAAATGGGGTATAAGAATTTATATACTGGAATTATGTGAATGTACCTCGAGAAACACAACTGAACAAAACATATTCAAAATAAATCGTACGAATACTTGTGATTTGAATACTATCCTAATGGTGATAAGTTATGACTTGCATGTATGAACTTAAAAACAATTTTATGTTTTCAAATGAATATCATATGATTTGTCAATTTATTAATTATGAAATTGGCAAATCATTGAAGGAAATATTGCAGTGCTTGCTTTATTGTCTTGGTGTTGGATGGATAGGCATGCCTATAGGGTTACATCGCATCTGTTACGATTTGACACCTTTGGGGTCTTTCATTTCAAGACTATAATGTCTCTACAGTTCGATACCTTCAGATATCCACAATTTGATACCTTCGAGTATCTATGATTTCATACCTTTGAGTATCCACAACTCCAATAATCCACACCCACAAGAATGTGCAAGCCTAACACAGAAAGGAGATTTAACATTCATAAATGAGAGATACAACATGACAATATGAATAATTTGTATTGACGAGAATTGATATCAATATTTGGCTTTTAAATGTGCATTTTCGGTATATGGATAATATATTGAAGCATATTTGCATTACGTGCTTTGTTTAATTATGTTATCATTGTTTACATGAGTTTATGATATTCATGAATGTGAGTGTTCTTGACGAATGACTGCTGCAAGTGGTTATTTAAACTAAGTGTTTCCCCATTAAGCTTTTAAACTTAGCACGAGTGTTAATCCGTATAGGTCCAAGTAATAAGAGTAAGGCATAGGAAACATTTGTAGGGACTAAGGCCAACTGCTAGAAGTAAAAGTACCTTTGGAAAGTGTCTTTTGATTAAAGATGGTTGTATATGTAATGAAGGAAATTATGGTTCTTAACAGTTTGTAACGAAGAATTCAAGTTATGTATAATATCTATTTTGGATTACCATATAAATATAATGATGTAATACCACTTTTAAATGATATTATTAAGTGATATGAAACTTTGTAATATGTATATGTACAACATTGAATAGGCAAATGTACGATAACAGTCCCTATAAATGAATAGAAATGTATTTCATGACTATTTGTACAAGAATTTGGTTGCCATAAATGTGGGTGGTTGTAGCAGTGTTACATTTCCAGTCTTATTAGCCTATGGTAGATGTTATTGCCTCTTATAGTTTAGGATACAAAACTCCTTCAATTGATAACTACAGAGGTAAACTTTTGAGTAACTCTATTTAAGAAATTAAAAGTTATTTAGATGAAAGAAAAATAGCTTGGGCTACTTTTAAATGTTTAATCATTAGTAATGGATGGACAAGTAGAAGATATAAGCCTATTATTATTTTTGTTTTATTCTGCAAAAGGCTCGATATTTTTTAAGTCTATTAATGCATCTAACTTTGTTAGAAATACCGATACTGTATTTAAAATATTCGATAAAGTTGTAAATGAAGTTGGGTCAGAAAATATTTCTCAATTCATTACTGACTATTATTCCGCTTATAAAGCGGTTGGAAGAAGATTGCAAAGCGAGTATAATTCTTTTTTATTGGACTCCTTGTACTACAACATATTGCATTGACTTGATATTGGAAAATATAGGAGATGTTAGGTATTTTTTAATTATTGATGAGATTGTGTAGAAAGCAAAAAAGTTAACCAAGTTCATCTACATTCGTGCATAGGTCTTAAATTTAAGGAGAAAAGATTTAACCAATGGTGGAAATTTGTGTCATCTTGCTGTTACAAGATTTACAACAAATGTTTACAAGTGAGTTGCATCTCAATATGCTAAGTCTAATACTGGATTGGAGGTTTCTAGAATTATACTTGAAGCTACTGAATTTTAATTCCAATGTCAATTTTTCATCCGAGTATGTAAGCCTTTGGTGAGGGACTTTGTCTTGCTGATAGTAAGGCAACAATGAGTTATTTTTATAATGTCATAGAAAGGACGAACGAAGCAATCAAGGCTAATATGAAAATAAGCCTTCTTTACACGCAACTTATCTTGCAGTCATCAATGAGAGATGAAAAAGGCAACTTTACTTTCTGTTATTTGCAACTGGGGCATTTTTGAATCACAGTGTTCGTTTCAAACCAAGTTTTAGAAAGAAAGATGAAGTTAATAGGGGAATGATATTAACTATTACAACAATTGTTACTCATAAGATGATGCAAGATCTCCTAAGCTCACAAATGGAAGTTTATAAATAAGTTTTTGGTGATTTGGGGATGCTAATTACTATTCGTCAAAGAGAGAACTTATTTTAGGTATATATTTTTTCACTTTTGTTACTTGTTAAAAATTAATGCTACTTTTGTTGTCTTATAATTTACAGTTTCTTAGTAGAATCAATTTGAAAGTGGTATTCTATAATTGCAAAGATTTGCAATTTGAATTTTAAGTCAATATATGAGTACAACAAACTGTGAAAGGAATTGGAACACATTTGAATTCATTCATTTCAAGAAAAGGAATAAATTGGAGCACAAAAGATTGAAGAACTTAATATTTATTTGATACAATTTAAAGCTTTGAGAAAGATATGCTATTATCATTATCAAGTTAAATATAATTTCTTATAATTTTTAATAATTTGATTTTATTATTTACTAAAACTCTTAATAGAATAAGTAGTTCAGTAGATCCAAATTGCATTAATAATATTAATATTTTGGCAGATTGAGTTTCTAAGAAGTCGAGTTTGATAGATGAAAGTGACTTAGAAGATAATCTTGGATGAGAAAATATTGACATGTCATTTAGTATAATGAATTTGAATGATGGTGATAATGAGACTCCTCTCAATGATGAGGATTTTATGCAAATAAAAATTGAGGTCAATGCAGTTATAGTGAGTATTCGATTGATTCAAGTTTTTGGTTTTTTTCCTCTTCTTTTAATTTTACTTATACTTGATGTATATGTTAAATTCTATGTACATAATATAATTGTAAATATTTTTATTTCAAGTTGACTCTTCGGCACAAACTTTTGTTGTAAATTATAATTGTTAGAGTAATAGATATTTATTCTTTTTATTTAATGTTTTGGTATAATTATTATTTGTTATATGAATAAATTATAATATTTTAAATATTTTATATTATTCTTAATTTTATATTTGTATGATGATTAAATAATTTTTTATATTAATTATAGTTATTTTTATATATGAAAATAATGTCAATAAAATAAAAATTGTTATTTTAAAATTTTGTTATTATAGTTTTTAAAGACAAGATTGATGCAAAATTATACATTATATAATACAATATATTAAATACTTATTTTGTAATTTAAAAAAATTCAAGAAATATTTTATAAATTTAAAAAATTACTCAAAACGATATCAAGAATTAATTAATACCGGTATAGTATTATACAAAAACTAAATCCAGTACCAAACCAATACGGTAGCCTTTTGAGAGTAACCATCAGCGGCATGACTCAGACAAATAATTAACCTCAGATACTCTCTTTCTGTGTTATTATTACACACTAGCCTCTTAAGGGCACATTAGTAAGGTCATGCACTATTCATGTACACCTAGAGAAAAACAACCTAGCAGAGCAAGTTCTTTCGTCCGATCATACAACTGTTTGGAGCCAGGCATTATCGATCTCTGCTGTACATTTCAAAATGAAATAATATAAAGAGCTAAGGCTTAAGTAAGCAGCAGTGAGTTCAGCGACTCACCGTGGCACAGGAGCCAACTTAAGTGCGCGGAGCATAAGTTACAAAATTTAATCAGCTTTTTGAGCATGTCTATATTACGACCAAGATGAACATATATTCTCCTTTCCAGTGTGGAGCTAAAAACTCAAATTTCTCAGATAAATGGAAAGGAAACCATTTAGCATAGGCCTTCACAATATGTCAGCCTTTCCAGTCTTGTTGGATGGGTGCTGTAAACCATCTATTCCTTTTAAAGTGAGGGAATCATCGGCTGATTCTCACTAGTGAAGCATCAGAGCCAGCTCTTTTGCATTCACCCAGTAGACCGCTGTGATGCATAAAACTTGTAACTGCACAAGGAAATAAATGGATCAATTTCAACCTGTCTTCAGATAATAATAAGTCACTTCTCCACCTAAACATCGATGCCTTTCCTTTCTGTAAAAACATGGTTAAAAATTGTACACTCAGTAGCTTCTGGTTTGACTCAATGGGTCATAATCATATGCATCACCAGCTTTCACGAACCGCCCCTTCACACGCCTTCTTACATCAGCCCTAGCTTTGCGAGATGCATATCTTACTCTCTTGTCAAACCTAATATCAAATTAAGCAAGATGTAAACCCATACAAATTTCAACCATGTCCATGGAAGACTAAAGAATCTTAATAGACTGCAAGTTAGAATTCATATGCGTGGATATTCTGCAAAAAAGAAAGGAGATGCAAAATAGAGTGCGTATATTATGCATATTGCGCATTCTTTCTTAACAATTAGACATCCTTAAGGAAATAAAGAAATTTGATCACTTGAGTGCAATAACTAGCCAATCTTATGCATATATTCCTGTGAAGATGAAACTGGAAGTGTCAAAAGATGCACAATTTCGCATCACTGAAGATTGAACTGCAAGTATGATCTGATTCTTGTAATCATTTGAAGTGCACAAAACTATCACGATTTTTAAATCTGAATTACCTGAACTTTGAATTTCAGGTAAGATATGTAGAAAAAGAAACACTAATATTTGATCTCAAAAGACAGAAAAACGACCATGTCAAGAACATTTTTTAATGTACTGTTAACTTGAAAACAACCTTGAAACAAAAAAAATTAGATTTAGTATTACAGTTAAGGAGATGGCTCTTGTGAATAACCCTAAAAAGTTTTTTTGAAGTATCATTATTGCTTACTTGCGTGTCTTCTTTTTCTCTTTGTAACGCATTACAGCATTGCTCCTATTAGCTGAAGATAGGTCAGAGCATGGAGGACACCATGGAGGCTCTCCCATGAGAAGCATAGAGGAAGCTCCACAATCTTGATAATCAGCACCGCTACTTTCTCCAGTGAGGCCAGAAAATGAAAGGCTTGATTGCGCTTGTTTTGCCGTAAAACAAAGGATTGGTTCAGTTTTAGCACTCATGGAATCTGCAGATGCTGCATTGCTGCATGCTGGCTGCACCAGATTAACCAGTCCAACCGATGATCCCTGGAGTTAGCAGGGTACCCAATTATATGAAAGCAAAGATGCTTCAATAAGAAAGGAATGGCACAAAATTAGGCAGAGAAGAACAAATTGATGCAGCAGAAACAGAATTGGATGAACTATGATTTCATGGCAGAACATACAAACTCTGCTCATTCACAGACCGGAATGTGTTACTATGACCAAAACTAAAACTAATCACAGTTCTGATTCATGAAGATATGATCTCCTGTCAAACTCACACTTCAGAAAATAGTGTGTATATAACTACAGTAGGTTGAGACCCAGATGGTGCAGTGTATGCAGTTACTTCATTTGCCAAAAAATATATACGTACAAGTCAGACTTGCAATACCTACAATATGGCTACTGCACATCTTTGCACGAAGTGACAGGAGAATGAAATCGATCTCTTCAAGCATTATAACATCCTAAAGCTATGAACCAAAAGGGGTTTTGATTCACCAAAGAGATGCGACACAAATTAGGAAATCTGGGATCTATGCATTAATGATTCATATGGATCCCACAGGTAAAAAGCATAGGCAAAGGAAAAACAAAGGAATAGGCATGCCAATTAATACATAAAGGCATCTAAAAACACAATATAAGAGATGAGAACCTCAGCAGCAACTGCACCCTGACACTTGGAATCACCAGCAGACATTTCCTTCATCCCAAACAAGCTATCAATTCCACCATTCTCAAAAAGCTCTTCAGAATTACTAAGGGTAACACCAAAGAGCTCTTCATAGTTCTCGAGATCCAAATCTACTCCATCCATATTAAAGTCACTATAGATATCTTCCTCACAAAGGGAAGGACATTTAGTCCCAGGACAGCACAACTACAATACAATAAGTCTGTAAGGCTTTTAAGGAACATAAAAACAAAATTCATAGAAGTTTATGTGTATAACAAAAAGTAACTGAACAGTCCAGACTAATTTGCCGGAATTATAAGCTGCTTAGCAGCATTCGACAAGTCATTTTAACACACTGGTCCTTGCAATAACTGAAAATGCAAGACACAAGTTGCAACCAACCTACGTGCAAGAACAACAAATAAGGCGTGCACACTTGGAAATGATTGAAGAATTGTCTGGAAAAGTTTAGCATCTCAGTTTTTACAATATCCTAGACAGTGGAGAAACAATTTATAGATCCTCTCCAGTGAACTAATTATTAAGTGAATCTGCCACCAGCAGGAATGACAATAAGAAAGAAAATAAAAATTAAAGATAGCTGATAATACAATAGAAATTTCTAATCATAAATTTCACTAGAAAACAAAATCTCTTGCTGCAAAGGAAAGGAATTATTCCCAAAACAAAACAATTGAAATAATTGTCTTTAGGCAATTTATGTGCTTAGATCAAAGCAACAAGCATATCTAGAGTTGAATATATCTTGCCCGAAAAGGAGGTTGTCAATGAAATTCAACTTTCTATAGCTAGCACAGTGCCTGAGATCTAAGAAGTTAGAAATTGATAAAACCAATCCAGCAAGACTCTGCAGAGAAAATCAACTACAGCTCCAATATAAAGATTTTGAACTACCGTGTACCTTTGGCAAAGCAGTAATCGCAGATCCAGCTGGTTGTTCGACACCCTTTGGCACAGAGCTCAAATCAGGTATGGTAGGATTACCAATCCAGACATTCAATTTATTCATTCCACAAGGACTATTGGCCTCGATTATGCTAGAACCATTTTGGCTAGGGGTGTTCTCGGGAGGTCCCCAAGTACTGTTTCCACTATTTTCAGTTATACTCATTAAACCCAACTCCTTTTCACAAGTTGATTCAAAAGGGTTTTCTAACACAAATGACCATAATGAAGAAAGCTCAGCTGCAGATGGGCAACCAGAGTAGCAATTAATTGTTTGTCTTTTATGCACTGAAGCTGACATAGAGCTGCATTGGCCCATCCGATCACAATTTTGACAAAGTGATATCCTTTCTTCTGCACATCTAACAAATGCAGGCTGAGAATTGCATCTTTCACACACGAGTGTTCGGGAATGACGCTTGGACAAGGCATTAGCAGAGTGGACATTCCGATCACAGGACAAACATAAGCATGCAGCATCTGATCTGCAATAGACCATGGACCTTTGATCCCCACAAAAATCACAAATATAACCCATGATTAACTAGCTCTTCTCTTGAATCAGCTCACAACTCCTTTAGTATCGCGAGTCCTAAGAAAGCATATCTCAGCAAACCAAAAAAAAAAATTTCTTTAGCACACGATAGCTCCACTCGGGTTCTACAACCTTCAAAATTAGAGTATCACCATATAAAATAAGTTAAAATTCGAAGCCAAAGAATACGAGTTGGACAGACACACGCACGCACGCACAAAGGCACGTTGCTTTATGAGATAAACTAGGTGGTCACTTGAAGTCTTGCCAAAATGAATAAGCATTGTTGATACTAGTATTTCATGTAACAAGAATAGAGGACAACAGAGTAAGTTCCAGTATGCAGTCAGCTTTCATCTCAAGACAAAAACATATAAAAATCTCCCAAAAAAAAGAAAAAGAAAAAAAAAGTAATTATCCAAAGAAAGATGCAAGGCAATCCCAAACTAAATATTTACAACTGAGTCACAAATTGAAATATAAACAACACTCGAGGATAAAATTTTAATTGCAGGATAAAGTCTTTTTTGTTTTCAGTTAACATAGGAAGAAAAAAAATAGATGACAACTCAACGTACATAAAACAGCCATATTCATCTCCTATCATAAGCATGGCGTTTAAATGTATAACCAATTCAAATCAGCAAAGTAATTTGAAACACGAAGCAGGAGTAAGAAAAGAAGAAACTCTACAATGAAACAAAGAAAAAGAAGAAGATCAGGAATCCCACCACTAAATTAAACTGATCAGAAGGCAATAGCAGGACCACCAAAAGCCAGTGTGAACGAAAAGACAATATTGAAAAGAAAAGGGGAAGCACAGATAAAGATTACATAGAGAATCAGCACAAGCAGGATCCACTTTCATAGCTTCACAGGGGAAGAGAAAAAAGTGAATTTACCATGAACGAACAAAGATCGGTAAAGACAGGTTTTTTTTACTATTAGTCGCGTGGGAATTAACCCTAGAAGAAGGAGGTTCCTCAAATCTGTGGTTTTGGGTATGTTTTGGGGAATTAAAAGGGGAAAATAGAAATTGAATAGGCTAATAAGATTGAGAGATTTAGAAGAAGAAGAAGGAGAAGAGGGAGAAGTGAAAAGATAGATATCTAAGATGGGAGTGGGAGGAGAGAAGAGAAAGATAGAAATTGGGTGGGTGGATGGATGTGTGTTGTGTAATGTTGTATAGAGGAAATGTGACATAAGCTGATAAAAAAGTGCAAAAAGTGAGAGAGAGAAAAGAGCAATTTTGGGGTGGAGAAAGTGGGTCCCACCCTCATCCTCTTTTTCCTTATTCTATTAATAATAACTGACAAGTCACATACCTATGCTAACTCAACTCATGTTAATTAATTAAATCATTTGCTGGCGCCTTCCAATTGCTTCCCCCAAAACTCTAATAACTATCTACTTTTTTGATATTATCATCACGGATTTCGCAGCAGGGTTTGGAAAAATATGATACTATATGGTATGGTCGAGTCGGTCGTGCTGGGCTCGAGTCCATTCGTAATAATCCACAGGCCGATTGGTCCAATCTTCAAAGACTAGTCTTATACGTATTGGTCATTCTAAGCCCAGGACCATTTCGCATTCTTCTTGGCCCATTCGGAGGTAAGAGACTCCCATGCAAACGT
>JAOTAY010000009.1:8466634-8521746 GCA_025629805.1 Erythroxylum baracoense | reverse complement strand
CAGAATTCTTGTGTTCAATAGTTGATTCCATGGATCCAAACGGCAACGTGCAGCCTCGTCAGAATCCGGCTGAACCACTATATAATTTTATTCTTAGGTAGTAGAGAGATTATTTCTGATAAATATATATGTAAATAAGTTAATATACGAATAATATATATTACAGAAATAATTCATTAAAAACAAAAAAAATTATCTACTTTTTGTTATGTATAAAATGCCTTTTTTGATTTAAAAGAAAATGATGTAAAACAACAATATGCCTATGCACCTTTACTAAAGCAAAAGTGGTAATGATATAATTATGGCAACTTAGTTTATTTGAACTAGAAAGAAATATAAGAATTGGGTTGAAACTGGATGGGGAAGTCGTATAAGTACTATTATTACTAGATGTAGATGAGAGCAGAATCATGTGAACAGAAGAGAAAGAAGCACTATTTGTTTGTTGAGATAAGGGGGCATTTTGCACGATTGACTAATAATAATAATAATAATAATAATAAGCCAGAGAAAAAAAGAAAAGACACGTGAGATTCAACCCCACAAAAAGTTCTCTTCGCTTTTCATCTTCTTTATTGCCTTCAATTCAAACTACCTCTCTCTCTCTCTGCCTTAATGATTGACAGCTCATGTTCCTATGCCCCACATACCCTCTCTCCTCTCCTCTATTTGGTTGGACCATTGTTACACTCTTAACCTTAGTAAGTGGGCATATATATAACATGGTTTAAAGTTTTGACTTGCCCAAGCAGTTGCTGCAGAAACTTGCATATTCACCTCCTCTCATCTCTAACTTAGGTTTTACCCAGCTAATACTGCCAAATCAACACGTCCCATTCGGATTAGGTATGCCTTAATTAATTGCGTACCAAGCGAACGCAACCAGATTAGTAATTACCAATCTCAAAATCCTATCTTTTTGGAGTCTTTTTCTTTAATCAGATTGCTTCCAGTTTAAATGTCATGTTACGAGAAACAACAGAAAAGGCGTCTGCACTTCTTCCAGAGGATTTTGTTTCAGGAGCTTTTTGGGAACTTTGGTAAAGGCCACGTGCCAATTGCAAACCACTTGCAAAAAGACAAAAGTTTTGCAGACTCCCACATTAAAGGTAAATACATGTATCTATATTCCATACTCAGATCAGATCGATAATTGAACAATCCAAAAGACGGCAACTCACACGCGCCCACATACAATAGGTACACACGCTTAAATTTCCTCAGCCTGCATCTGACATCTCCAAAAACGAGCGAGGAGGAAGACAATGGTACACTCTATGCACACATCAAGTGGTCCTCGTGCTTCAATTTTGAACACGATAATGTTGACAACTGAATATCAATCATCTCTCCATTCCATCTTTCTATACCGAATTCCAAACAATTCATCCTAAGGTAAAAAGGATTTATATATGTATAGCCTTTAACCACCTTTCTAGGAATCTCTCAGCTGCTTCCATAACTCCGCTCTGGATCTTTTACCTAAATTCATATCAACTGCTAGAAATTGTCAAACGTCTCATATGTACATTAGAACTAGCCATATACTATACATGTTACCATGAGATACGTTATGTAAATGAAGTCTATCTATCCCATCTAAGAAACACTGTTCGATTTTTACCAAGATTACTGAAGTGGTTGCACAGAGGCCTCTGTTCTCTATACCATTTTAAGCTTTCATAGCAACAGTGGCCCTCAGACTTCCTGAGAATCGACACTGTAAAGAGTGGTGAAAATGGAACTTATGGAAATAACAGTAATACATATATATGTATGTATATGACGTCATCTTAACAGAACGCATCTTTTTCTCTTTCCTTTTTTTTTTTCTATACAAAAACATCAGTTGCCAAACCTAGTCCTCTGGGGTTAGGCTTGTAGGGGGGGTGCATGCCTCTCCATTAATTTTGCCTCATTTTAGTTTAAATTGGTAAAAGCAGGCATCGACAAGTCACTGCTAATCCCTTGAAGAAGCACACACCTCCAATTTGTGAACAGTAAAAGTCGTTATCTGTCTCATGAGTGCTTTAGTGTGCCCAGAATACAAAGGAAAAGTCAAACAAATTTTCGGAACTTTCAGGTGCTCAAGGGCTGCACCACTTGAGAAATACATCTGCAAAGCCGTATAATCCTCTGGTATCCGATTCTAAGACTATCAACTGCAGCTTTAATTGCTCTTGAATGCAGCTCAGGTAGCATCTTCTTTTCCCCAGCAATATGAACTTCTATGTTATGTGGAATAACATCTGATGGATAAATCCCACTGATTCAGAAACCAAAACATTAGATAACAAAACCTTTTGATGAGCCAAAAATAAACCCATAAAAATCAAATGCTCAGTCAAAGAAACAAAATTTAATAAGAATGTTATGGAAATTCAGTCAAGTCACAATGTCAGACTGTGATATCGAGTATTCCTAGACGTTCCATAAAGAGATGAATTTTTAAGACATTGTTTGTCATAATACTAATTTTTGTTAAAGGGAAACAGCATTGACATTGGATGCACCAGCCACAAGATCTGATTTACAATATTCGAGTATTTAACTATTTTCACAAATTACACAAATACTTGGGATCATCTATTGGATCATCTCCAATCTCTAACAGATACGGCAGAGTTATTCGAAGCAGAAAATTCTCCTTTGTAAATCTTTGCCCATAAGACTAAAAGACAACACAAAGATGCATCTAAATTAGGAATGAGAAGCACTCCAGCTTATTTAAGACTCTAGTTTAATGGGCTTAAAACAGAAAGATATGCAAGCATTCTTGTTACCACAATCGCAAGATTTATCAAACATTAAACATATGTCAAACAGACTATTCATTATCTCATCGAGAAGATTCAGCAACAGATCAAAACATCTAAGATATGTATTGCCAGTTTAACAGCAAAGCAAACCAGAACACTTCCGACAACTTAAAAGGCCAAACCCACAATCAAGTCAATCTGCTATCACAATTTAGTAGTACAGGTTCAAACAAGACATACAGCATTGTGATTAAAAAACCACCATGCTTAAGAAATCAAATCAAGCAAATGCAGGTGTCACCACAAAACCCAACAATGTAACATTTTTATTAACATTTTCTTAAATTGGGCTAACATCTGGTGCAGTGGTGAAGTATAAAGCTTAAAAATGGCTGAATAAGACTTATAGAAACAGCCAATATTCAAAGGAAGAGAACATCTGTAGGCAGATAGTGCCCCTGGGAAGCACCAAAGTTAAGTAATGAGCAGTAACCAGATGCATAACTGAAAATATTAGAAACATTCTCCAACCACTATCAGGCAATAAATTGTAAAATCTTTGGCAGGTATGAAGAGAGTAAGTTCTAAAGGTTCTACCATTTCAAACATGCCAAGTCGAGAGTTACTTTAACCTTCCTACAAGTGTTAAAATCAAGAAAATCAAGCTGCAAATCAAGCTTCTCAACTGCAAACAAGAAAACCATAAGCCTGAAGGTTAGTAAGAACATAATTTAATACATGGAAAATCTACTAAGTATAACTACTACAAGAAAGACAAATGGTAACAAATGCCAATTAACAAGTTAAAAGACAATTTCAGATATCAGCAAGCATAGGCAACTCTCTCAGCCCTTCTCTAATAAATGAGTCACCTACAACTATCTCAGCCCTTCTCCAATAAATGAGTCACCTATAACTATCTCAGCCCTTCTCTAATAAATGAGTCACCGATAACTATGTTACTAACCAAAATATGGCCATGTTTAGAGGATTCTCAAGAGCACACATATATATCCTAGTCAAAAATAAGACTAACAAAGCTAAGATTAGCCCATAGTTTCCAATTCTCCCCAAAAGTAAATGAAATTTCGATCCACCTGCATGCAGCTAGATCAAAATGCAAAATTTAAAGAATCAATGGTGAAGAAAGTAAAGCATTAAATCAACATTGTCAATAACAAAATCAAATGACACAAGAAAAAGAGAATGGTTCCCAAATGCCCAATTATTTACCGGATGAAGAATGAAAGCGTGTCTCTACTAGATTTCTAATTTCTAGACGAGCCAATTGTATTTCCTCAACCACATCTAGCAGATTATGCAAAAGCGAACAAGTAACCTGTAATACAAAAAGAAGATTTTAGGATGGAGTTACTAATAAACAAGACACAGACCAATTATGTACACCATAATTGCGCGTTAAAGCGTGAATCATTTGCAATACAGAAATGTGAAAAACTAGAGACAATAAGCAAACAACTGCAATGTAGAAGAAAGTACTGCTTGAAGCAGATGTTTCTACCATTAAGTAGTAGGAACACCCTCGGAAGGTATAACCATCTCTAAAGAGCAATGAAAACCAAGTCCAGAAAAAACAAAAGCCAAAAGAGACCAATACTTGAGTTTCTTGTGACAAACTTCTGGAACCAGCATACTTCTTAGCATTTTCAGCTTTCACAATGTGTGCTAGTGCAGCAGAAGCATCTGTGTTTGGGAAATTCTAATCAACAAGAAACAGCAATTCGTAGATTAGAATAGCCGAAGGAACTTGAATAGAACTGCATTCATTAGTTCTTCAATGCATTACCTTCATGATGTATATATCATTCAGCTTGTTTGAAATTTGTATACTAGGAGAAGGAACAGAACTTATTAACAACCTGCTTATTATCACAACAGAATATTAAATGGAGAAACACCATAATAAACATGGAATGTGCAACAGAATTAATAGGTCAAATAATAGAAAGGTGAAGTAGTAACCTTTGGCAAATGAAGCCGTGGTAGTTGATAAAAATGGTAAGTTGGCCATTTTTGCTCTCCAAATCATCAAGTTCCCACAACTGAACAGATAACAAGTATGATATATTTATCATATAAAAAACAGATTTGATGTGTGGACATGTATCACTGTAAGAGTAGAAAGACCTGCAAATCCCCTCTCATGAGCCTGCAAGAATTTCTCTTCTTCACAAAATCATGAAGAAGAACAAGTATCTCAGAATGGTTCAGCTCTCCTTTGACTTTGAAGTAATTTTGAAACATTCTGGTTAAATTAATTACATCCCTATTTAATACTTCAAACTCATGCCTCATTGTTGCCACGTCCTTACTGGAAACCTGATATGGTGAAAAGCTTGCATCCAATTAGGACATTTTAACAAGATATTCAAAATGAGCTCAATGAAGCAATCTTGACCGCAGAAACTCCAGTTTAAAGAAGTAGCTGTAGCTAGTAGTAGTAATATTTATTATGCAAACACAACAATTAATATGTAAGAAAACAAAATTTAACTTCGGCACAGCACAGTAAGCCACTCTGGTTAACATTGCATGCTCAAACATGCCCTTTGACATTAGGCTCAGAGAGAAATCCCACCATGGTTTGTCTCTCTCATTTCCACTGATAGTTCAGATATTGATAAACATACCAAATCTCTTCTCATTCCAGAATAGTTTCATCTCCACATTAAAAACATATTAGACATGGAATTGTGCACTTCTATGATAAGATGTCCTCCATGCCATCATGAACATTCTTTTTGCAACAAACCCTTCTCATTCAAAAAATGGATCCAGAAATTATTGCCAAAACAACCCATTCAACAAACATGCATGATTGGCCACACGTCAATAACTGTAGTACCTCACTTTTGCTCCCCAAATTGGCTAACAGAAGAGTATCATGAGCTGACTTGACTGCTTTATCAGACATTGATAAAAGAGAAGTATGATTTGACTTCAACATCTGACAATCCTGAACTGCACAGTTTAGGAGCTGCAATCTTTTCTGCATTCAAGAATACTGGCAGGTCAAAGAACACATGGATTGAGAGGGGAATTAAGAAGGATTGCATTAACATACCAGCAATTTCTCATGCATCACTATCATTAACTGCATTCTTGCCTTTTCAAATATTAACTTGTTCATTAACATTCTTGCTTCAGCTGCTCTGCAACAATATACAATAAACATGTCAGTAATTCAATTGTTAAATTGCTTTCCATAATGAAGAAACAATGAGACACACATCCATGACACAGTAATTGCAACAAGATGAGCAGCCACCTCTTTAGTCTGTCAACGCTGGATTGCTCAGCAATTCTCTGCAGCATCATTAAAGGATTTTGCATTACTATACTTGAGTATACCATAGAAGCTGGGGATGGAATAAACTTAACACAAACTTGATTACTCATTCAACAGACCTGAGATTGGATTTGGGAGTAAAGCATCTCATAGGTCTTAAATTTCTGAAGATGAGCCAAAATCTCTTGCAACTTAGCAATCTGAGTAAGATACGAATATACTTGAACAAGTGGATTAACAAAATTCAAACTTAAAAAGCAATCTTGAATTAATACCACACTTATAGGAAGCTTATCAACTAATGAAGAGGGCAGTCCCTTTGCATCTACGGAAAGCTTCACCAAAATCTGCAAGGCAGAGAAAAGTAAGAAAGAAATAATAATGGCGACATGGAAATCCAAGAATCATTCCACATTATTGCCTTTTAAAGATTCTGTCACCTCGTGCCTTTCGGCACCAGGCACCATTCCAAGAGTAAAAGACTTCACCATTCATATGTTCTCTTAGCTAAGTGATCTTGAAACGGTCACCAATCTAATTATAAATTGGCTTGACATGTTAAAGGTTTTCCTAAACTTTCAGATACTAAAAGCGAAAAAATTAAAGGATTAAGGTACCTTATATCCTTGATAGATAGTTATAAGGAAAATAAAATTTCAGTAGTTTAAATTTTAGCATTTCTTTCTGTTCACGTGGAAAGTACCAAAGAAATCAACAGGAAGTTACCAGAACAGATCCACAACCAGAAAGAGTGAATATGGTATCAAGCAGGAGCAGAATTCATATTTGCAGATAGAAGTGCCATCAATCCTATTCACAAACATAGCAGTAATATAGAACACAAGATCAATGTATATATGTACATACATCCCTCCAATTTTTTGGTGTTCTATCTTGTTTGTGGACAAGAGATTCACTGTCACTTCCATTAAAGCTTTGCAACATGAACTCCATGACGGAGCCCTGACTTGCATGAATATCGTTGTTCTTTATCCTGAAAATTTTTTCAGCATTGGGTGCATCTCCTACATCAGGATCTTCAATTCTTCGTTTCTGTCCAGAAGAGTTTTCTGTATATCGGGCAGGAAATTGAACAACTGTATTATGGAGTCCCATACGGCTGTCAACATTGACCTGTGTGTTCAATTTGGAGTCAAGTGATGAATTGTCTGCCCCCACCACAGGATGCACATTGTTGCCACGGGATGCAGAAGTTTGTTCAGCAGTACCAGCACTCTGAGTCACCTTTTCTCTAGTGGGGCTCTGATTTAACAATACATCAATTAGTGTGTCAAATTCCATAGTCAACCAAAGAACATCCAGCAGTATCCAAGCTAAAAGAAAAACCTACAAAAATGATTGCATCACAGGTAGACTATGGAAATGAAAAACATGCTTATGTTAAGAGAGAAAGGGAGAGGGATGACCTTAAGAGAAGACGTGTTTGCACTTTGGCTACAACCATTTGGTGAAAATGAAGCTAAAGCGGAGCCTTTTCCAGCCTTGGGAAGCTCCTCTTCACAATAGGCTGTTGCAGCTTCACCAACAATATTATTCAAGCTCCCCGAATCATGAGCTGAAGATCTACTATCCCATGAAGAAGTTCGGGAAATTTTCAATAAACTTCCAGATACAGGCTCTGAATCAGGAGAGCGACTTGGCTTATCACCCGATCTTTTTATTTCACTAATGTCCTGAAAACAACAAGTATCAAGTGTGGGGGAGTTACAGTCTGCTTTTCCTTCAGCAAATAACAACTTTAACTTGTCCTTCATAGGATCAAAATGGCTATTATTGGTAAAATTGGCTGCTTTATTCCTGTCCTTTCCTGTTTTAACACAGCCATATTCATCAGACCTAGTTTCCATTTTCAAGTCAGTTAGAAATTTGTCCTGATATATGGTTGACAAAGAATTTGGGTCCAAGCTCTTTACTGGTGGAGAATCAAATCGGTCAGGTCCATTTATTATTTTCGTGTCTACTTGAGGATTCAGTTTTGTTTCCACCAATATGGGGTCAGATTGAGGAGTAAATAATGTTCCTTCTAAAGGCTTCTCCAACATTAAATTGTGCTGTATGACTTTGTCAACTGATCCAATTAACTGAGAGGATGAGAGCATATTTGTCACTATCTGAGCTCCTGTCTCCTTTGAAAGAGTGCATGCAGATGTATGAACCAGAGGTACCTGATTTTCTGCAAGGCCAATGGTCCCTCCATCAATGCTCCGGCCAGTAACGTTGTTGAGCAGACCCATACCATCAGTATCAACAAAGGTTGTTCCTTCTATGTCTCTGCTCTTCAAACCACAACTGTATAAATGCTGTTCTAAGTTGGTAATGGGTGCATACACCATCTTCTGTCTGCTACATTTGCTGTTTCCTTCAACACCAGCAGTGTAAGCAGAAGCTGCAGAAGAACGGAATTTTGACAATCTGAGTTTGGAATTCTCAATTCCATCTCTTAGAGAACATGTAAGAGGAGAAGGCTCAAAAATCTTGAACCTCGATTCACTTTTCTGTGAAGAAGCAGCACTTGTATCACTCTTCCTATTTTGTTTGTCCAACAAGGATACTGGTTTTCCTGGGGAAGGAGTCATATAGGACAGCTGTCTGCTGGATTTAGCAGCAGTCAGAAACAAGTCATGCTGCCTTGTAGATGTAAAGGATACAGATCCAGTTAATGGAGATCCTTGTTGTTGAGAAGAATCTCGAGTGAACTCATGACTTTTTATTCTATATGTAGGAGAATTTTTATTCTGCACTGAAGTTAGATGTTCTCCCGATTCACTTTCTTTGAATGAAGTTAGTCGAGCAAAATCAATTTTTTGATCCACATCTGTGTTACCACTAACTGCATTGAAATCAAAGTCCAGTTTATTTGTCTCAATTGCAGCTTTATTAAAGTCACTGTTCACCTAGAAGTTGGAAGAAAGTATCTAGTTAGCAACTCACCGACATGGTAAGCATAACATAAAACTTGGCAAAAGCAAACAAGAAATTAGACCTGATCAAAAACTTGGAGGATCATCACTAGAGATATATTGGATACTTACCAGAAAAAACAGTAAACTGACTAACAGACAGCTCATGATGTAATGGTTTTAAATAAGTTCACATACATCACCGCCAAAAGTTGTGTGATATCATAAAACAATTCAAAACTGCTAAGATAAAAGAAAATGAGAAATAGAAAAAGGGAATTCATTCAACAACAATGTTAAAACTAAAATATTTCATTCATTGATCACACCTAAATCTTCAAGAAGTTTTAAGGATTTTATGGATAGTGAAATAGAAAACAGGAAGGCAGGCAATTCAGAAAAGAGAAGCAATATAGTATGTATGTTTATGGTATAGGTTAGTATAAAAATCAAAGCAGAGGAACAAACCAAAGAAAAGTATTACTGTTCTCAGTAGGTTGCTCGTCTGGATTGCACCATAAAACAGGATCACCAGTGAGAATAATGAGTTTTCTGTATTTCTATTAGAATGACACTACAAGTATTTATACAGGAATACATAGATTAAACTAGGAAAATAATCCCTATAATCATGCTAAAATCCCTATGTCTATGTTATTTACATTAGCAATATAATCCCTATGATTATGTTAACAGCTGTTATATTCTTTAACACTCCCCCTCAAGCTGGAGCATAGATATTGATCACGCCCAACGTGTTACAAATATAATTAACTTGATTCCTCGGTAATGCTTTGGTGAACACATCAACTAATTGGCTCCCTATTCTAACATGTTGAGTTAAGATTGATCCATCTTCTAGCTTTTCCCAAGTAAAATGACAATCGACTTCTATATGCTTCGTCCTATCATGAAACACTGGATTATTTGAAATATAGATGGCTGCTTCATTGTCACACCATAAGTTCACCAAGTAAATGACGTAACCATATAAGTTCACAGGTAGTCTGTCCCATAGCCCTGTATTCAGATTCTGCACTTGATCGGGATACAACACTCTGTTTCTTACTCTTCCAAGAAACAAGATTGCCTCCAACAAAAACATAGTAACTTGTGGTAGAGCGCCTGTCTGAAAAATCTCCTGCATAGTCAGCATCTGTCAATCCTTCTATAGTGTGGTGACCATAATTTTGATATAAGATGCCACATCCTGGCGCACCTTTTAGATATCTCAAAATATGAATAACAGCATCCCAATGTGAGGTTCTAGGAGATGACATAAACTAACTTACAACACTTACTAGAAAGGCAATATCTATACAAGTGATAGTAAGATAGTTCAATTTTCCCACAATCTTCCTATATTTTTTAGGATTCTCAAGCAAATCTCCATCTTCAACTTTTAACTTCACATTTGATATCATAGGCGCATCACATGTCTTTGCCTCAACAAAACTAGCATCATTTAATAAATCCAGACAATATTTTCTTTGAAATAGATAGATCCCTTTATGACCGCGAGAAACTTCAATTCCTAAGAAGTATTTCAAGGCTCCTAAATCCTTTGTCTAAAAACGAGACCCAAGGAATGCTTTCAACCTTGTGATCCCAGCTTCATCACTTCCAGTGACCACTATATCATCCACATATACAACCAATAAATTACACCCAGAACTAGATGATGCAAAGAACACTAAGTTATAACACTTCTTCGCAAGCCAAACTCAACCATTACAATATTGAATCTTCCAAACCAAGCACAAGGAGATTGCTTCAAACCGTACAGAAACTTCCGTAATTTGCACATTTTCCCTGACTCCCCCTGAGCAACAAATCCAGGTGGTTAATCCAAGTAAACCTCTTCAAATAACTCCCCATGTAAGAATGTATTCTTCACATTAAATTGGTGAAGTGCCCAATTGTAAGTGGTAACTAAAGAGATAAACATTCAAACCAAAGAAAGCTTTGCAACTAGAGAAAATGTCTCAGAATAATCCACCTCATATGTCTAAGCATATCCTTTAGCAACCAACCGAGCTTATAATCGAGCAACAGAACCATCAGGATTCATTTTAACAGTGAACACCCATTTACAGCCAATGGCCTGTTTATCTGAAGGGAGAGGCACAAGATCCCAAGTATGATTCTGCTCGAAGGCCATCATCTCTTCTTTCATTGCAGCTTTCCAACCATCATGAGCCAGTGCTTCAGCAAGGAACGTTGGGACAACAACAAAGTCTAAGGAAGCTACAAAAGACTTGGGGGAGGGAGATAGAGCATGATAAGATACAAAAGAAGAAATAGAGTAGTGCATATGCATTTACCTTTACAAAGAGCAATAGGAAGGTAAAGGCTAGCATCCGGTAGTGGTAAGGAATCTGGAGACAAAGCAGACTGGGTTGGCGCCATGTCCTGGCCAATGGGAGGTGCCTCAATAGACTGCTGCACACATCGAGAATAAACCTGACGAATAACAGGTCGAGAAGGAGGAGAAACTACTTGTTCACTGACAGTATAAATAAGAAAATTGTCCCCTGAATCGCTAGAATGCAAAGAAGAAGGCACAAAAGAACCAAAGAAGGGGGTATTCTTGAAAAAGGTAACATCAGCAGAGACCAAGTAACGACCCAACGAAGGAGAATAACAACGATAAAAGGAGAGTAACAATGTTATCCTTTTTAAGTACGAGAATATCCCAGAAAGACACACTTAAGAGACTTGGAATCCAATTTCGAGACTTGAACTCGAATTGAACAAAGCAAGTAAACCCAAAAATTCGAGAAGTAAGAGGGAATAACATAGATGAAGGAAAGAGAATGGAATATGGAATCTGACCATCAAGAATAGAAGAAGGCATTCGATTGATTAGGAAACAAGCAGTTGAGACTGCATTGGCAAAGAAAACTTTTGGGACCTGCATATAGAACATTAGTGCCCGGGCAACTTCTAACAAGTGACGGTTCTTTTGCTCTGCTACACGATTTTGTTGAGGGGTAACAATACATGATGAATGATGAATAATAACATGCTGAGAGAGATAAGATTGAAAAGTATGAGAAAGATACTCTTTAGCATTATCACTTCCTAAAATGCAGATGGATTTGTAGAATTTTAATTTTAACATGAAAGGCACAAAATATAGTAAACTAATCGAGATTTCATATCATAAAGCTAAGTAACTCAAGAATAATCATCAAAAAATGTCAAAAAATAACGAAAACCAGATTTGGATAGAATAGGACAAGGACCCCATACATCAGTATGCACCAAGTAAAAGGAAGACTCAATTCGTTTATTTAGTCTAGGAGAATAAGATACTCTATTATGTTTAGCAAATTGACAAGCTTCACACTCTAAGATAGATTCTAGTTTAGGACTAGGACATAACTTTTGCAAAACCGTGATAGACGAATGATCAAAACGACAATGAAGTTGCAAAAGGGAAGATGAGCTTGTGCAACCAATCGATCGAGGTACTGTTTCAGAAGTCGAATCAAGAGCATACAGGCCATTCACTAGACTCCCTTTACCAATAATTTGCTTCGTTCCAAGACCCTGAAAAAGATAATAATTGGGATAAAAAACAACACAACAATTGAGACTTTTGATGAGATGGTTGACAGATAATAGGTTAAAAGGGAATTGTGATAAACATAAAACAAATGATAATGGGAGAGATTTTGTTAAGTTTGTTGTCCCACGCCCAATTAAAAAAGGGGTAGATCCATTGGCTAAAGTAACGCAAGTTAAATTAGTAGTAGACTTGAAAGAAGAGAGGAAACCTGTGTTGTCGATCATATGATCAATAGCACCTGAGTCAATAACCCAACTACGAGATAAGGTAGAGAGACAGGCAACAAGGTTACCTGTATTAGCCAAAGTTGATGTCGTAGAAGATGGCTATTGTGAATCATGAGTGGCCAGAATTTGTTGATAGGCATTGGTTAAATGAGCATACTCGTCTGCTGAAATTGTGATAGAAGGCAAGGATAACTGAGGAACGGCTAGGATGCCATCCTGAGTAGCCACATTTGCAAATTTTCTATTATTATTCTAATCCGAGTATTTGGGAGGCTTACCGTGTAGTTTCCAACAATTCTTCTTGATATGTCCTTCAACTCCACAGTAATTACAGATGCGAGGGGTGCCACTGTTCCCAGCAACAGAACCACCATTGTTTCCACCTTTGCCACCGCAATTAGTATTTGAAACGTTCCTCACTAATGCCACTAAGTCATTAGTCACCATATTAGAAGGCACATCGCCGTCTTTACAAACTCGAAGCAAACAAGCATATACTCCCGTAAAGGAAGTGTCTCACTAATTAACAATTGTGTCCGTGCCACATTATATTTGGAACTCAACCCTACTAAGAAACACTGTACCACAATCTGCTCCTCTTGTTCTTGCATTTGCCTTATGTTAGCAACAATAGGAAACATGGCTCGCTTTTCTTCAAAGGCTTGTTTTACTTCAGTATAGTACTCAAACAGAGAGCGACCTCTTTGTTCCGCTCAATAAATCTTTAACAATAATTCATTAACACGAGATAGATCTTGTTTGCAAGCATACAAAAATTCTAGATATTCCCATAGTTCTTTGATACTATCACAATGATTCACAACATCATCAACAGTTGGGTCTAGAGTATTCTGGATTTGATTAAACAATTTATAATCCTCTATTAACTATTTCTTTCGAGCAACAACATCAATCTTAAGAGGCGGATTACTAGTTAAATGATCTTCCAAATATACACTAGGCACAAATCTGCAAATAGTCCTTTTCCATTGTGCATAATTTTTCCTTCTGGTCAATTTTCTATAAGTAATTTGGATGAACCCAATGTAATTTCAGTAATAGTTTTCTTATCCCCACCCATATCACTACTCTCACACTTGGAAGAACATGGACTGTCTACCACACCAACACAACAGAAAGGAGCTACATAAATCAGAAACCCTCACACCTGGAAGAATAGAGAGCTACGGACTGTCTACCACACCAACACAAATCAGCAATACCCAAAAACTGATCGGATAATCAGACAGGGACAGAGGAGGCGACGCCAGAGGAAGGAACCGGTTCGGTAGATGGTAGCTCACGCGCCAACGAGTGGAAATGGCGTCTGCGACTTGGCGACACGTGGGGGTCACACGCTCGAAATCCAACAGCCAGATTTGAAGGGATGGCTGATCAGCACCAGTAGAGTCTTGTGAAGGAGGAGGTTAGAAAAAATTTCTCCAAATAGTTTGTCACCCACGCAATCGGTACACTGCCTCACGATAAGGCAGAAAACAAAAAACAAAAAGCTTTCAAAGAAGAGACCCAGAAAATCGACTAGGCTCTGATACCATGAGAAGAATGAGTTTTTTGTATTTCTACTAGAATGATACTGCAAGTATTTATACAGAAATACATAGGTTAAACTAGGAAAATAATCCCTATAATCAAGTTAAAATCCCTATGTCTATGTTATTTACATTAGTCGTATAATCCCTATGATTACGTTAACAGCTGCTATATTCTGTAACAACCAGCAACCAAATCTTGATTTCTACGTGAAAAACAGTCACATGTGAGAACATAATTGCCATTTACCTTAGGCACATCTTCAGCACAGATGTCAATTGTCACACCATTTTCATTATTTCTATCTTCACAATCTTTTTGTCTCATATGGACATTTCCATTCAGTTGGGGCACAGAAGCACCAGTCTCAGTTGATGGTTTAGGATCTGCAGAATCTGAAACAGAGACAACACTCAAAACTTTGCTATCTTCTGCAAAAAGTGCTTCAAGCTCGGGAGATAATTTCCCATAATCATAACTGCGCATGTTTTCTCCTACAAGACTCATGTCATTGGAATCTCTACCACCACTAACTTTCTCAACAGGAGGCGGAAATTGTGGAAGTAACTTAGTTTTTGTTAGTACCATAGAACTACCAGAAACAGGTGTAGGAATGTCAAAAGGTGATTTCTCTTCAAATACAAGGCAATCCATGGTTGGAGTCTTAAGACCTTCTCCGGATTCAGACCTCGCAAGACTTCGGTAATGCATTGAAAATGCAGTTGAATCCATCGTAACATCATGGTTATCATTCGAGGCAACAGAATCAAATAGTTGTCCAGGTCTAATGAAGCTTGCTGAAACAGGGCCAAAAAAGTTGTCCTCTGCAAAGGAAGCACGAAAAAAGAGCTTCAACTATAACAGACATATTGTGGTTTTGCAGACATATGAAGTATATCCGCAACTGATTAAATTCTTGTCAAAGTTCGTTTATAATTTCAACTTGAAGCATATCCCTCATTGATTAAAAACTGGTTCTGGAACTAAAACTGACCTTCTAAAAGTTAACATTTCAAAAGTGAACTATCAAAAGTAGGGAAGTGGAGTATACAAGCACTTAAGGGTACTAAAACAGAAGGAAACATTAAAAATTCAACAAAAAGAAGTGATGAAGTGCACCATCATTAGAAGTAGCAGACCCAACGACACTACTACTCCCAGGAGACGGCGACTGAACTGGCCGCAAAAACGACTTCCTCGAGTCAAGAACGTCTTCTTCGTCCTCTTCGTCTCCAGAGGGAGACAATTCCTTGGAGTCGTCACTATCACCGAGGTCTCTGAAAAATCCCAGAACCTCCTCCTCGCCGTCGGAGACATTGGATTTCTTGGCAGCGGAAGAGGAGTCGGGAGGGGTCTCGTAGTCCTCGTCGCGGTTGAAGATGTGAACGGAGGTGATCTCGCGGTCGGCAAAGCTGACCCGACGAGAGCGCTTCTTTCGGAGCGCAATGGTCTCGTCTTCAGTCTCGGAGTCGCAGGATTTTCTCATGTCTCAGGTATAGACAAAACTAGGGCTGGATAAGCACTTTTGGGCGGATATTGGGAGACATCGATTCTCTTTTTGTGCGGGAAAGGACCATAACATGGCAATTTGAATCAACAAGCCTGTCATTTTCTTCCTTTTGAATAGTCCCATAAATCAATAATTGTGCATATAATATTGAAAACTGATTCATATACCATCTTTCATTTTTTATCTTTTTATTTATATTTCTTTTACTTCTAATTTTTTCAGTCTCTTTTTTTTAATTTAAGCTACTTATATATTTCAATGATCTTATTTTCTAATTTAACCATGACATTAGAATTTAATTAAATCACTATATTAAAAAGTGGTATAGATAAAACAAATATTATTAAATTTTAGTAGCTTAGCTTTAATATCATAAACTTAAACTTTCAGACAATTTTCAATAGCAAAATACATTGATCTCATTTTAAATATAATTGATAGGAAGACTACTTTTAATTTTATTTACTGGTCTTTAAATTACACAAAAAAATGAGTAAACTAGCTTACATAAATTTTTAACTTTTTTCGAAATTATATATATATATGTCAATAATAAAGCAAACAAAACAATAACAAAAGAGAGTAAGGAAAAAGGCACAAATCCGATAATAGTTCAGTCAAACAATAATAATATTATGTCGACTCACGAAACTCTATTTAACAATTCATTATTTTTTTTCAATAGACAAAAAGAAGCCTTTTGTACATGTATTTTCCTTTTCAAATGAACAAAATTTCTTTATACATTATCTTTATCGCAGGTAAAAAGTAACAATTTAATTTTTCTCTTAATTAATATCTCAATCATTCAAATATAAACTAAGAATTCTTTTCCCGATCACATAATACACTAATGATTCACATCACACACACACACACACATGATATTAATGAAACTCTCTTAAATGTTTCGCAATAGTTTTACTTGTACCAAATATTCTTTTCATAACTTAATTTTGGTGTATATATATATACCTAAACTACTTCAAATGATTGTTAAACACACAAATTAACTATTATAATGGCTAGTTTATGAAAATATTCGTCTATTCAATCTCTTATCACCAGCTAGTTAATGGAAATTTGGCTGGGGTATCTACTATTGGAAAATTGGGGCAAGATTTGTTTTAGCATACAGTGGAATAAAAATAAAACTTTTTCATTTGATTTTTCAAAAGCCTAAATCACTTAGGCTATGTTTGGTTGGGAGTTTAGTAATGGAATGGAATAGAGTGTAATATTTTTCCATCGCTTGAGATGAGGGTTTATAATAGAATGGATTAGAATATGATGAAAGGGGAGGGTTTCACATTACATGACATTCCATCATAAACAGTAAAAATGAGTTACCTCCAATTTGAGGAGTTTAGAATAGAAAGTAAAATAATAAATATGTACTACTTAATATACCCTCAATAATTTTTTATAATACCAATTATACACTCAACCATATTAACATATGTTTTGTTCTATCAAGGGTAGAATAGTCATTCATTCATTATTTTACATACATTACATTCTATTCCATCCATCTTCCAAACAACATTTCATTATATTACATTATGAACCATTCTATCTCTCCCAAAAAATAGTTTTCTAATTTTACATTCATTACGTTCCATTTCATTATAAATCATTCCATTTCATTAAAAACCTTATATTTAACCAAACATAGCCTTAAAATTTTAGAACGCTCGTGTCGATGCACCTGTTAACTTTAGATATCATTGTGCGTTAATTGTTAGAACACGATCACCAACACGCACATGCTGGTACTTATGATTCTCGTTATATTCGAAATTGAACTTAAAAAGATAAGATTAAGAGGTAGAATAGAGGAAAGTAAAAGGAAAACATCAAGATAAACCCTAGGATAGCACAAAGGAAGAGGAATAACTAAAAAAACCCCCCTTCAGAGCAAATTTCATCAGTTTGGAGTGAAGTTTTTAAAGGTTTTAGGGATTTCAATGATATTATCCTTAATTTTCAGCTTTCCTTTAATTTTGGCGTTTTATTGGATATTATCATAAGTTAAACTCTTTGTGGTACCTGGATTGGATACACCACAAGATGGATCTTGCAGTGACTTTATTTTAATTTAATTTATTCTTTAACTTTATTTAAACTCAACTATATGTTCTTATTTGTTTTTTAAATGATATTGCCAATATGTTGATTTATGTGTAATATCATGCAATTGACATTGAGAAATCTAATGTATGAAAATATTTATTAATTGAAAAGAGTTGCATGTAATCCTAGAAATATGTAGACATAAATCTTTTGGACTAAGGTGAAACCTAATAGTGAAATTCATAAATCGAGTAATGTGATTTTATGAGTTTTAATTAGAAAGAGATTTCAATTAATTAACCTATGATTAAGTGTTAACAGTCTTAAGAAAGATATTAAATTAAGGAATTTTCACGGTCTAATGAATTTGATAATAAATTGATTAGTGGAATCATGATTGCATGAGAAGTTTTAGGGAGATTTGAATTCCATGTACCATTTGTTTTATTGGTTGATTTTCTCTCTTTTACTATTATAGCTTCTTAATTATGTTGACTTATTCTTAGTTTATTTTCTTTTATTTTAAATTTGAATTATCACCATCACCTTAATTGTAGGTTAGATAATAGGAAAACAGTCATTACTAGTACTTATAGTCTCTATAGGATCAACACTTAGTACTTTGAGCCCTTTATTACAGAACATCGGTACAATTGCCTTATTCAAACAATATATTAAAGGAATTAAATTATATACATCACATACGAGAGTCCACCAAGTTTTTAGGATCCTTACCAATGACTAGGATATTAGGAAAGCTTGATTTTTATTAATCTAACCATTTATTTCCTTTGTGTTTATTTTATTTCTTTGATATTTTTATTTTAATAGTTAACATTTCTTTTTATTATTACTTTTTAAAGAGTTGGATTTGTTTATGAACCAAAGCAATGTGTCAGAATTAGTCGAGGGAGATCCTGAAATCAAAAGAGTAACTTTGCAAAACCTTAAAACTAGGCTTATATAAAGGGAAGAAGAATAGGATCAAGAACTTAAAAACATGCAACCAGAAAATATAGTGGAATAATAAAGAACTTTGTCTAAGTATGCAAAGTCATTAGTAACTAGAACTGAGTCCAGCATCGTCAGACTAACTGTTACAACAAACAACTTTGAAATCAAACGAAATGTCATACAGATGGTATGATAGTTCATTCAATTTGATGGATTGCAAGATAAGGATCCAAACAATCACATAGCCAATTTCCAAGAGATTTGCGATACTTTCAAGATAAATAGGCCACTAATGATGTAATTAGATTGAGACTGTTTCCTTTCTTATTAAGGAACCAAAGTAGGCAATGGTTGAACTCCCTTCCTAAATGATCGATTATGATGTGGGATTATGACGTAGTACATCATAATACTACTCAAAATAATTAGACCTATACCTATAGCAGTGGTGAGTCTAGGTCGATCTCATAAAGAGTGCGTGTAAAGCTTTTGAAATGAAAATAATTGGTGTTTAGGTTATGGGGAGGGTTTGGTTTTGGTTTTCCAATAAGAAAATAAAATGAAACTAAACTAACAAAAGCAAATTAAATCAAACAACCTAAAAATGATAAAAAGTGATGAATTTGTAAGGGACTCGGTCATCTATTGAAACTCGACCTACACACGATTGAGAATATTTCATTGAATTTTTGTTCTTATACCTCTCATAGCAACTATTAATCGTAAGTTAATAATAGGCTCCGTTAACCTCGATTTTTCCTTAGGTTGTGTTTAATTAAGAAGATCTCGTTAATTAAACCTACCTATCGAACAACCTAGAAGAAGCTCTTTAGATTTAATTAGACAGTCGCATTATAAATTATGAAAATAGATTAATCAAGGTAACAACCACACAAGCTCGGGTCATTTAACCTAGGTTATGTTATCCCTAACGATTGAAAATCAAGTCGCCGCAGATAAATCTCAACATAACAATTACGAATTATATTGAAATTCTAGCAATGGGTTCTTATATAAAAATAATCAAATAGAGCATTCAATCATTCTCACACAACACCCAAACATTAAACATAAGATAACATATCAATCCCTAAGAGAACGAACAACAAACAATGAGAGAAATGCTTAACTGGGTTCTTTAGTGTCAATATCACCTCCGAGCCGGCGTAAGGAAGCTAGCCCTCTATGGGTCTCCAAATGAATGGAGCTTTGCCCTTCTCTTCTTCAAAACAAAGAGCTCACACCCTTAAAATGAAAATCCCAAACGAAAACATCCTTATGCCATCACAAAATGATGTATTTATACTCAAAGCTAGGTTTTTAGGTGAGTTGGCAGCAATTCACGAGCATGCTTTATGGTGTCCTGGATGTGTGTCATAAGCATGCATGGTAGTGTCATGCCCATGACAAATCAGTCATGGGCATGCATGAAGTGTCACGCCCATGACACATTTGTAATGGACGTGACTAATGTGTCATACCCATGACAAAGTTGTCATAGCCATGAGAAATTTCTAGCACTCTTCTTACTTGATGTTTTCACATATACTCTTCATATTCATGCATTTTCTTGTCTCCTCTTGCTCTAATTCTTCATCTTCTTGTTCCATGAAGACAAGTGAGTGTGAATCTCAACAAGACGGATCAAAGATTGTGCTTTTGACTCACTTTAGCTCTTTCACTTCCAAATTGTACCTAAAACAAAATATGAACTAAAGTGAATGTCTTGAGCATTTCATAGCAATAATTACCAAGTGTTATGGATTAAATGTATAATCAATTAAGCACATATCAGATTAAATGGAAAAAAATTATAATGAAGTACTTTCCACTAACTAAGATGACAAAGAAGAGGAATGACATCTCTTCCGATACCTAAATGGAACCAAAGACTTTATATGATACATATGAGAGATTCAACGATTTATTGAGATGATGCCCACATCATAGTCTTCTTGTTTGGTTATAGGTTCAGACATTCTATAATGGTCTAAATCCTTTAACCATACAAATGATAAATGCCATATTTAGAGGAACCCTAATTAGAAAGACACCTGAAACAACCCAATAGTTAATTGAAAAGATGGTTGTGATTAGCTATCAGTGGAACTTAACAAGAGCTAAACCTAATAAGTCGATTAGAGCTTATGATATAGATGCAATTACAAATTTGGTAGTTTAGGTAGAAGCTCCTAATAAGAAGATTAGTGGATTAGCAGTCACGTAACAAATAGCTTGGATGATATTATGTGAGTTATATGGAGGAGGGCATGTAAACTAAAATTGTCAAGCTATTAACGTTGTAGCAAAAATAAGTAAACATATTGATTATATATGTAATACGCCTAGACCACAAAATAACCCACATAGAAACACTTACAAACCAAAATGGATGAACTACCAAATTTTTCTTAGGAAAATCATGGGGGACAAAGATAAAATCCTCCACCTAAACTTCAATAACAACATACTTCGCAAGAGAAGAAGCCTAGCCTATAAGATATCCTAACTATTTATTTAGGCATCTGAAGTTCAATTCCAAGGTATTAAAGCTTCACTAAGGAACTAAGAGGCTTTTATCCATAACTTGGAGAATCAAATATGATAGCTTGCTAAACTGATTTCTGAAAGACCATAAGAAGGCTTGCCTATCAATAGCGGGAGAAACCCTAAGGAGCACATGGAGGCATTCACTGTTAGAAGTGAAAGGGAGCTAAGTATGGAAGAGAAATAAGTTAAGAAGCAGAAGATTAAAGAAAAAAAAGAGAAGGATAAGTAAGGAGATAAAGAAGGTAAGCAACCCAAGTTGGTGAAGGAGTTCAAGCCTTCTATCCCTTATCCAACAAACTAACTGATCACATGGACGAATCGTTTAGTAAGTTTTTAGAACTCTTTAAACAATGCCTTATTAACTTACCTTTTATTGAAGCTCTTTCACAAATACCCAAGTATGCCAAATTTATGAAAGACTTGCTATTAAACAAAAGGAAGTCAGAGGAACTATCCACGATGACACTTAACAAGGAGTGTTCAACCATCCTTCAAAATAAACTGCCTAAGAAGCCCAAAAATCTATGCAGTTTCACTGCCCCTTGTTTAATTGGTATTTTATCAATTGTAAGGGCATTAGTTGACTTAGGGGTTAGTATTAACTTAATACCCTATAAGTTATTTAAGATACTAGAGTTAGGATCACCAAAACCAACAAGGATGGGCTTACGGTTAATTGATAGGTCAGTCAAGTATATTACAGGCATCATAGAAGATATGTTAGCTAAAGTTGACAAATTCATATTTCCATACGATTTCGTGATGTTTGACATGGATGAGGAAACTGAAGTACCTTTCATATTAGGTCATTCGTTTTTAGCCACAACTAGGGTAACAATTGATGTAAGTTATGGTAAGATGATGTTGGGAGTGGTAGATGAAGAGGTTCCTTTCAAAATGTCTTAAGCTTTTAGACGTTCTATTGAACATGATGATACTTGTTATTTTTTTGATGTGGTTTATTTTGTAGTAGTTGATGTCATTCAAGAAATTATGAATGATGATCTAATGGAGTTATATCTAGTCAAATGAAAGTAGTTTAGTCTTTAACATCATGATGGAGTAAGTTGAAGTGGGAACGTCAAGCTATTGAAGTTAAAGAAATGCTTTTAAGGAGCCAACCTAAGCTTTTTAATTTGGTAATTTCATTTCAATTAGTTTTGTCCCAGGTATAACATGGTAGAGAAATTCCCCATCTGTCTTTGTTACACCTTGGGCTGGTTCTTTAAGTATTAGGTTTATGATATCATAGTAGGAGCCATATATATGGGGCCATACGTGATTATACTAGTTTGTGGTAAGTGACTATTTTTGCATTTACTTAGGATGACATTGGGGTGATATATAGTGCCTATCACTTTCAAGATATTAAAAGCGATGGGGATAGTTTAAAAGAGGCCGAGTAAACAAGGATAGGTCTGTATTCTAGTGGGAGATGAGGAGCCTATAGTAACAGATGGAGCAAAAGGGACTTGCCATGACATACCAGAGTAGCAGTCGGGATATGATCCCTTACAATAGCCTATAATTACACCCAAGTGTTAAGACGACTCCTCAAATAACTTAAGCACTCCTAGTAGGTTGTTTACACCTCCACATTGGGACCAATTGAAGATAACCTAGTTAGAAAGATACACGAGGAAAATTCAAAGAGTTGTCTTGTGTGAAGACTTGTCTTGTGTGCCAACAAGACAAGGTGGACCAACATAAGCAAGCAGGATTGTTAAAACCATTGCCTTTTTCGGAGAAGCCTTGGAAGAGTATCTCCATGGATTTCATCACATGTCTATCAAAGTCCGATGGATGTGGCAACATTATGGTGGTGGTAGACCGGTTTAGCAAATATGGAGTGTTCATCCCCGTGCCTACAAAATTTACAACTGAGGATGCAGCACGCCTATTCTTTCGTTATGTGGTGAAATATTGGGGCATACCAAAGACAATTGTGAGTGATCGAGACACTCGCTTCACCGGGAGGTTTTGGATAAAGCTATGCAAGCTATTGGGGGGAGCTCAACTTCTCTACAAGCTTTCATCCTCAAATCGATGGTCAAATTGAGAGGGTGAATTCATTGTTGGAGTTATTTTTGAGACATTATGCGAGTGTCAATCAGCATGATTAGGCTAAGTTGCTTGATGTTGCCCAATTATCATATATTTTGCAAAACAGCGAGCCAACGGTAACTAGTCCGTTTGAGATTGCCACGGGACAACAACTAATGACTCGTCACACTTTGGCGATTGAGTACAAGGGTTCGAGTCCTGCTGCATTCAAGTTTGTCAAAGGTTGGCATGAGAAAACCGACATGACACGGGCACACTTGGCAAGTCAAGCGAATGAAAAAATGGGTTGACGTTAAGAGGAGACATTTGGAGTTCAAGGAAGGAGACTTAGTAATGGTGAAGCTCCTTCCCTATCAAAGCCGACAATTTACCAAGGTGCACAAAGGGCTAGTAAGGCGATATAAGGGCCCTTTCCCCGTGGAGAAAAGGGTTGGTAAGCTAGCCTATCAATTGACATTGCCCTCACATTAGGAGATGCATCCGATTTTCCATGTGAGGTTATTGAAGCCGTATCATGCTGACAAGGAGGACCCAAGTAGGGGCGAGTCGAGGAGAGCACCCACAACTATCACTACTTCTCACTAGCACAAGGTAGAGGAAATCTTAGCACATCGTGTTATACCGAGGAGGGGTTCCCATCCAAGTCATGTGAAATACTTTGTCAAATGGAAGGGACTACCTGATAGTGAGGCAAGTTGGGAGCATGAGCTCACATTATGAGACTACTAGGATGTGATCGAGGCATATAAGAAGAACGCGACGAGGGCATCGCCCAAATGAGTGGGGGAGAATGTCATGTACCGTAAAATTCCCACTAGATGGAGAGGCTAAGCTAGAGTTCTCTACAAGATTTCACACTATTAGGGATGACAATTTTTGACCCATGGGCCTAAATTTAGTTGTTTTCAATGGGTCGGCCCATGAGCCAGGCCCAGGCTCAGGCCCAGGCAAACTTAAGGTTCAATTATTCTAAGCAAAACAACATTATTTTATTTAGAAGAGTTAAGTTTCGGGTAAACTTGGGCCTGGGCAACCCAGACTCTACTTTAATTAAAAAATTATTCTATATTTTTAATTTTAAAAAAATTATTTTAAAAAACTTGGCGGAGGCTGGTCTATGCATTGCCATTCCTACACACTATTCTTCCATATTCAAGATAAGACTAAAGAAGGATAGAAGACTCTACAACTTTGTAGATAATTATAGATTATATTTGAATATGCAGATAGCTGTAGAGAATTCTAGAAGACCATTGTGAGCCCTTGAATGAAATAGATCCTAGCTATCTATTGAGCAAGTAGAAGGCTATAAATAACCAAAGGACTTTATTTATATAAAGGCATAGAGAGATAGTATAGAAATTTCTCTCCCTGTAGAAAGTTCTTAGCATTTACCTTGAATAAGCTTTCTTAAAATAATATAAACATTCTTCAAGTTCGTCATTATTGTTCTTATTTTATCTTGCATGGTTACTAACTTGTGCTAATTTTGTTTCAGGCGGTTCATCTGTAAAAGACAAGTATGTGACGAATATCACTCGAAATTCCACGCAACAGTGGCAATTCGCTGTTAAAAAAGTGATTAGATTAGATGTAGTATCACCTCTGCTTAAACATAAAATTTCCGAAAGATTAGGGAGAGCTAATTAAGTATTGTTGCAACACCTGGTTGATGCTCTCAAAGATAGAGATACTAACTAATATCATCTTTTCCTTCCCTAAATCATTGAAAAAGAAAGAATGCAGAAAACAGCGCAAGCATGGTTCATTGGAGGCCCTAGCAGTAGTGGGAGTGGAAGCGAGCAACTCAAGTCCTCATCTGTACTTGCCGATTGGAATGCATACACCGCTTCTCAGGAATCCGATTCCCTCGATCTTGAGGCCGCTGTCAGTACCACCTCCAGCAAACTCACCGACACTCTCAAAGTGTACTTAGTCTTTCTTCTTCTTCTTCTTCTTCTCCCACTACATTCCTCAATCTTCCGATGTTACCTAACTCTATATTTCGAGATCGGATCTCATAATTCCTTTATCTTTTGCAATCGAATTGTATTCAGGGTCTCAAAAGCTGTCAGGGATTTGCCAGGGAGCTATCAGTCTGCATCTAGCAATGTCCCTTCTGGGAAATCCGTCATGTATTTTGCGATGCTCCTTGCGGCCGGGGTATTCTTCATCTTCATTGCATTCACCATGTTCCTTCCTGTCATGGTCTTGGTTCCTCAGAAATTCGCTATCTGCTTTACTATTGGTTCTGCCTTCATCATCGCTTCATTTTTCCCACTCAAGGGTCCCAGGAATCAGATTTCACATATGATTTCTAAAGAGGTACTAGTAGGTTCTCTTCTTTGCGTTCGTTGCTGCTACTACTTGTGTTGAATGCTAAATGCACTATAACTTGACATTGGTTTTATTATATTCTGTTGGAATAATTTATGATCAATTCTTAGATGAATGATTTCTTGAATCTTATCAGAGTCTCTCGAATTCAAGTTGAGTCACCCTCATCTCTTGTGATTTATCAATAATATATGATCAATTCGTGGACTTCAGCCAGTTACTTAAATTTTGGGGTTCTATAGTTTCTTGACAAATTTGAATTGGAGAAATCCTTGATATATTGACCATCTTGCTTTGATATTTTTTGTGAACAGCGGCTACCTTTTACACTGGGATTTTTAGGTACCATGGTGGGAACTGTATATGTTTCAACGGTGGCTCACAGTTACATTCTTTCTGTTCTCTTCTCTGTTTTACAGGTACATATAACTCGGACTTCATTTTAGTTTCATGTGTGTGTCCTATATCTGACCTCATAATATGAGTGCTGGCATTGTTTCTTGAGTTTGATTTCTTGATATGTTGTTAATTGTTTGGAATTCTTAATCTGTCTACAACCAATTCTGTCTTGCTAGAAATTTAATTCATTTAAGCATCTTTTGGCCAATTTATAGCATTTTTAAGTATGAAATATATCTCTCTCTTCCCTTAAGCTTGAAAGGGATTAATCGACTTATAGCATAGTTGTCCAGAAAATCTTGTTTACCAAGTTTGATGATTTTGTATATTGCACGGCTGCAATTGTTACTTTTCGAACTAATCTCATGTACTAGAGTTGTGATGATTGCAAATTGTGCGTACCATTATGATATAATTCCCATTGAAGTTATATTTCTTTATTTTCGTAAAATAATCTCTTTTCGCTCTTTGTTAGGTCGTTGCACTATCCTACTATGCCATTTCCTACTTTCCTGGAGGTTCTACTGGGATGAAATTTCTTTCCTCAACTCTTACATCTTCAGTACTGAGATGTTTTGGGAGGTGATCCAATGGTCATTTCTGCTTGATATACCTACAATACACTCGTATTCTTTTATAGGTCTCCTACAAAAGTAATTATTTTTGGCCATTTCGGATTTACAATTTTTTACTTATTGATCATTTGAGATTCTTTTTCATTTTGATCTTGAGTCTTGTGTGTTTTTCCCTTTTCTTTTTTTGACTAGTAGCTGTTATGCAAAGGCATAGCATCTACCTTAGATAGTCGAGGAGTTGACGAATGCCAAATTACTTCTGCGTTTGCAGATATACATGCATAGAAATGCTGAGAGGCTTATTCTTGCATGTCCTGGATATCCAATATAGTCTTTTTGCAATCCAAGTAATAATTTTGTTCAGATCATTTTAGTGGTCTTGTGATGTTTACTGATTAGCGTACGGAAATTCTGACCTATGTGGGGATATCTACTTTAGTATCAGATGGTGTGAAAATACACGTAAAACTTTATACTTTCTTGTACTTCCTTAACACAATACATCGATGCGTATGGTTATTTCTTATACTTGCTAACAGAAGACTCAAATGATACATTGTGTGTAGTTGTCGGTTTTTCCTTTGCGATGAGAAATAATTTACTTACCAAAATTGGAACTTTCACTATATGCTTGACTTTGTGTCATAAAAATTACGAGCTACAGCGTGAGGTTTGGTTTGGATGCTCAAAAAAAGATCAGAAAGTTGTTTACATACTAACTTACAAAAATAAGGGCTATAAGACATCTAAAAAAAAAGAAAAAGAGCTGATGAGTTTAGTTGAAAGAAAGGTGTAAGCCATTACTCAAGTAACTTTAGATGCAAGATATTGAGCAAACAGAACTGTGATAAGTGTTAAATAATGCTGAAATTTGAAATTTGGTGTTTTGGTGGATCGTTTGTAAAATCCCGAACTTTCCCTTATATTAGTTTATAGATTTTATTATGGGTGAATGGTATTTTTAGATGAATAGTAAACTCGAGTAAATATTATTTCCACTTGAATAGAGATTTTAAGGGCCCAATTTAAAAAACAATTGATTGAAAATACCCAGAATAGGTATTAGAGTCAAATGACATTAAAAAGGATCAAAAAACAAGTCCAATCGGATGAATTCTAGGAATTGCATAAGTTTAGGACAAAAATGCCCTTTTTGGAAAATAATAGGTATTAATGATTTTAAACCCATTCAAAATTATCGAGGCACCTAATTACTAAGTATTGATCCTAATTAAAATATCCTATGGTCAATTTAATGGTGAGACGACTGTGGAATATTTTTAGGATTTAATCTGATTTATAAGTGTAGTAATCTATGAAAGGGCAAATTGATCTTTTACATAAATGGAGTTAATCAATAAATTTTAAATGACTAACATTTATTGACCAATTACAAGACTCCATATGGTTTAAGAAACATTAAATTAGATGATGACGAGTCATTTAAGATGTTTAATAAGAAATGACATGTAAAGTATTAAAGTAGTATAAAAAGGAAAAAGAAGACAAAATTTCGTTCATTTGAAAGGAGGATTCGTGAGAACCAAAATGAAAGAAAGAAAAGAGGAGAGAAAGAGGGAGAATTCGGCCAAGGAGAAGAGGAAGAAGAGAGGTGCCATTGTTGGTGGATTTGGAGTAGAAATTGAAGAAATCTTGACCTAGGATCGGTATTCACTAATTTCCTAAGAGATTGGGAGAAAAAGTGGTAAGTTTTTCTTAGTTTAAGTTGTCTATTTTTTGGATTTCATATGGAATGGATTTATTTAAGATCAAAGGTTGTTTTTTACTTATTATGGAGTAGATAATAAACTTGAAAGCATGTAAAGGCTGAACATAACAAAAGTGAGTTTAGAAACCAAGGTTAGGGTTATGATGTTCATGATATGGATTTGATGTCGATGAAGTAAAGAAATGAAAAAGGATTGAATTAGAATTGGTTTGAGTTCATTTATGTGTAATGAAGAGAAGATGTGTTAAGAAAAATGAAAGGATAATGAAAGAGAGGTGTATTCGGCCAAGTTAGGAAATATTGGAGAAAAGTTGTAATTTTTGGTTTGATGAGTTTAAATGATGCTTGGTATGGACCTTAAGTGAAATGTGTTGAAAAGTTTGCATATATATATATATATATATCTCTGTGTGTGTGTGTGTGTGTGTGTGTGTGTTTGTATGTGTAGGGAGGACAATTTGACCCTAAAGAGAAAAGTAATTGGTAGTGTGATTCATTAAAGTTCAATTACGGTTAAGGTATAAATAACCCAAAATCTTAATATTGTTTTAATGAAAAATCAAATGGAAAAAGTTAGCATGACCTATATATATGTGTGTGTGTGTGTGTGTGTGTGTGTGTGTCATGAGGACAATTCGGCCTTAAAGAGGGAAGTAATTGACAGTGTGATTCGTTGAAGTTCAGTTATAGTAAAGGTGTAAATAACCCCAAATCTTAATATTGCTTTCACGAAAAATCAAATGGAAAAAGTTAGCATGACCTATGTGTGTGTGTGTGTGTGTGTGTAGTGAGGACAATTCGGCCCTAAAAAGGAAAGTAATTGACGATGTGATTCGTTGAAGTTCAATTACTGTTAAAGTGTACATAACCTGAAATCTTATTATTATTTTCATGAAAAATCAAATGGAAAAAGTTAGCATGACCTATTCGGCCATATTATGATTTAAGTTAATGGGATGATGTTTAAAAAAAATGTTTTAAGTAAATTTCGTAGTTAGATTTTGAAATGAAAACCAGTGGAATAACTTATGGTAGTTAAAACCTAATTGATAGTTATAATGCTTTATTTCCTATAGTGGAAATAAATGATTAAATGACTTGTAAATTGAGTAGGTCAAGAAGAGACACTCAACACGTGAGCGTACCTGGCGATAATTGATAAAACTGTGAGTGTATCTTTAAACTGATTTTAGAAAGAAAAATGGTTTCTATTTTATCATGAAAAGTATGATTGTGAATAAGTTCATTGGTGTTGACTACTTAAATTTGAAAGCTAATTTTTATGAGATATATTTATATGCTTTGAGATAGCATCGAATTGAAATTGCATATGCACAAAATTGGCACGACAATGGAATTTGAACATGAGCTTAATTGGTATATAAATGTGGTGCACCTGTGTATTAATTGTTGTTAAGCCTGTGGTATGTTGTTAGGGTCTCCTTATACATATGATTATACTGATTAGAATACATCCTAACATGTATGGAAGTGTCTGGGGGGCGTCTGTCACTAATGGTGGGTGGTGTCGTGTCTGTCAGTATGTCTTATGAGTCGCCTTCTGCACGTATGGAGTACATATTGTGCTATCACTGTTACAAGTAAGCGATATAAAACTAGCTCCGTAACCACTGATTTATATGTAGTATCAGTACTGTTATAAGTAAGCGATGCAGAACCAGCTCCATAACAATAGGTATATAGTGGTTAACTTAGTGCGGGTAAGTGATGTAGAACCAGCTCCATGGCTAGAGGTTAGTTAGGCATGGGTAAGCGCTGCAGAACTAGACCTGTGGCCTTACACCTAATGGTACCAAATAGCAAAGAAAATTTTAAAAGAGAAAGTTCATGAAACTATCGATTGCCATCTCTATTTACCTTACAAGAAATGAGGAAATTGATTGTGTTTTGCATGTGCATTGATTATATGAATTTGTTATGTTAGAACATTGGTTATTGCTTGAAAAGAAAAGGAAATCATCTTTGTTTATTATGGAGGTTAATGTTTGTATAAATGTTTTGAATGGAAACTATAACACCCACTGAGCTCATTTAATTCATCTTTTATTTTTTATTATTTTTTTTATTTAATTTTAACCTCCTAGGTGCACACTCAGGGATTTTAGTAGCCGGGACTCCATAATTTGAGTAGTTACCTTCATCACGTGCGGTTGTGTAGGTATTTTTTCTTATGCATTCGTTTATATGTATTGCATAACATGTTTTGAACATCTTTTGTGTGAGGATAGATCGTAAATGTTTTACTACATATAATTCATCACCTTCAAAAATATGTCTTGATATTGGTTTTGTGAAAATATGGTTATTTATAAATGTTCTTTTCTTTAACTAAATGCATGAATGTGTTTGAACCTTTGATATTGTTTCTGAATGGACTTAAAGTCCAGAAGTAGTAGTGGTGCTTTGATTAAGTGGATAGAAGTGTTTTGAATTGCTTTTCAGGAACCTAAAATTTTGGTTTTATTAAATAACAGCTGTTATGTTGTCGAAATTTTTAACGAAGATCACTTTTAAAAACTTCCACTACTACCCCTTTTTTTCTAAATATTTTGAAGAAAAGGAAAAAGGTTTAGCTCTAGGGGAACTTTCTAGTTAGATTGGATACCGATTGGAGGGTTTTCGTGGGGTGCCAGGCAGGTTGCCTAGTCATCAGGAAAGGGGCCTGTCACCGTTGGCATTGTCTTAGTTAATCAATGGGCATCTTATTCGAATGCATCATAAAACATAAAGAGTAGGAAAGCTCATTTCTTTAGTGCCATCACAAAACACCAAAATGATGCAGAACTTCAATTTACTAAAACATTTCCACTTATAAAGCTTCCCCAGTAGTATAGAAACATTTGATAATCTTCCTACAATTCGTCAAAAATCTTGACTACCTCATTAACTGAACCGGCTCATCTTTTGGGCTAAATTTTTGCGGCAATGGGAGGACAATTTGTTGTTATTCAATAATGCAACATGCTTTTGATAAGAAGTTAATTCGTTTCTATGATCCTTTTAAAGAATTTTATGGAATAATTAAAAGGAAAAATCCTTTAGTAAGTTGTTTCCTAAATACATGAAATTTAACTGGTGATATAAACAGAATGTGTGCTTAGCGTGAATAATTACATTATAATGTTTCTTTTATCCAGGTTGGAATCTTTGTAAAAAGTGTCCACAACAATACTAAGAATTCAACACTTTTTTTAAATACGAAATAACTTGTTACACTAGCTTGATGAAGAATTTGTTTAATATGCAGTTTAAAACCTTTTTTTTTGTTAATAAAATGAGAAGGGATGTGACAGTGAAAAAGAGAATAATTGTACATCACTTGTCCAATCCTAAGATGCCAGGTGACGTTCCCAAAATTTTTAAATCATAATGGTCTAAATTATTCCCAAAACATAACATTAATTACCAAAATCTTCATTACTTTAAGACAAAGAATGTTTGTCAGTTACAAAATTATTTTATACAATACAACTACCCTAGATGCCAAATTCAAAATTATATACAATAAACACCTTTACTCAATTAATCTACTGGTCCCACTTAAACTCCACTCTATTAATCACGTGCACTGGGGTTATCTGCTATCTCTTTATTTCCTAAAAACAAAAGTGGCAATGGGTGAGCTACCTACTTAGTAAGGGTAATTGACCGTAACCTTAAAATTAAACAACTTAATATATGAAAATAAAACGTAGTCAAGTGATTAGAACATTCATATAATATAAAGATACGTAATCTTACTTAGTCTATATGAACAATTAGCAAACATCCAAAATTTTATCAAAGCAATGATTAAGACTAATATTATTCTATTAATACCATTACTGATTTATCTCATAATTAATTGAATTGCCTAGGCCTTGCTTAACCTAGTAAACTTATATTCAATGATATGTTGGCTTATCTCTGCTCATCATAATCTCTCCCTTAGTGGAAATGTAATTAAATGCATAAATATCGGCACAAGTTACCATAATTTCCCAATCTAATTTGGTATCTCAGTACTACTCCAGTACCTTGCCATCGACACAGGATATTCCCAAGTCTTAGAATATCTTGGTACTACTCCAGTACCTAGTCATCAACACAGGACATCCCTAGGACTCAGGATGCCCCGTACCCACTCCACGAACAGATACCTAGCCATCGCTCGCTCATATCTAACCAATCAATCTATGACAATTGAATGTAACCTATCCTAGGCAAGCCATAAATTCACAATTTACACCATTTATTCACAACTTATTATCATTCAGTCTCTATTTAATTAACACATTTTCATCAAATTAACAGGTGATACACCTCGTAATACGTAAAAACATATAAAAGTGAAACACCTTTTACTTTGGTAATTATTTGTAAAATAAAAATAATCACAAGTCATATAATTTAGAAATCCATAACTGTAAATGTTAATCATTAATTTAATTAATGACTAATTCAAAATATCATTCAATATATAATAATTAATAACAAAATACTAATCTAAGAGTGCAGTATAAGGTTATCTTTACCTCAATTTTGAGCTTAACTAATTGTTAATCCAATTTACTCCTTAATTGGACTTTCGGACCTAGACATTACAAAATTCTATTAGACTAATTTAAGAAAAATTTTCAACTCATTTTACTTAATAATCTAACATTATTATCTTTTCCAATTTATTCTTAGTTATTAAGAAAAATATCCTTACTAACTTTACCACCATAATTACTAAAATACCTTAACTATTAGAATTCCAATTTGACCCTCATTTATTTCTATCACTACAAAAATAACCTTCTTGGAAATAAATTTCAATTTTACCCTTAACTTTTTGCATTTCTTATTTTGCCTCTTAATACATCTTAAATTTTTCAAAAATTGTCATCTTCTTCACTCTCTCCTTTTCTCCTACCTCCTCTTCTACTCTTATTTTCCAGCCACCTGTTCTTCATTTATTCTCTTTCCATGACTTCAATTTATTATCCCACACAATCACAACATATAATCCAATTATAAACTAGTATAAGATGACTAAAAATTGCACTAAAAGACATATAATAACTGTTGGAATTTTACATATGTGTTAAGAGATTTTAGGGTTGTTAACCTCCACAATTTCCTCATAATTTGATGTAAAACAACCAAAATAAGGGAACACATGAGAAAAGATTCACATGCAGAAGGAAGATGGTACATTTACACACTTACCAGCTAAAAAATGGAGATAAAAGTGAAGAAGGCAAGTTGATTTTTGTTGGTGTTAGAATTTCTAGTTGATATGTTCTATTTATACCCCTATGTTTAATAGTTTTATGGGCTAAGCTGCTGAGCTGATTAGTTAATGCTGGGTTGCTTTTATTTTCTTTGTGGGCTTTACAATTCTCCCCCTTAAAAGAATCTCATCCTAGAAATTAAATTACGTACTTGAGAATCCAAACAAATAAGGATACTGACATTAAACTTCATCTTCTACCTACCAAGTTACCTCTCTTGGAAAACAATGATGACTATAAAAAACTCACACCATCAAAATCTCTCATCTCCTTAATTTCCTAATTTGTCTATCCAGTATCTCCAGTGGCTTCTCTTTATAAATCATATCATTTGTAACTTTAATCTCAGGCCTAGATATAACATGGCTAGGATCCGATTGATACCGTCTTAACATCGAGACATATAACACATCATGAATATGTGACAACTCTGGTGGTAATGCTAATTTGTAAGCTAATAACCCCACACATTGTACAATTTCATATGGTCCGATGTATCTTAGACTCAACTTCCCTCTCCTACCAAACCTCAGAATTCCTCTCCAAGGTGATACCCGTAGAAATACCATATCTCCAACATTGTATTCCATCTCCCGATAATATTGATCGACATATTTCTTTTGCCGATCTTGAGCTGCCTTCAAGAATTGCCTTACCACCCCTATGTTTTGCATCATCTCCTGAACCAACTACGGTCTCTCTAACAATCTAACACCCTCTATATCCCAACATATTGGATCTCTACACTGTCTGGCATATAATGCCTCAAATGGTGTCATACCAATTGTAGAGTGATAACTATTATTATACGCAAACTCTATCAAAGGTATATATCTATCCCAAGCACCCTTAAAGTTCATCGAACAAGTTCTCATCATATCCTCCAATGTTTGAATCATACACTTTGATTGTCCATCCGATTGAGGGTGAAATGCAATACTCAAATTCAACCTAGTCCCCTAAGCTTTCTATAAACTCATCTAGAATTGGGAAGTAAACTGTGGATCTCAATTTGATACAATAGAAATTAGAACTCCGTGTAACGTCATAATCTCATCAACATATAACTTGGCAAGCTTGTCTAAGGTTTCTGTCTATTGTACAAGTAAGAAATGAGCTACTTCAGTCAACCTATCTATAATTGCCCAAACTAAATCATATCGACATCTAGTCTTAGGTAACACTACCATGAAATCCATCAAAAATTTCTCCCACTTCCATGACGTAATGACTAAGTGTCTTAATTTCTATGCTGGTGCCTGATGCTCTGCCTTAACCTACTAATAGGTTAATCACCTTAACACAAACTCTACTGCATCTTTCTTCATCGTTGGCCACCAAGAATAAGGTCCCAAGTTTTGGTACATTTTTGTAGTACCAAGATGCATAGCATATGGTGCCCTATGAGCTTCCTTCAAAATCTCCTCTTATAGTCCTTCTAAATCTAACATAAAACTTGCCTCCCAATCACCAACACTCCATGTGCTTTTGTTGAAAAGTTAGCCCCCTACTTTGTTGCATTCTTTCTCTCATCTGCATTAGATAAGGATCCTTAGCTTGTGCCTCTCTGATCCTATCTCCCAAATCTAGTTGAAACTATAATGTCGCTAATAAATCACTCATATAATCAATCTCCAATCTCAAATCTAATGCTCTCAACTCCACTAATGGTGTCATATTGTGTCCACTCAAACTAGGTATTACGTCTAAGCTTTTCCTACTCAAAGCATCCACCCCTACGTTAACTTCCCTAGATGGTAATCAATAGTATAATCATAATCTTTCAGTAGCTGGATCCATCTTTTCTGCCTTAAGTTTAACTTCCCCTGAGTTAAGATAAGCTTAAGGTTCTTGTGATCTATAAGGATTTAGAATGTCTCCTCATACAAATAATGTCTTTAAATCCTAAGAGCATGAACAATCGCTGCTAACTCCAGATTATAAGTGGGATAATTGAACTCATGCAATCTTAATTGAAGAGAAGCATAAGCTATCACTTTTCCAGGCTACATAAATACACAACCCAAACCTAACCTCGAAGCATCAGTATATGCCTTAAAACATCCACCACTCGATGGTAGCACCAAAATTAGGCTAGAAGTCAATCTTGCTTAAGCTCCTCAAAACTCTCCTGACACTGATTGGTCCACTTAAACTGAACTTCTTTCTTTAGCAGCTTGGTCAACGGGCTAGTTATCATTGAAAATCCTTATACAAATCTCTGATAATACCCAGTAAGTCCCAGAAATCTCCTTACCTATAATGTATTTCTACGTAGCTCCTACTCTATAAGTGCTTTTACCTTAGTAAGATCAGGCATCACTTCCTCTCGAGACACCATATGTCTAAGGAAAACTACCAACTCCATCTAAAACTTACACTTACTTAACTTTGCATACAATTGTCTCTTCTTTATAATCATTAACACAATCCTTAAATGTTGCTTATGCTCCTCTTTACTCTTTGAATACACCAATATATCATCATTAAACACTATCACAAACTGTTCCAAATACTCCTCAAAAGCTCTGTTCATTAATGCCATAAATGCAGCTAGTGCATTAATCATCCCAAAAGGCATCATTAAGAACTCATAGTGGCCATACCGAGTATGAAAAGCTGTCTTAGGAATAATTGACTCAGCTACCCTTAACTGCCAGTATCCTAATCTCTAAGTCAATCTTAGAAACTCCCCTTAACTTTTCTAAAAAAATCATCTATCCTCTGCAATGGATACTTGTTTTTTACTATCACCTTATTTAGCTGTTGGTAGTCCGTGCAAAGTCTCATACTACCATCTTTTTCTTAATAAACAATAGTGGAAATCTCTAGGGTGATGTGTTTAGTCTAACAAAGCCCTTTTCCAACAACTCCTCTGACTACCTTTTTGACTCATGTAACTTAAAAAAAACCATCATGTAAGGTATAATAAAAATTGGTGCAACTCTAGGCATAGTCTCAATGGTAAAATCTATCTCTCGTTAAGGGGGTAAACCTTGTAAATCATTTAAAATTACCTCTAAAAATTCCCTTAGCATAGGAATATCCTCTAACCCAGGACTCACCTCCCTCATATTTATAATATGAGCTAGATATACCTCAAATCCATCTAATATCAATCGTCTAACAGTCACGGATGAGATCACACATAATGGGACCATTCTGATATCCCTCAAAAATATCAATTTTGATTTAGCTGAAGACTCAATCATCGCCTAGTTTGCATAAAAATCCATTATAGCCCAATGTTGTGCCAACCAATCCATCCTGAGAATTACATCAAATTCTATTAAATCCATCACTACCAGGTAAGCTAATAGCTCCACTCCACCAATCCTCACTGTTATTCCCCTTATTACACTACTTACTACCACATAGTCTCCTACTAGAAACAATACTCTCTGGTCATATCCTAATGGACTAACCTCCCCTGGAAGTCTAGAGGCAAACTCTAAAGAAATGTAAGAATGTATAGATCTTGGCTCTTTAATATTAGATAATGAAATCGTACCAGAAATGACATCATTGGTTGCTAGTGCCTCCTCCCTCGTCATATGGTATATCCTTTCTTGAGTTTGACCCTAAGTTAAGGGTGTCCCACTAGTACCCATACCCACTATTGGTCTGCGTCCAACTCCTCTATCACCACCTTTACTACCAATGCTACCTAAACCAAAGGCACCACTCTGACCATTTACTGTCTCCTCTGCCCTCACTCCTACACTCCTCCTATTGTTGGACAACTCCTTTATAAGTGCCCTCGCTCTCTACAAATATAGCATGCTTGACTGATCCTGGTGGGTTCCTAATATGGTCCTTTTTGAACTCTCTCTCAAGTAACACAACTTTGTAATATTCTAACTCCACTATTAAAAGATCCTATGAACCTTTGACAAACCTCTATCAGATCCAACTAATGACGCACTATCAATGCTATGCTGTCCTAAATTTCTACCAGCTCCTCGATCTTCACCAAATCAATAGAAACTATCACTCTTACTCGATGTGGCATCAGCTCTCCTAGATCCCACTGCACCAGTAGAGCATGAATGACTAGCTCCCCTCTTAATAGACTGACTCCCCCCTATAATGACTCTTTAATTACCTCTTTAGCTCTTCTCTCCTTCTTCCTTATTCTATTACATCCTTTGCTCTAAGTATAGTCTTTAGTATCTTCTTGAAATCAAAAGTAGCAGCTCCCAAACCTAAGCAAATGATCATCCTTAGACCCTGTTCAAATCAATAACATCTATCTTATAGATTTGCCACAACCTCCACTGTATACTTAATCAATCCTATAAAGCGAGCCTTATAATCTACCACTGATATCTCCTCTGTCTGGAATAGACTTATGAACTCATCTTCTTTCAATCCCGATATATCTACAAAGTGTGTTTATCTTTGAACTCTCTTTAGACCTCCTTATAGCACCCCACTCCTATTTGACACATGCCCGTACATCCATCAAATGCTCTAGCCGGTGGAAGTAGTGCGCTAGAGCAATCGCATTCACTTATATCATGTCATCATAATTAAAAACGCGAATAACACGATATCTAAACTCAATTCCTCATTTCATTTCATAAAACATAATGTACATTGTAGTATTATACTACACAATCCATATATATATACAACATCAAAACTATAAGAGTCTACTGCTCTTTTACACATTCTACATGAAAGAGGAAATTATACAAAAACTCTATCTAATTCTTCAGTCTCTGTTGACCGACCTTTGAGCCATTTTCTTGAGTCCCAAAACGTAGTACTAGACTTATTCTAACTAGTCTTAGAAGTTACGTCTCCTCTCTTGTACTTGAAAAGTCACGTTGTAATTTTGATAAGTTTTGCGAACTTAGTGAGCAAGCCATCATTGTGAGCTCACTCATATCACATAACACAAACAGTTCACAGACAATTCACATCATCAATTAAGGCACATCACTTCACTAATCATCATATTGCATTAAATACCATTTTGTTCACTTAATTCACATTTCTCATTTAGAACGATTCAACCAATTTATTCAATCGTTTAAAACATACATATCAAATGTATATGTGACTCACATTCAATTATTACATTGTTGTGATTGAGTGCCTTTTTAACTATCCCGTATCCATTGTGAATACCAGGCTTATTAATAACTGTCCTGTAACTGATGGGGATACCGAGCTCATTATATATAGTGAGTCAAAGGCTCTTACACATTATAAGCTTTAAGCTCTTTTTCACTGGCGACTTCGGTCACAACTGCCTTTATCTGATCATGCATTCATGTAATGAAATGCATCAAATCTCATATGTTCAATCATTCACTTATATTCACTGTACACAGTCATTTTCACATTTTCATCGGACTTAAGTTCGACATTCAACAATTATGTTGAGTACACTTATTTCTGTCATATTCATATACAATGAGCACTTTTAATGTGATTTTCATGCATCAAACGCCTCGGACAATCAATTTCTGGAATTAACACATTCACATTAATAATAATTTAATAGTTAAAATTTAAGCAAAAGTAAATATTCTTAGTGAGAACATCTAGGTTACTCAAAGTATGCTTTAGATAGCTATTGCCTCAATGTCCCGGCAATGTCTGGATGTGATCATTCTATTTGCACTTCTATATCATGCGACACATACACATTTACATATTACTAATTTGCACAATCACATTAATACTCAATCACAGACACACACACACACACACAAAAACACACATATATGATATATGATGTGTGTGTGTGTGTATGTGTGTGTGTGTGTGTGTGTGTGTGTGTGTGTGTGTTATGTGTAATGCATGCTTAATTTGATTATTCTGGGTACATTTCCTTAACTCACATCTCATGATCATTTAATAACATCATTCTATCATTCATTTATACCTAATACGCCTTACACACTTTAATCACCCAATCCATCATCAAACTAGGTTTATTTAAGGCCTAAATACATCATAAGAAAGTACCTTAGCATTAATTGTTCTAAACATTGCTTAAAACACAACATTTCTCTCTTTGTACCTACCCACGATCGTGGTGGTCCTTCTTACGATTGTGACAGAAGTTTGTAGAACTGGCCACGATGGTGACAGAACTAAAATTTTGCCAGGCCACGATTGTGGGGACTATGCCACGATCGTGCCCTGCATTTTCTTCCTGATTTCTTCCATGAACTCAACATACATACTAACATCATTTACACTCCAAATTTTCTAGTATTCACATCTATTTATGCAACTTCCCTACTTCCTAATTCACCTACCATATTAGTTGCATTAAAATCCATAAACTGACTCAATTGATTCATTTTCATTCACTTAACCTCATTATGCATACAATCCTAACTCTTTCCATATTTTATCTCTTTGATAATACATCAATAAATCATCTCCGTAGTTCATTATTTAGACTATATAACCTCATCATTTTTACCTCAATTTTATCTCATTGCCATTCATAAGACAAATTCATAACTTAAGGGTCAACAATCATATAAACAAAACATATCATCATCATTCTTTATCATTTACTATCATCTTAGTTCTTCTCTTTTCAAGACATTACACTAGCCTTTTCATTAGCTTCAAACTCACTCTAATTCATCTTTATAACAACCAATAAAATTGCCTGTTATTATACATCAAAAATAGAGCATGAAAATATCCATTCGTATATCATAGTTTCTACATTCTTTCTACACCATTAAAATGATCATTCTACTCAAAAACATCTCTACAACAACTTATGAATTATTAATCATCATACACACAAAAACATGACATCAATATTCATTTATTCATCCACGATTTTGCATAAAAATCTACTCCATTTACACTTTCAATCTATCTCTAATTGATCATTATAAATGCTTTCATTTAACCAACCTAAGAATATCATTAATACACTAAAAACAGAACATATTTTACACCCACATCACATCATATATTTAACACCATGATCCTGATCATTCAATCCCAAAATAATCACCATATTTGTCTCATTTACAACAACCCATGAAGATTAATGTATAACTTGATTTACTCAAGGTTTCTTCAAAATCTCCAAGAACCTTAGCTTTCCATGCATCACATGATCATCAATATGGAGGTGGAGTAGGTTAGGTTTTTAATGACAAGATGATGAAGACAACAAAAATGGAAGTAGCAAGCGAATGATGAGAGCAAGATTCAACATTGATGAAGGTTAGTGAGTGTCGTGGAGACGAAGAAGATAACAGAGAAGATGAAGATATTTGGCCAAACGAAAGACAAATTAAAGTTGATCTTTCAAATGGATTAAAAGGGATCGTGGGTGAGTGTGGCAAGGCAAGTGACACTTGCCACCTCCCCATGGTTCCACTTGGTCCTTTTGAATCACTAGTCCATTTGTTTCCAAATTTCTAATCCAATTGTCTCCCAATTTTCTATGACACTTGTCAATACTTCCTAAAATCACTTATCAATAATTTTCACTGCCATTTGACACTTATTTCTATTACTATTTTTCAATTGTCTTGCCACTTGGCATTTTTCCTAGTCCAAAAATACCTAAAATTTCATAAATTTTCCAATTTTCACCAAAAATTCTAAATCAATAATTATTCTTACCAAATCAATTTTCAAGACAAAATAATCACTATTCAAATCATAATCACATCACAATCATTTATACCCGAAAAATTTCAAATAAGTGCATGAACAGTCATTGTAATGTGTGCAAACATCAATAGTCATGTATGTGTATGTTTATATTATGCATGACCATGAAATGCATTTCCAAATTTCTCGATGCTATTTCTCATTTACAGAAATATAAGGTTCTAACCCTTAGTACGGGAAAACGGGATACTACACTCCTGCCAAGTTATCTCTCATGTCTCATAAGATCTCTTCACTCACTTATACCAAGTCAGTGCATTACCTTGAAATAATGAGACGATGTATTGTAACCTTCTATACTATGTCTGCTTCCACCATGCCTCAACCTACATAGGATCAATAGTACCTCAAAACTCTACTACACCCATCTTACGAATCCGCTCATAGTTTCAATCTATAATAAACTAGTTCGATTATTATACTGTGTAATGTGTTGTAGATGCATTTTATAGAGTATGCTCTATTTATGGTATACTATAGTAATTTAAGTGTTTAAATGTATTACTGATGATAAATCGAAGATCACATATAGACTAGACATGGTTCTGGACTTCATTGAAATTTTTTTAGAAAATATCTAAAAACTCTGAAAAGCTACAATATGATTTCAAACGAGCTTTAAAAGCCTCGAAATGTGCTTTGGAGATTTAGGTGACAATTTTGAATAAAATATGTACAATTTTGGTGACATTTAGTAATTTTCGGATTCAATCTGAAAATTCTACCATACAATCGAAAAAGTTACTGAACAATTTCGAAAAATGATTAAAAGCTCCAGAATTAGGATTGGAGTCCTTACGAATTGAACGGTCAAAACGGAAGTTGTTTGAATAGAATTCGGGCAATATGAAATTATTGGACTAAAATGTTATTTTTGAAAAATAATGAGTATTGATGATTTTATACCCATTCGAATTTTTTTAAAAGGCATCCAATCAATAAATATAGACCTTAATTAGAGTATTTCATAGTCAATTTGATGATAAGATGGTTGTAGAATATTTTTGGAATTTAATTTGGTTAGTATGTGAATTAAATTCACTAAAGGGCAATTTGATCATTTTGTATAAAATGGTGTTAATGGATTAATGAGTCATACTTAATGATCAATGAGAGAATGAAATGTGTGTGAAGAGTCATTAGAAATGACCAAGGAGAAGATGACATGTGTATCATTAATGGAGAGTATAAAAAGCAAGAATTAAGACAAAATTGCTTCATTTTGGTGAAACCGTGAGAGCAAAAACAAAAGAAGAAAAGAAGAGCAACCAAAGAGGGTTTCGACCAAGGAGAAAAAAAAAGGAGGAAGAGAGAAAAAAAAAGAAAAGAAAATTGAGAAGAGAGAGCTTTGGCTAGGCCATAGAGAAGTGATCCAAGGAATTTTTCATGCTCTTCTACCTCCAATCAAGCATCCAACAAGATCCCATTGCCATCCAAGTGAAGAGGAAGAAGAAAATGGGTTGGTAAGCTTACTAATTTTGTTGAAAATTTGGATTTATTGGGTTATAGTTGAGATTTGGTTTTGATATTGTGAATTACACCCTTATGATATGATATCAAGGTTTTATTGCATCGGAAGTGATTAGGAGAAGAAAATCACTAAACTTAGTTTGTGAAACCTTAGTCAAACTTGGTCAAAGGTAAGATCCATTGCCTAAAATGTTTTATTTTTTTTATTTGATGATTTAAGATTAATGAATGGCATTGGGAAGTTAGTTTAACGATGAAAAGAATAGAAGAAAAACCACGGAAATGATTAGATGAAATTTCGACCATGGTTAGGGTTTTTAATGTGATATGATTCAAAATTCTATTTTAATGATTTATGATATTCATAGCATGATTTTGATGCTAATGAAGTAAAGAAATGAGAAAGAATTGATTTGGAATTGGTTTTGGTTGAATTTCAGCCAAGGGTGCATGATTATGAAAAATTTGTTAACGAAATTTTATGGCCTCAATGCATGTTAAAATGTCATGGAAGTGAATTTGGATTGGTTTTAAGTGTGAAAAATCAAATGGATTGAATTGGAATAGTTTAATGTAAAGTATGTTAAGTTTAGCCTTAAGGGCATTTTTGGTATAAAAGTGTGGTTATGACGTAATGACCACGTGAATGTGATTAAGGATGGTCATTAAGTGTATTTGTGGCATTGGAATTATTAAATGGAGTGTTATGTTATTACTTGGAAAAAAACATTATATGGAGTGTATGTGGAAAGTGGTGAAGTCGAAATGGTTTATAGTGTAATTGGTTGAAAAATGTGTTAAGGAGTTAAATGTATTTGTATTAGGTTTTTGGATTGGAAAACGAAGCCAACTGAAGGATTTCAAAGTAGTGAAAAGGAAAATAACAAGTTGTGAGTATTTTTTTAATGTTTTATATGACTAAATTGTTTGCAAAAGAATTGATGACATGTGATTTTAAATTATGCATTAAATTGAATGATTATGAATCCTCCCATAATTAATTTCGAAAATAAGATGAATTGCAAATGTATGAGTTGTTTTTGACTATAGCACACTGCTAGGCTTTATACATATTATTATATCGGTCAGAGTAATCCAATCATGTATGGCAGTATCTGAGGGGCATCTAGAATTATTAGCGGAAAGGAAAGAGAGAATGAGTCAGTTAGTAAAGTGTTTGTGTCGCCTTCTACAGGTATGAAGTATATAAAGTGCTAGCTAAGCTTGTTATAGGTAAGTAATGCAAAATTAGCTTCGTAACTACCAGTTTATAGCGAATATCTATTACGGGTAAGTGATATAGAACTAGCTCCATAAATAGTAGTTAATCAGTTGTGGGTAAGCGATGCAGATCTAACGCCATGACTTTATACCAAAGTGCTAGCCAAACTTGTGAAAGGTAAGTGATGCAGAACTAGTTCCGTAACTACCGTTTTTTAGTGGTTATCCTATTGCAAGTAAGTGATGTAGAACTAGCTCCCTAAATAGTGATTAATCAATCACGGGTAAGCAATGCAAAACCATCTTCGTGACTTTATGCCAAAGTGCTAGCTAAACTTGTTAAGGGTAAGCGATGAAAAACTACTCCATAACTACTAGTTTATAGAGGTTAACCTATTACAGGTAAGCGATGTAGAACCAGCTTCATAAATAGTAATTAACCAGGCGCTGGTACATGATGCAGAACCATCTCCACGAATTTATGCCAAAGTGTTAGCTAAAGTTGTTATGGTAAGCGATGTAGAACCAACTCTATAACTACCAGTTTATAGTAGTTAACATATTGCGGGTAAGCAATATAGAACTAACTCTGAAAATATTGGTTAATCAATTATAAGTAAGCGATGCAGAACCAGCTCCGTGATTTAATGCCTAGTGTATCGTATGGTAGAGAAACTAGTGGTGGGATATGTTGAGTAAGAAAATTCATGACAATAATAATGTCACCACTATTTATTTTAAAAGCAATTTGAGAGGCATCGTACTGTACCAATCATAGTGGTTTGCTTTTTTTTTAGTATAAAAGTTTTCAGAAAACTTATTACCACCACTGTTTATTGTTTAAGGAAAAAGGAAAATGGAAATTTTTATATTATAAGCTTAATTCCAAAAAAATAATTTTGAAATAGTACTTTAGAGAAATTGAAGTTGTGTTATTTTATTACCAAATCTTATGATGCAAGAATGAATTTTCATGGCAATTATCTTACCGTGAGCTTTATTATTGTATGGGAATATTTTAGTTATGTTGTTATGAAAGGTTTCATTTTTAGTAAAATGATTAACACTCACTGAGCTCGTTTAGCGCACCCTATTTTTATGTTTTTAAATAAACCAACTCAGGTATGTGTATAGGTACTACAGTAGCTAGGATCCCACCGCATAATTGATTGTATCGTCGGGTGCTATTATGCTTGTGTCATTTTGCTATGTATGAATTTTCATGAAATTGGCTTAGTTACTTGTATATATAGTTTAAATTATTTTGGATAAGGTTTAAAAGTGTGATTTTGTAATATTTTTGGGATTGTAAAAAAGTTCACAATTATTTGTTTGTGGTTGCTTGTGATGTGGACCTAAGGTCCCATTTCAAAAGTTAAATGGTATATGAAATATTAGAAGTGCTTTAAATCATGTTATGCAGGTTTTTGAAAAATTGGGAATATTAGAAAATCAATCGTTATACTGTCAGATTTTTATAAGAATAAAATTTCCTCTATTTTTTCCGCCTTTAACTTTTAAAATTAAACATTTTTAACAGTTGAATAGCTTAGCTTTGTGGGAACCCTTTGATTGAGTTAGATATCGATTAAAGGGCTACTGTGAGTTTATTAGAAGGGCTCCACTAGGGTTTCAAATGGGAACTCCAAGATGAGTCCCTTCAACCCCAAAATCACCTTGGCTTGGAGCTGTAGTAACAACCTACTGCATCATCTATGATGGCATCAACACCTCTCCTCCTACTCGATCCATTCAGGCATCCCCCTAATCTGGCACATCTAGAGCATGATCAAATTACCCGACTCTCCTGTTAACTCTAGGCCAACAATATCTTCTCCTCAAACCATCCTATATAAGACAAAAAAATATTAGTTTTTTTTCCTTAATACGTCCCTAAAAATGTAAACCCACTTTAATACCACCTAATGTGACACTCTTAAAATTCTTAAACCAAAATTATCCAAATTATTTGCAAAGCATAACATTAATTACAAAAATCCTCATTACTTTAAGATAAAGGATATTCATCACAAAAGTATTTTATATAGCACAACTACTTGAACTATCACATTAAAAAACATTTACATTAAACAACTTTAATCAATTAATATGTTGTCTCCACCTAAACTCCACTATGTCAGTCACATGCACTGAGGTTATCTATAGGAGAAACATAATACATTTACACACTTACCAGCTACAAAAATGAAGAGATAAATGAAGAAGGCAAGCTGATTTTCATTGGTGTTAGAATTGCTGATATGCTCTATTTATACCCCTATGTTCATTAGTTTTATGGGTTGGGCTGCTGAGTTGATTGGTTAATATTGGGTAAGGTCATATCATTAGTTTGACTCTTAATGCCTCATAATTGAAAATAATATGAGTGAGACATTCAATGGATAGATCTTGCTTACCTGAGATAAACCAATAATTATTATTCTTGAAATAATAAAAACTATAGTGATGAAAAGGCATACTAATAAAAATCAATATGAACATAAATGAAAGAAAAAAATTATACTAGAAGTTGTGAAGACATTAGCAAAGGATAAAAATATATAATGCAATGGAGAATAATTTAGAATGCAAATAGAGCATCTAAAGTTTTAAAGGGGGATTAAAAAATTATTAAAATGGATAGGGAATTTTTAGTTGAAGGACATAAGATCTATATGGTTACCAATGTAAACATTCCACAAAGGATATTCATCACTTAAAAATAAGATGGATGCATTTTTAGGTGATTTTTATTTGAAGGACCAATTCATAAGTGTGTGTGTGCGCATATAATGTAGTTTATAAAGGAGTGCTATTTTAGGTAATAATTGATTATGAGCAAATGCACCCACCATTAAAAGATTGGTATTAAGGAAGCCTAAAAAGCAAGAAGAGAAGGAAAAATGAGCTAAAGAAATGAGAAACCAAAAAAAGTTATCTTAAAAGGGCTAAGAGGAAAAATATAGAACATGTTGCAATTCTAGTCATAAGTTAAGAGAATGAAGTAAAGAAGGAAGAGTAATACATATTGAACCATCTACAAATCTGAGAAACTTTTTATTTAAATATTTCTAATATTTTTAAGTTTGTATATACTTATGGATATGAATGCAAAATTTTTGCCTATTTTACTAAGGTTTAGAACTTAAAGCATTTTAGATGTACACAAGCTGTAACTAATGCATCTTGTTAGGTATGTGAATATAATGTTGTTTTGCTTGAAACATATGATCTATAACAATATGTGTATTGATTGACATCCATCATATATTGTATGTTCTAATTAACGTAGCTTACTAATGCCAATAATAGAGAAGAGACTATTATACCTAGCTAACAAAGCAATAACTTAAGTTTCAGATATAATATTTATTCATTTAATGATTAATAAGTCTAAATAATAAAGTAAAATTTTTTATTATTAGGTTGGTATATTTATACATATTACGAAAACGAATTATTGAGATGTTGATCCTCTATACAATTTTATTATCATTTCAACCAAAGAATCTATGGTTTGAATGGAAATTAAGCATAAGTTCACAACAATAACAAGATGAAACAAATAAGAGGAGAGCATCATTGGCAAGAGGTGATAGTCATCATAAAATCAAACTTCTTAATCTACTCACATCAATAATGCAATGTGGATCATATTCAATTACAACAAGTGGTGATAGTCATCATAAAATCATATATGAATTTAAATTTATTCTAATCTTAGTAATTGTGGCCTCTTAAGAGAATTGGTGACTACTTTGATGCACTTTCTTAGCATTACTATATGTTTTGATACACTATGGCCCCGTTTGGTTGGCGGGAAAGTAAAGTGAATTTAGAATCTGATTCTTCATAAAATAAATCTATAGAAAGTAAAGATATTTACATGTTTGGATACATATAAGAATTCTTATAGGAAAGTTGGGTGAATTCTTATTATAGTGTTTGGTATGCATCAGCATTTCATAGAATGTAATTTAATTTTGACTTATGTTTCCATTTATATCCCTATCGAATAAAAATTGAAATCGTTAAATAATGTTAATTTGTAATATAAGTTATATTATTAAATGATAATTTTTTCATTTCTAATATTTTAATCATATAATATTGTTTTATTATTCTTAATATTATTAAATTTCTACTTATTATTAATTTTATTATTACCAATTTATTGTTATTATTATTATTATTGTTGTTGTTGTTATTATTATTACTATTATTATTATTTATTTTTATTTTTATTATTCTTATTAATTTATTATTATTATTATTATTAATTTTATTAATTGTATTAATTATATTACTATTATTATTATTATTATTATTATTATTATTATTATTATTATTAAATTCCTTATTATTATAAAAGAGTTGTCATAGAGTTGAGAGAGAAGGAATGATTGAATTGGCTAGTGTATTTTTTAGATTAAATTCCTGAGGAAAGTAATCTAAATACCAAGGGAATGGTGAGATTTAGAATCTAAGGAAAGTGCTACTACTTTCTCTAGATTGGGAAAGTTTTTACTTTCCTAACTACTCAAAAAAATAAACCAAACATAACAATATAAATTTTAGGAAAAAGATTACTTTCCCAAGCAAGAATCCATGCCAACCAAACAAGGCCTATAGGTTACCACTTTCTTAACCCTGCTAAATGCATTTTATTTTACCACTTGCTTGACAATACTAAACATATTATATTGTGGTTATATAACTTGCTTAGCATACATTGAAAACATTAATTACAATACATGTTGAATATAAATTACTAACAAATTCCATTATCATGAAAAATGGAGTTGGCAATAATGATTTTTGTTCAGACTACCATAAAATGGCAATTTAAGTTTCCATAATCATCCACTTTAATTGCACATTTTATAAGTAAAATTCCATTGAAACAAGAATTAAATTAAAATATAAAGCCATTTTACTATATCATATTTGAAAATTGTAGCTATCAAAAGCATAATAAATCCTTTAATAATATTCATTTTTTTAATCTTTGATCAATAGATTAATGTCTTTCTTCATGTTCTTTATTTGGTCCTCAACCTTTTTATTTATCTTCAAATTCATGTTGACAATAATAAATTAGTGGGCTTAATTTCATGGTAAGTATCAACTTTAGTTGTCCTTATTTTAACCTCCTTCAAAAGAACTAATTCTTTTCTTAACTTATTAATTACTTTATCAACTCTCTTAGGAAAGTTTTGTGATGCCATTTAAAAATTTCGTATCTCCTAACCTATAAAAAAATTAGTTCAATCATTTTAAATAAGACACAAGCTTCTTCATTTCATAAACAAATTTCATTGATAACTCAATAACTAAATAATTTAGCCATCCATAAATTCTTCTTAGATTGTAATCTCTTTATAAAGTCTTTAGTGATTCATTTAACCCATAATAGTATACCACACTCTGAGTATTAGAGCTTAATATTGTATAACTTGATGATGATAGAAATTCTCAAACAAAAACTTTGTTTAGAGTAATGGTAGGTTATTAGTGACACCTATATCTAAAATTACTTTGTTTTATCTCCACCTAACCTTCAAACCATTACACTAAAATAGAGAAAAAGGATAAAGTCTTCGTTCTCTCTTTGCACAATTTATACAATCTTTGTTCTTTCTCTTATGAAGTTAAAATAAACCCAAAAGGCATGACTATAAATAATTAGGAACAAGTAGATGGGTAGGTTTGATAACAAAGTTTAGTATAGAGAACAATTGAACAAAAATAAAAGAGATAATTATAGATTACATTGATACAATTTAAAAGGAAAAAATATTCTAAGTCACACTTTCCTTAATTAAATTGGGCTAACGAGAGTTAGGTGATTTAATAGAACAAGAATTAAATTAAATTGGTAAATTATGTGAAGAAAGATCTTGCATAGGTTTCCGATAGTTTATTGGACAACTTTAAATCTAATTAGGGTTTTGGATAGGTTGTTAATTGAGAAATTGCAACTTCTATAATCTGATTAGGGTTTATAATTTAGGGTTAATGGTTATAACGCGCGCCCGAGAGAGAGAGAGAGAGAGAGAGAGAGAGAGTAATCAACCCTAGGATTGTCTAAAACTAATAATCTAGTAATTCATAATTGATTAGGTTAGCGTTAAAGATAGGTAAATTTCCCTTTCTCTCAATTGGTAATTCCTTAGGTTAATTCTTGAGTGTGTGTTGCAATTACTAAATTGTTAATATTTTTGTGAATAATTATTAAATTGATTTGATTGATTGAATTGAATTCTTGTTTTAGTTTCGTTACATTTTAAATTTCTACGATTTGTTTTGGCCTTATATTTTAGTATTAGATTATCCCTCCTCGTGGGATTGACACCTTAAGTACTACACGAACAATCTGTGCACTTGCAAATTATCAAGGTTAATCAATTAAAACTTATACACATCAACAACCCGATCACATGGCAATGTATCTTACTGAGAATGTGTAAATCTATGATTTTTGCTAAATTAACATACACGATCAATTATACACTTGTGTATCTAACTATTTATAACCATGTAAACCTAATTTTGTACTATAAAAGGGGCCAATTAAAAAGTAAAATAGGTTATGTATAGATTAGAGACTCAAAAGGAGGCAGATTCCCTTCCCTTTTGAGAGTTATAAGTAATTAACCTTCTTCTTTCCAGTTTAAAGGAGATATTAAGGTCGATGATCATGTTTGAGCATTGACCAATCTTAAAGATATTATTCTTAACTCTCTTTTGGAATTACTATGTTATTATGTGTCTAAAGTTTAGGATTTATGTATGAACGATTTAGATAGGCTTGTTAGATTATTTATGTATGGATTCATTGTCAAAATTTAGATTGCAATATGTAATTATTGCAAAGCTTGTTCATATATAGTAAACTAATGGTCGTGCATTATCAGAAATAACTTAGCATAGGTTAAATGGCCCGAGCATATGCGATTGAGGTTAACATATTTTCCTATTTTGTAATGCGACTATCATACTAAATTTAGAGAGCTTATTTAGGGTTGTCTAATAGCTAGACCTAATTAAAGAGTTTTTTTTTCATTCGGTATAACCTAAGGGAAAATTGGGATTAATAGAGCTTGTTGTTACTATATGGTTAATAGTTTCAAACACAGGTATGAGAACAACATAACAATTGATTATGTGCATTCGTGCGGAGGTCAATATTGAACAAAGAACTAAATTACAACCCATTGATTAACCCTTACAATTTTATATTTTTTATTTAATTTATCTTCCATAGTTTAGTTTTATTTTATTGCATCCATTAAATTCAACCCCCCATTCCTATACACTGATTCATTCATTACCAAAGCTAATCACACACTCTTTTTAGATGTGATCCTTTCTTACCATTACTATAAATTTAGTTATGCAGAGTTATATATATTTTTTGATATGTTCGACATCTAACTCAAAATTTTGATGTCATTGCCAAAAAGTGAAGTGATTTAGTTTTTGTGTTTGATATTAATTGGTGTTTTGTATATATATTTGTTTATAACATGTTTTTATATTTTTTCTTGATCTTTTATGTTAATTAGTGTTTGTGTATGACAGTGACTAGATCTCCTCTCAAGATCTTATGCAATATTATCTAGAGATCAAAAGGAAATTGCAAAGATTGCATAGGAAAAATAGAACAACTCTAAGAATAGAGCAAGGAATTGATTTGTAGGAAGTTATGGCTAATCCGAGAAGCCTAAGGGAATTAGCTACTCTAGATTTAACCTACAGGTCTCTTTGCATTACTTTCCCAAAATTTGTTGAACATATTACTTTTGACTTAAGTCTAATTTGATATATATTTTGCCTAATTTTTATGGTTTTATGGGTAAGAATGCTCATAAGCATCTCAGGGAGTTTACTGTTATTTGTCTTAGTATGAAAACTCCATTGGTGACTAGAAAAACAAATCATATAGAGAGCTTTTCCATTTTCACTAAAAGATGTGGTAAAAGATTGGTGTTTTGATTTACCTGCAAGGAGTGTTAGCATATGGACTAAAATGAAAAGGCTACTTTTGGAGAAGTATTTTTTTACCATTAAAGACATCAACCATGAGGAAGGAAATTTGTGGAATTAAGCAACATCATGGAGAATCCCTAATGGGTATTGGGAGCCTTCAAGAAGTTGTGTGCCAGTTGCCCCTGTCATAATATCCAATACTTTTATGAAGGATTATTGTTTATGGATAGGAGTTTGGTAAATGCAGTAAGCGGTGGAGCACTAGGTGAAAAGACTCCTGAGGAGGTAAAAACCTTAATCGAGTGTATGGTAGCAAACAATCAATAATTTGGCATCCAAAACATTGTTCTTAGGGTAAATAAGGTAAACAATTCATCTATAGGAAATTGTTTAGATGAACTAACATCCTTTGTTAGACATATTACTATAGGGTAAGCATATGTGAAAGCATGTAGGATACGTGTAAATGTAAACAATCTGAGTGATGGTTGCCCAACTTATTAAGAGGGAAACATAAAGTATGTTAATAATGTAGAAGGAAATTGTAAATTGTTCCCATTAGTAAAACCCATCTTCCCAAACTTATAACAGGTTGGAGAGATTACCAAAACTTAAGTTATAGAGGGAATAATCAACAAAACTGCTTCCTATATAGGTTGTAAGGTGTATAATAATTTTAACCTAAACCACAAGCCTCCTCCTTTAACTCAGGTATGTCATTAGAGGATATGGTTAAGTTTTTTACTACTAATGCATCACAATTCTAGCAAGATGTGAAACAATTTTAACTAGAGACAAGATCTAAATTATAAAAGGTAAGGTCTAACACCTAGAATTTAGAGAATCAGGTGAGTTAGATGGTAGTTGCTATCAACAACTTAGAACCAAAAAGTGTAGGAAAGTTGCATCTCAACTTAAGGAAAACTTAAAGAATGTTAGTGTAATGACCTTAAGGAGCAGTAAGAGCTTGAAGATCCTAAGAGGACCTCACAAAGGATGGCCAGTGAAGAGGAAATTGAGAAGGAGTTAGGAGAAGAAGAAAATCCCTTATATAACTCAAAGGTAAATTTTAAATGTCCCAATGTAACCCTCCACCATTTTTAATAGGTTAGCAAAGTCGAACAAGGAGGAAAAGGATAAGGAGATATTAAAGACTTTTTAAAAGATGGAAGTAAATATACCTTTGCTAGACGCAATCAAGCTAGTGGAAAGACATGTAAATTTCCTCAAGGAATTGTGTAATAATAAGAGAAAGCTGAGAGGTAATGATAAGGTCATGATAGGTGAGAATGTTTTTGTAGTCTTCAAAAGAAATTACCCCTAAAGTGTAAGGATCAAAGTATGTTCACTATACCGTGTGATATTGGTAACTCTATGATTAAGAGAGTCATGCAAGATTTATCTTTTTCTCATCTCTTCTAAAAGTGTAACTGAAATTTTCTATTTAGAAAGTCAGCCTTAAAACTTTTACTGAATCTATAAAATGCCCTTTAACATGATCATATTTAGCCAATATACTATTACACAAAAAATGGGTTTTAAGTTAATGAACCTATTATCTTTTATAAGATACTCTTCACTTGAGTCATAAACTAACCATCTAGCTAAATCATAAAATAATTAAATAATCCTCTACGTAAGTAAGGATGGTAAAAGGGCTCGACCCAACCTGAAGTTAATGAGCTAAGTCTAGGTTTTCTCAGCCCGACTGGGCTCGTGCAGTTAAAGGCAAATTATTTTTTTAATTTGGCTCAAACCTGGTCAGGTCAGTCGGGCTTGGGCCAGTCGGGCCACCTTAGGCCCAATTGGGCCTATGCTCAGGCTGGGCATCCTCTGGCCCAAGAATCTGACTCAGCCCATTGACAACCCTATACAAAAAAAAGAAACTTACTTAACATTTTGCCCTCATCATAACATATTATTTGATTCTTTCTTGTCTTGTGTCATATGAAGTTCTTTTGTGCAATGTTTTAAAAACAAAATCAGACATCAAACCGGTCAAAGGAAAGATTTAAGGTTTAAATATTCATCTAGTATTAAACCACTGTAAAACCGGGATATAACAAATAAGAAGTAAAAATTATAAAAGTAAGTAAAAATAAAATATTTTATTGAAATAAAAAAAATATACCAATGTCAACTATTATATAATTAACTAATAATAAATAAATCTGAACCTCGTATAAAACTTAAAATAACAATAAAAATTAAAGTTATATTTCTGATAGAGGTTGTGTCTCATCATCGTCAAAAGCTCCAAATTCTCTAACGGTATCTAAAGACTCGTAAACTACATTTTCATTCAAAGTATTTACATCAACTTCTTCTATTGTATTTAAATAAATTGCAAATTAGTAATGCACGAAATTATTCTCAATTGTAAATTTTAATACATTATACTTTTAATTGAATTGTTAAACAAAATTGCTAAATATTAAAGGGTGTTTGTGTAACATCCCGTCCCCATATTAAAGGTTAGGACCCGAAATTCCAATGCATGTAAGCTTAAAGAGAGATTAAGGAAATGCATTTTCTTGCTCATGCATAATGTTAGCATATATGCACGTGAATATTGAATCCTTGCACAAAAATAAGTGTACATGCATTCATTGACAACTTCTGGGCATGATTGATGTTAAATGTGATTTTATTGAAAATGAGAAGTAGAGGCGTAGAAAGAGTGATCTTGGTATGAGTTGTGCTAAGGAAAGATTTAGAAACAAAAATGGTAGTGACCTGGAAAATGTTCCCTGAACATGCTTCAGTCTTTTAGCCACAACGTTTTCTCTAGTTGTCCAAAGAAGATTATTCTTGATTTGGATTAATCTAGAGATATAGGGCTACATTTAGTATGAAAACATCGAAATTCAATTCTATCTCTAAGAGTCTCAAAATTTGTCATGAAGTGAAAATTGGGTCCAGTACATTGAGAGCTGAAGG
>JAOTAY010000009.1:8453185-8463537 GCA_025629805.1 Erythroxylum baracoense | reverse complement strand
CGCCATCCTCGCGGGGCACGGGCTCGGATATCATCAACGATGTCTGGTTCGGGTCTTGCGGGAGTGGGGTGCTACAGTTTGAATAATGTAACTATTCAACTTTTAATTATCCTTTAATTATGGTCACGTCCTAAATAATTGTTCACTAATACACAATCATTTTTAATTAATAATGTTTCAAGTATCTTAATTTCAAATTCGGTACTTTTTTTATTAATTACTATGTTTAAGAATTCTTTAAACAATTTATGTAATTTTCAAAATTCTTAACAATTGAGTATTTTATTTTTTAGTTAAATAAACTGAATTTCACAAAAATTGTTAACAATTATCATTATTTATTTATTTTTAGGATGCTTGTAATAACTTAGATTAAGAAATTATTATGTAGTGGTATTAAAGAAGACTAGATTAAATTAAACTACTTTTTATATTATTTTTATATATTGAAGAGTGCATAATTATTATTATTTGAATATATGATAAAGTAGTTTTTAATTTTAAAAATATTTTAAATAAATAATTTAAGAAATTTAATAACTTTAAATTGATAATTTGATGCAAATGATTATTTGAAAAAATAAATTTAAAGAATAAAAATACTTCTAGTACTTGAAATTGTGAAAATTTTATGAGATTGAAATTCAGAATATAAGTTTATAACCTTAGTAAAGTGTTACTTATTGATTGGATGCATATTTACAAAGTGACACTATGACACTAACTAATAGTACAAGTGTAAGTGATTCTTTTTTTTTTGTTAGCTGCGAGATATCCTAGGAGGGTCCTAACTATAAGAAGGCGGCTTTAAGTTATCCACACCTAGACTAATTCCTGTTCGCACTAGATCAGCCCGTAAAGGGTAAAGTGCTAGCCAAACAAGTTTCTTCATTCCCAAAATTCGAACTCGAAATCTCTAGTTAAGGGATGAGAGTGCTGGACCACTTACACCAACCATGTTTGGTTAAGTGCGCGATTCTTTAACACCACAGAACCTTGTCTTTGACCAAGACTATTCCGCTACTTTCACCGAAGAGAAACATGTAAACCAAAAGTGTAGAAATTGAATATTGACAGAAAAATAAAGCCTTTCTAGATTATTGCAAGTAGCCAAATCGTACAGAATTACAATTGTAATTGTCATATCACCCTTTAATCTCTATCACACTACTTTGCCTCCATAGACAAACTCTGCACTTCAGTCATGCTTTTTGCACTTCATTTATTTTCTTTCCTTCTGGTTTTTCCCTAATCTACTACAACTCACACTCCAACTCAAAAAGTTCTTCTAGCTTTTCCTTAATCTACTGCAACTCACACTCCAACTCAAGCTTTTCTGCAATGTACTGCAATCTTTGGTATTTCAAGAAAACCACACGCAAGCCCCTAGGTTCCTCAGATACACTCTCGCAACTAAAATGGAGATTTTCCTCTTCCTCTTCTTGACAACTCCACTACTGCCCATATTGAAATAGCTCTAGCAGATCTCTCTCTAGTATGGTTAGTTGCTCTCTCTTCTGTTTTGCCTAGTGACAGTCTAGTAGTCTCCTTTACATCTATCAGCATCCGTTAGAAGACCAAAGGGGGATCGAATGTTATTGATGACTTTTAGTCATGATCAAATGTTAACTAACTTATCCCAAAATGAGGTGACTTTTTTATAATGATGATCACGTATTTGCTTCTATTGAGTGATGGTAGTAAAGTTGGTTTGTGGGTCTTTGAGAAACTAGCAGTTTCTAGAAAAGGAAATGATGAGAGCTGAGAATAGAAGATGGTGAAGAGTAAAGGTGAGATGGTTGAAGAATAACCGGTTCCAACAGGTTCATTGATAAACCGACCAGTTCACTGATAAACTAGTCGATTTTTATACAAACAGATTATTACACTCAACTGAACCGGACAACCAGTCAGTTCATATTATTTTTGGTCAAACCCACCAGTTCAATTCAATTTTTAAAACATTGCTTTTGTGTCTAGTGTCACGTAACATATTATGGGTTGATCAATGTGAGTTCGAACTTTCGTCAAGTTCCTAATCTTAAATTTTAAATTTCTGCATTTTAGAGTTAGTTACTTATAGGATTTGTGATTTTTTTAGGTCCCTTCTCATAATCGAGTCATTTGGAATTTGTAACTGTATTTCATACTAAATTTTCTTTTAGCTTTTATTGTCATGATTTACAAAAACAAAAAAGGAGTTGCACTTTTGTACTAAATTGCTTTTTGTCCATGATAGCAAAAATTCAACTGCACTCCATTACTGTCAGATGATGTTTCACTTATTTCTATCTTCTATTTAGAAGAGATTTTAGATGCCAATTGGTCAGGTTGGAGCTAGTCAGCTGAGGACATGCTCGACCATAGCCTGAACAGCCCGTGGCAGGATGGACTATGGGTGAGCCGACCCGACTTGACCCACTGTTAATATTTTAAAAAAAAATATTAAAAACGACGTTGTTTTTGTTGTTCTGATATGGCTACGAGCTGGGCAACCCATGGCTCGGTCCGGTTGAACAATTTTGATCCATAGTCCACTCATGATTCGGTAAATTCGGGGCAAATTAGACTGGGCTAGACTGGGACTGGCCAAAATTGACATTCCTACTCAAAGACAAAGTGGGAAGAGAGAGAGAGAGAGAGAGAGAGAGAGAGAGAGAGACTTATATGGGAAAGCCTTAGGGCAAAATTGAGGGAGACATATATTGAACTAAGGGGTATACGAGTCATCATCGAATTAATCTACTAAATAAAAACTAAAATTTAATATTTAATTAAAAAGACTATATTTTATGACAAGTAAACATAAACAAACTTTTACCATTATCACGTACGCAAGTCAATCTCAATAGGTTATTTTTAATATAAGAAAAAAGATTAAAAGGCAATCCACACATTTTACCAAAAACAAGTTACTTTATGGAAAAGTTATCATAATTTTTTATTTTATTGGTAAGTTTTGTTTATGATCTTGTTTAGCAATCAACGGATTACATTAACCGTTAGATAATTATATCAGTAGTTAGTTGATAGCGGATTAATATATATTTATGTGCGCAATGACTTATGTTATGAGGGCATGATTTAAAAAAATTTATAAAAATATGAGTATTATATCTTAATATTTTTTTGAATATTTTCGTAAGAATTTAGATAAAAAAGAAGTCATCATTATCATTTAAAAAAATTTCAACTTGGTTTAATTTTTGAATAAACCAGGGCTTCTTTTTTTTAGTTTGAGTAAATTAAATTCACACTTTATACAACCGTTTGACATGTTCAAAAAGTCAAGTATCTCTCAATCTGTCAAAAAATAGCTAATCAGGCCTATGTCACAATAGCTTATTAAAAATTGTGATAATTTTGTTAATGATTATGTATATTTTATTGAAAATTCAATGTTGTATTATTAGTTATCATCATAATGACGAAATACTTGAGGTTTGAAATTTAAACTTCGTTGAAAAGTAATCCTTATATATATACACTTACAGATGCAACTAACTAGAAATTATATTCACCTTTGGAATTTGAATGCATCTAATCCAGAATTTAGATCAAATCTCAAGATAGATCACACGTTGTTATGCCAATTCATGGTCAGTTCTAGTTTTAATTTCATAAGTCCTGTTTGAAACTCACTAAACACACAAGAAGTTAGTCTTCCTAGCTCAATAAAATTGAGTGTCGATTAATAAGCAATTTCAAATGAATTGAATGTTAATATAACGAACAGTTGACAAGGTGCATCGAAGCTCTTCGTTATAAAAGTTCTTCCCAATTCCTCGACTTGCACACCAACAGCGTACGTAGTCGTAAAATACGTATGCAAGGAGGAGCAATTCCACAATCTGACACTTTTGTCTACCAAAACTAACACACCTTAGATAAGTACAGTTTCTTTATTTGCTCAATAGATCAAACTTAGTGGTCTCGGCCGATTTGTACGGCCTAATAAATTAGGACCCTCCTGTCAAAGCAAAGCATATGGAAGTGGCACAGGTTCTTGGACTTTCGAGCCCATCTCTGATTGCTTTAAATTTCGTTGTTGCATTAAACGGCAAGTCCTGCCTCTATGCTCTTTTCTTTTTTTATCAGGGAAGGAGAGAGAGTGAGAGAGAGAAATGAGGGAGGTCTACAGGACGTATTCAAATGCCATTTTCATTGCCGTAGCTTCCTTGGCTGTGCTTTCTTTCTTGGCTCTAACAAAAGATGTCAATCAATTCTCTTGGTTCTATATCTCAGCATCTCAGTGGCAATGGCCCACCAACTTTCGAATCACTTCTTTTCCACCAACACCCATCACGGTATTGTTCATCATGTTTTCTCTGTAAAATATTGTCTTAAATCTGGTGCAAAAGTTATTTCCTAGTTCAATGATGATATAACGATACAAAGTTTTCTCCTTTTCCATGGCAGGATGAAGGGCAACAGAGGATAATAAAGAAGCAATTAAGGTGGTTTAAAGATATATCTGATAAAGAAAAATACAGAGACAAAAAGAACGATGAAAAACTAAAAAAGCTCGAAACAAGTCTTGCCGTGGCTAGAGCCCTGATAAGAGAAGCGTCGTTAGATCACAACTGCACTTTCTCATCAGCTCTTGACGATGATGTCCACTCTGTTCCACATGGTGACATTTACAGGAACGTATGTGCTTTTCATAGGTAAATATATGTGTACGTTTAACTTTTACACCATATGAACTTGTCATCCATTTCCTTATTAGGAAGCCATGATAAGATAAACGTATCCACTTTTGTACAAGTTTTAAAATCCGGAAGGATAAATAGCGATATTAGCGAATCAAACATCTAGCATGAATTATAATATAATATAATTCTAAAAGTATCTATAGTTATAAAATAATAACTATTCCTAATTTTACAGAGCAATTTACTTTGAACTTTTAATTTTGTAGAAGTTACCGGCTAATGGAAAAGCTATTCAAGATCTTTGTCTACGAAGATGGAGATCCTCCTCTGTTCCATGATGGACCTTGCAGAAGTATATATGCAATGGAAGGACTGTTCATTAACTTAATGGAAGCAGACACCAAGTTCCGGACCTTAAACCCCGATGAAGCTCATGTTTTTTTCCTACCTTTCAGTGTTGTCAAGATTCTCCAACACCTTTTCCATCCGCAGATCAGAGACAAGGCTGTTCTTGAGCACACAGTTGTTGACTACGTTCATATCATTTCTCATAGGTATCCATATTGGAACAGAAGCCTTGGGGTTGATCATTTCATGCTTTCATGCCATGATTGGGTAAAAACTTCAACACCCTTTTAAAGTCAAATGATTTTAGATTCTCTAACAGGTTTATTAGCTCATTCATTGACATGGATTAATCGCCTATCACTGACAAAAATGTCAGTGTTAGTACCCCTTGTATTAGAGAGGTTGTCGTTTGTCTCTTCTAATTTTTGCTTCTGTTGTCTATAGGGACCGCGGGCAACTTGGTACATGCGTCTGCTGTACTTCAATTCGATTAGGGTCTTATGCAATGCAAACACTTCGGAGCATTACATTGCAAGGAAGGACGCATCATTTCCAGAAATCAATCTGATGACCGGACAAACTGAGGGCATCACCGGAGGCTTACCCCCGTTGAATCGGACAATCTTAGCATTCTTTGCTGGTAATATGCATGGTAAACTTAGGCAAGCACTTTTTCAGCATTGGCTGACAAAAGATGAAGATATTCTAGTATATGAAACACTCCCCGAGGGACTTTCTTATAATGAGATGATGAAGAAGAGTAGATACTGCATTTGTCCAAGTGGATATGAGGTAGCTAGTCCAAGAATTGCCGAGGCAATATATGCAGAGTGTGTTCCAGTATTGATTTCACAACACTATGTCTTCCCTTTCAGTGATGTTCTTAATTGGGACTCATTTTCAATCCAGGTCTCAGTTAATGAAATACCAGATCTGAAAAAAATTCTGCTTGGAATCCAAGAAGATAGATACCTAAGAATGTACCAGGGAGTGAAGCAGGTACAGAGACATTTCGTGATAAACGATCCTCCCATAAGGTACGATGTTTTTCATATGATAATCCATTCAGTCTGGCTCCGAAGACTGAATGCACAAATCACTGGATGATCTGCGGCAATTGCCAACGTTAGGATCAAGTTGCTCAACTTAATGGCAAAAGGATATGGAATTTCCTGACTGAAAATATAGCTATACAATTTCATGATCTTTGAGATTACAGGACCAAATCGGATAGAGCTAATAGAAGATCGTTCGCACAGGTCCAATAATTGTCTGAAATAGTTCCTCCATATGTATCACATTTTTGGCTAACTTGTTGATATCTTGTTGTAGGTGAATCCTCAGAAAAAGCAGTTTATGGTCCAAATATTATCGTTTTAGTTGCTGTAAAATGTTTACTGGTTAATGTTAGAGGTTAGAGTGGGAGGATAAAGGAAGAGCGCAGGTAAGACTGTACCTGAGGAACGATGCTATGAAGCAACGTTCGGTTGACATCTGATAATGTAACTTTGACATCAGAGGAAATGTTTGTTTATGGTTATGCTCTACATCTTCCGACGTTGATAACTCTGTGGTCAATCAGAAATAGAGATATAGAAACCGAGTGTTCCAGCAGGTCTTTTTTTTTTGGGAGAAATTAAAGAATTATATTAGTAAGAAAGACCAAATGTTACATCGATTAGGAGACTAAAACTCTCCCCTCAACCCAAAACGACAGCGTTATAAAGTAAACAAACTCAAAATTACGGTACCGTTTTATACTCTAATAATAGGACATTAGTCTGGTAAAAACACAAATCAGTTCCCCCAATCTTCGTTCAAACCTTTCAGATTGGGGTTGCAGCAACACATTCTCTACCCTTTGATGAGTCCTCTGAAGTTAACGTTCCACCTTTTAGTGTAGCACGATCACCGTAGCCTATCCTTTGGTGATTAAGGTAATATCATCCTTAATCTGACTAAAGAAAGTTGACTATAACTTCCTTCCTTGTCTCTTTGAATTCCAGGACTTTAGAAGAACATCCCTAACTAGCAGGTCTTCTTGTCAGTAATAAGCATGGACTTCCTTCATAAAAAATGTGAATGCCATTACTCAAGAAATATATCGAAACTCTCTAATTTTTAATTAATATTATAATATTTTTAAAAATTAAATCGAAAGTTAAACATTAAAACAAAACATTTCAGGCTTAAAATATTCAACTGATATTAAATCATCATAAAATTATTTAAAGATTGAATAAAATTGAAAATTTTAAAATATTAAAAATTGAACAAGAAAATTTGTTAGTTTAAAGTTTTTATAGTTATGGATCAAAATTTTAATCATTGGGAATTATTATGCACTTATAAAATTAATATGCATACTAAATTATATCATAGCTTCTAAATTTTGATTAAATTGGGTTTTTATATTAAATAAATTGAATAAAATTATATTTATTGGATATTTTAGAACTTTTAATGACTATAATATTTCATATTTTCCAAAATAATCTTCATAATAAGGAAGCCAAATGAGATTTATTTGTTTTAACAGTCATTTTTATTTCTTAAAATGAAATCATAGATGTGATGGACTTTCGTTCAATATTTAATTGTGGTGTGACATAAAGCACAACATCAGCTTAAGATGCAGAACGCCTTGCTTCTTAGGAGTTTCCAATAATAGCACATACAGAGAATGATTATCATCTTGTGGTGGCAGGCTTCCTCAAGGGAAGTGTTGATGGTTGATACTCGCAGGCAACCAAAGTCAAATGTGGAGGTTATTTAATGAATAATACATCATGTCAAAGCTTAACTTCTCACAAATATAAACATGTTTATTTCTAAATATAGCATCCTTACGTTACTCAGTTTTCCTCGGAATGTCAGTAGTCTAGCGAGCAGAATGTTCCCTTCAATATACATGACAGGTCTACAAGACATTCTCAATTTCAGACAGTAATGTGACCCGGTATTATAGTGGTCGTGCAAGAACAGATCATAGAGAAAAGTTAAGAGAGAAAGTTGAAGGAATGAGGCAGTTATGCAGAACGCATCCTGAAGTGGCATTCTGTGCTTTAGCATCATTATTTCTTGCTGTTCTGGTGATTTTGGTATGGAATAGCAACATTGGGCTGAATTATTCTTTTGTCAATACCTCTCTACTCTTCTTCCAAATGTCTTCTGATTCGTTTGTGATTTTGGCAATGTTAATCTATCTTAATTCTGTGAGAAATTAGTATAAAGGGTTTCCTTAATCTTTTCTGATTTCCTTGGAAGTATTCTTCGACGCGTGCTTCAAACATATGTAGAACTTCCTTACCTAAGTGAGAGTTGTTCTAATGCATTTAGGACCAGAAGAAGCAGAACGTCCCTGTAAATCGAAATAAAAATTTGAAGGAAGAAAACTCCAGGAAAGGAGATACAAAGCTGCGAAGGGTTGAAGAAAGTCTTGCCACTGCCAGATCTTTGATAAAAGAGGCTTCACAGAACCCCAATTGTACAGCAGACATCAGAGATGTGGGCTTTGCTCCACAAGGTGGCATATATAGGAATGCTTGTTTGTTTTACCGGTATGAATCCATACCCTCTGTTGACCATGTTTAAAGTCAGAGGTTATTCCGGAGAATAGGAGAAATAAAAATGAAGATTTCAGTAGTAATCAAATGAAAAGACTGGATTTTGTCTTCGCTGTTCTTAACAGATTTTTCAAGTTTTATAGCTTCACTTTCACAGGCTTACAGTTCGTCATTATATTATTATCTGGTGCGTTAGTAAGATACGATCTCACCCTTACTTATCTTTTCGATTGTTATGCACATATAGATCATAGTTACACCCAATGAACACCTAGTAATGACGTGTCTTGAACTTGTTCAAATCTTTCCAGGAGTTACCTGTTGATGGAGAATTTGTTCAAAATCTTCGTTTACGAAGAGGGGGAGCCACCTCTGTTTCACAATGGTCCCTGCAAATACATTTTCTCAACGGAAGGCTTGTTCTTCTCATTAATGGAAACAAATACCCATTTCAGAACTTATGATCCTGATGAAGCTCAAGTATATTTTCTTCCCTTTAGCGTTGTCGAGATTCGTACTTACCTATATGATCAGAGGACCAAGGATAAAGGTGGCCTAAAACGAAGTGTGGTTGATTACGTTAGGATGATTTCTAACAAATATCCTTATTGGAACAGAAGCCTTGGAGCTGATCACTTCATGCTCTCTTGCCACAACTGGGTATGAATCGAGTACTGTCATCAAGATTCAAGTTTAGACTCAAAAGTGGAAAGTTTTGATAATTGATAAAATAATACCGAGTTTGGTCTTGATTCTTTCTATTTGTCACAGGCTCCATGGGTGACGTGGTACGTGCCAGAATTGTTCCACAATTCAATCAGAGTATTATGCAATGCAAATACCTCTGAGCGCTTCAAACCGGAGAAAGATGCATCATTTCCAGAAATTCATCTACAAACAGGGCAAGTCACAGGTCTAACTGGAGGATTACCGGCAGCAAATCGTACCATATTAGCATTCTTTGCAGGTCAAGCTCATGGCAAAATTAGGCCAGCACTTTTTGAACACTGGAAGGAGAAAGATAAAGATGTACTGGTTTATGAAAAACTTCCAGAGGGTGTTGATTACAACGAAATGATGAAGAAGAGCAAATTTTGCATATGCCCAAGTGGTCATGAAGTTGCTAGTCCTAGAGTGGTGGAAGCAATTTATGTCGAATGTGTTCCGGTTCTCATATCACAACACTACATCATCCCCTTTAGCGACGTCCTGAATTGGGACTCATTTTCCATTCAGGTTTCGCTTACTGATTTGCCAAATCTCAAGAAAATTTTGATGGGAATAACTCAAGATGAATACTTAAGAATGAAGGAGAGAGTGAAGCAGGTTCAACAACATTTTGTAATCAATGATCCTCCCAAGAGATTTGATGTTTTTCATATGATACTCCACTCGATATGGCTTCGGAGATTGAATGTTCAACTTGGTAATGAATCGCAGTGATTGGAGTTTTCCGGCGAGTCCAAAATTGGAGGAGTGAAATTCGGTAAAGGGTGGAATTGCAAACCACTGCATTTGTGGATTCTATTAGTTTGTTTTGGTAACCATGCAAAAATCACCTCCTATACATTTTTCATTCATCATACTTCTGTTGGGGCGCAGCGGGTGTATTTTGTGAAAAGGAAAAATAAAATGAGCAAAATGGACACCTAATATTTAACATAGTTCACTCTTAACTTTGAGCTACGTCCACGAACAAAATTCAAAATATTTCTTCCACTATTACAAACAGTAGGTATACAGAGATAAAACCAAAATAGTGGCTCACAAGGTGTTTCCCAAC
>JAOTAY010000009.1:8426937-8453085 GCA_025629805.1 Erythroxylum baracoense | reverse complement strand
TTACATCTTATCTAGAGATGTATTTCTGACAATTCACCAATTAATAACTTATGCTAAGGATACCTTAATCTCAATTGATTCTGGATAACACTTCTCCCTTTATGCCTATCCACGATCGTGGAGACTTTGCCACGATCATGACAGAACCAATTAATCTCAGCCACGATTGTGGGGACTATGCCACGATCGTTTCCTTCTTCTTTTTCCTCAAATCCATCACACATAGTAACATCATTTATGCTCTCAATCTATCCCCAATTGATCATCATAAACGCTTTCATGCGTTACTCTGATTCCTCTTAAAATTTAACTATAGGGATTAAAACTTAAAAGTATTCATGAAGTTTTGGAGCACTTCCTATCTCATATCCAAGTATATGATACATATTTACTTAATGTCATCATTTGTCAAGGTAATCAAATTAGCCAACATACATTCACAATAACAATTCAACTTAACCTAGGGGACTTTTACTTACCTCGTTATCATTCATCTCATCTTCCAATTATCCTTTATTACATCTTCCATATGTATATTCTCAATCAATTCAGAATCATAGAAGCATAGTCATCATGAAGCTCTGTTCTTAATTCCACTAACATATTCTTACGCTAAATCATAACTCTTATCACCTTAATCAAATAACCATTTCAAGTCTAATTTCAACCTTTCTAGGTTATAGAAAGAATCTGGTCTTTTTTCAAACTTACTTGTATAATTTAATTCTTGCCATTTATACTGATATCTCTACTTCTCTCAGTCAATCCACAATATATATATACAATATCAATTCATAGATACACAACCACAGCATAATTATGATATCACACTCGATGATACAGCCATAATGATAAATGCTCTGAACCTTTATCTATCATATCAAACCATGTACTTTTTTTGTTTCTAGATATTTGCAAAATTCTATTTTCTCACATTCTGTCAAATCATCAACGTTCTCATTACTTCTTACAACTCAATTCTTAATGAATGCTCATGCGTGTGACTAGTGTATATAAGACTCAGACTGGGGATCAGTTGCCACTGCATACTATGACATGTCTAAAACGCATGTACTTCGACATATATCTTAAAAAATGCCCATGTAAGATACCAAATCTGGGCTCTGATACCAAATTGTAACACCCCACTTCTACCGAGTACGTATCCGTACATCCTAAGGATATTCGAACACACATCCTGTGAAAGCGATGCGCTAGTGCAGTTAAACAAAACTCATTGCAAATTTTTCTCAAACATCACACACTTTTTTTTGAAAAATTAATAATCATTATTGGCTCATATCATTTAAAACATTGCCAAATATCCTTAACATTAAAAGCTCATATTGGATCATACATTAAACACATTGACGAAATTTCAGTAATCTATTGGGCCCATCTCAAAAACAAAATGTATTTAATCATAACTGTTATTGTTATTACAAACATGATTCATTTTTCTTCAATAAATGAAGCTTGCGGAATATAATATTTAATACTAAATTTACATAAAATATATGCAAACACTAACTGATCCTGACCTCTATCTTTTATCTGAATTCAGTGGTTAGACTCCAGTTGATTTAACTGTGTCTCCTCTGAGCCTAAAAAATATGTTGCAAATTGGGGTGAGTTTTACGAACTCAGTGAGTGGACCATCCTCGATGGCTCACTCAATCACATAACACATATAGTTCATGAAATCATATAATTCACATCACTTTATTAATTCATCATGTAGCATCTATAACATACTTTGATCATAAACTTTCGCATTCTTCAATCAATTTGATTCTACATTTCAATTGCAATCATTCAATTCATGTAATTCATGTCTATATACGATGTATATGAAACTCAAATTCACTTTATTCGTTGTTGTGACCCAGTGCTATGCTCACTGTCCCGTATTTGTTGTGGATACCGAGCTCTATCATCCTGTCCCGTATCCGTTGTGGATACCGAGCTCTTTCATACAAATCAAGCCATAGGCTTTTACCATAGATGTCTGAGCTTTAAGCTTTTTTTCGGTGGCTACTCCGATCATAACTACTTTTATCTTTCATACATTCATGTAATGAAATGCACTACATTCACATATTATCAAACAATCACTAGTGCTCAATTTTTCACATTCACATTCACTTTTTCATTTACATTGGTCATCGGACTTGGTCCGACATTCAACATACACAATGAGAAACATTTATTCAGTCCAATTCACATACAATGAGCACTTCCTATGTTCTCACATTTATCAAATTCCTCGGGTTGTTAATGTCTGAAATTGTATCAATCACAGTCACATTTAGTAGTAATTCAATACAAAAATTTAAAATAGAACAAACAATAAAAGTGAGACTATCTAGGTCGACTCACAGTACGCTCCAGATTAGCATTAACTTCTATGATCCGAAAACAACTGGATGCGGATGCTGAATCCTGTATAGCAATTTCATGCAACACACATAGTGCACACTCATTACTAATTACACAATTACATAAACATTTCATTATACACATATGTGTATATGTAAGGTATAATGCATGCTCATATTGACAATCCGGGATATATTTCCTAAATTTACATCTCAAGATCATTCACATTTCATAGCTCACATTTGTCTAAATTGAACTTAGGTTTATACCTCAATTGTATAAGATTATTCTAAGTTCATCATTCTTTCATTCACTAAGGTTATTCAAGCATTAAAGATCTTAAAACATCCATTTTATCATTCATCTTTACTTAATACACAACATTCATCTTCTTGAATCACTTTAGCCATCATAGGAACTAGGGATGGCAATTCCGACCCGGCCTGTTTTTTGCCCTAGTTTAACAGGCCATGGGCAAAACGAAGTCGTTTTGTCCATTTTATATTTTTTAAATTAAAAAAATATAGAAGGGTCGAGGTCGGCCCAGCCCCCCCCGTGGCCCACCGAGCCACGGGCCAAACTATCAATCGGTGGGTCGGGCTGCAGGCTGGCCCATCCCTACGAGGACGGCCCGAGCCCGGCCTGGCCTATTAAGATCCCTAATCGGACCACTTTCATTCTTATATCATCACCAATTTTTCATATTTGAATACCTAATGTATAATAATTGATTCATAACTTTATATTCTCAATCATCATCTTAAACATATCACTCATTTATTTAGTTGTTTAAGCATTATTCTAGGTTCAATTCAAGCTTCCTTCAAACCTAAAAGCATCATAGAAAAGTACCTAACCATTAGTTATCCCAAACCACACTTAAAAGAAGCATATTGAATGTTTAACTAATTCCCACGATCGTGGAAAATTCCCACAAACGTGGGATTTGTGGGCAGAAACATTCTGCCTTTATTAGGCATTCCTATTTTCCAAATTTTTCAACTCTATTTTTAGGTCAGTTTTGTATGACCAATATGACCTAGCAAATGATGTATTTAGGCAATAACTTCTTCTAATTAAATGTTCCTCTATGCCTTAAGTTTCTAATGACATCAAATTCATACATTTTGGTTTAGTGTCATGCACGTTATAATCAAAATACTACAGACTATTTTTGTACCTAGACAGAACACAATTCTCAACTTCAAGACAAATTTCAAGACTTTTAGAGACAGATTTCAAATTCTATTCCATCATGAAAAATGTAGCCATATGTTTTTACTTTTCTCTAAATCAAAATCCATCTAATTTAGATATTCACAGTTCAAGTTATGGCCAAAATACATAAATATGTTTAGTAAGACACTACATATAACATTCTCCAGCACAATTCATTTCCAAGTTCTATTATTTCTCTATCATTTCTTCATCAAGATCACCTTTATTTCAAATTCAAATCATCCACAAAACAATTTACAATTCATTCTTCATTTTATGAATAAAAACATAACATCAAAGCATTCATACCTTCATCAACAATTTTGATCATTTTTACATATCATTTATACCCTTAATACATCTCAAAATCATCCCTATATCAACTTTTGAATTATTTCTCATCATATGAACGAGAATGTAACATAACCTACTTAATTCCTTATCAACGTAATATTATATGTCAACACCTTTATCATGTTCATTTTCTCCCAAACTATCATCACATATGCTTATAATTAAACAATGCACAAAGGTTTAGGTGCTACTTACTTGATTAAGCTTCAAGATCTTCAAAAATCACCTCACCCTATATTTCCCTTGTATCACACGACCATCATCATTTAAGGAGTGATTTGGGTCATTTTGTGGCAAGATGAAGAGGGCAACAAGGATCTTGAAGTTTGTAGTTTTATTGTTAACAAAAATCATGGTGGTGAAGGTGAAGAGCAAAAAAGCAAATGACGAGAATGAAAATGTGGGTTTAACAAGTGGTGTGGCAAGTGACACTTGTCACTTGCCATATGTCACTTTCTCATGGTCCAATTATGGATCTTTTAAAAAGTTAATCCATTTGTCTCCCAATTCTAATCTAATTGGCTCCCATTTTTAAATGACATGTGTCATTAAATCTTAATGTCTCTTACCAAATTTTCTACTACCGTTTCACATTTATTTCTGCTACTATTCATCAATTGTCTCGCTACTTGGCATTTTTCCTAGTCCAAAAATACCCTTAATTCTAGAAAATTCTCAAATTTCACCAAAAATTATAACTCACTAATTAAACACACCAACTTAATTTTCAAGACACATAATCTATAATTTACATTATAATCACATTAAATAAATCATTTATACTCGAAAAATGTCAAATGAGTGCATGAACAAATTATTGTGATATGTGCAATGATCGAATTCACGTATATGCATGCTATATTTTGCATGAGCATGAAACCCATTTCTCTATTATCTCATTACTAGTTCTCATGTACGGTATTTCCAGCTCTAACCCTAATACAGGAACGGGATGTTACAAAAAGTCTTGTTAGTGTTTAGGCTAAATGAACCTATGTTTTTACTTTAACAATGTTTTGATTCTTTTATTAATGCAATTGGTTTGATTGATATATTGTGATCCAATTACGTGGTTTATTTATGTTCTAATAGAATCAAAATATTATATCATAATCTGATTTCATACATAGAGATTGAGATATCCTGTTTATGAATAGATCTACTGTAATTGGAAAGAGTTGATTGCAACCCTAAAGATAGAATGACATAAATCTTTCGGACTAGGATCAAATCTAATAGAGGGATTCATTAATCGGTAAAGCAATCCTATAAACTTTAACCTAAGTAATTTGATTGAAAACCTTAGTATTAGTTATTAGTAGGCTCAAGGTCAGCTATTAGTATACCATAGGAATCTTCACGGTCTAATAAATCAATAAAACATTTCCATAATAAAATATAAGTCTATTAAGGGTTTTTAGGGGGATTCAAAACCTAGATACTAATTTTCTTATATCGAGAGTTTACTAAGTGCTTCATTAATTTTTTGATTCATTCTTGCTACCCATTTATTTTACTCACTTTAATTTTATTTTCTTTTAAATTAAAAATCAAAACAAATTATGTAGACTAGATAATAGGATAATGGTAATTATTAGTACTCACAGTCCTTGTGGGATCAACCCATACTTGCTGATACTAGCTATAACTACATTGTGCACTTACAATTATTTCAACATTGATTAACTCAAAAAAAATCAATTAAGTTTTTGGCATGGTTGTCAGGGACTTTAATATTAGGAACACCTGAATACTATTACTCTAGTCATTATTTTCTTTTTTTTATTTTTTTATTTCATTTTTATTATATTGTATTGCATTATGGCTTATTAACTTAATTATCTTTTGAATTTCTCTACTTGATCTTGAGTTTGTAGTTTATTGTAGGATTTACAATTCATTCTCGTAGCCACAACTTAAAATGGAAAGATGAAATAGACAATACTTTTATGAAAGCCAGGATATATCTTTGTAATACGAAACATCACCATATAGGAGAGAGATGTGTTCTCACATGTTTCGGAGGCTTAACCGATGTTTATGCCATGTTGCTACATTTGCGGGAGTACTTACTATAATCATGAATGTCGAGCATCGACCTACATGTGGAAGTGAACGAATATGTACAATCCACCTCAAGGTGTACTATATGGAAACAATTACAATTCAGAATAGATCAACTCTTACACCTATGGAAGGAACGATTACACTCCAGCTGAATATATACAACACCAAGCACCTCCAGTTAATGAGTCAACTCTAGAAGATATGATGACTAATTTCATTCAAGAATCAATCATGAGGCGTCAAGAAATAGAGGCTCGTATACAAAACTTGGTGAAACAGATAGACTAGCTAGTGGAGGTAATATCTAATAAGATGTAAGGGAGTTTGCTTAGTACAATTCAGTTCTTTAGCGGGTCTATTGATAGAGATCAATAGTTTTTCCCAGATGCACTGGCATTCCCTTTTTTTCATTTTAGTTATTACTACAAGGGGTGAAGAAAATTAAAGATACATTTCAATATCTGTGCCCCCGCCCCTTTTTGAATTAGAATAAATTAGAAAAGAGAAACAATAGAAAATGGATTCAAACTCGATGAAATTGGGAACTAGTTCACTTAAGCAGACTCTACTAAGTGTAGATTGGCAAACATCCTTAACAAAGGAAAAGAGTTTCCAGTAGAAGAAGAAGAGGGCGAGGAAGAGTAAGAGAGTATTACAGACAAACTAATGGAACTCCTGGTTGAAATAAAAGTTGACCAACGCGAATTCGAGAGTGAAGAAAAGACAAAGGTTGGCTTAATAAATAGAGGGACATTCTAAAAAGAGCTTCTTGAAGAAGAAGACGAAGAAGGCTCCATCCAAGAAGAAGTGGCAGGAGATAATTGAAGAAGATAAGCCAAAAACTTTTTTCCAAGATGAAGAAGAAGAAGAATAGATAGAGGAGGATGAGGAAGAACTGGTGGAGGAACCAAGTAAGGAAACTACTAATAAGGCATTGGTAGTGACCTTAAGTACGGAGAGTTCCCACTTCCTCCAAGACAAACTGTTTGAGTCAACCGACGATTCAAAAAGTTTTATTATTCCCTCTTTCATTAACAGTTTGTCATTAAAAAGGGGCATTAATGCATGCAATTGGATTTATTAATTTGATAAATTATGTCATTATTATTTTACGACAGGTGACTTACTTACAAGCTACAAAACCCTTATGTAGAGAAACAGATGGAAGCAAGTCACTTATCATAGACCCAGGATAAGGTCAACGTGCATGTTACGTCAAGATGAAGATGTTAAAGAAGTGCTACATAGGAGGCAACTCATGAGTTAGGATAGATTTTATTTGATGTTATGTTATTTTCATGATAGATTTTATTTGATGTTATGTTATTTTCATGATAGATTTTATTTGATGTTATGTTATTTTCATGTTTCGTAGTTAATTTTCGTTTTTGATATGTTTATTTTCTTTTATCTTTTTATCCCTTTCTCATTTATATTTTCCAAGGATGTGGTCTACTATGAGATCAAAAATTAGAACAAAATTGTCATACTCAAGAAAATATCAAGAACCTTCTCACTTTTTCATAAATTCTCATATTGTCTACATTAAGGACATTATAAAACTTTATCTTGACATAGTTGAAATATGTCCATAAATATTGTATTTCATTGTTGAATATTAATTGAATTGGTATGCAAAAGATAGTTAGAATAAAATTGCTTTTCTAAGTAATATTTTTAATATTCATTGAAATAATCAAGTTGAATGAAAATTGTATACTATTTACATATGATTGACCTATTTTGAGACAGTCAATATTGTAATAAACTGCAAGTGCACGACGTAACTGTAGCTAGTACTGACAAGTACGGGTTAATCCTACGAAGAGTATGAATACTAGTAATCACCCTCCCCTATTCTCTAACCTAAGGATTGATTTTAGGTTTTAATGGAAAGAAACTAAAAACTAAAAAAATAAAATAGGAAACAATAATGAACATAGAGATAGTGGAATTCACTTAGAACACTGTCGTTATCAAAAATTAGTATATAAGCTTGAATCCCTTAAAACCTTAACAGATTAATCTTTTATCATGCAATTGCTTTGTTGATTAATGAGATCGTGGAGCCTCCGCTGATATGCCAGTAGCTGATCTTGACTCTACTAATAACTAATCCTATAATCTCTAACAAAATTACTCAGGTTAAATCTTATAAGATTGTGTTATCGATTTATGAATCCCTCTATTATGTTTGACCTTAATTTAGAGGATTTATGTCATCCTATCTCTAGGGTTGCAATCAACTCCTTCTAATTACGGTAGATCTATTCACACTAGAACTTCTCAATCTTTACGTAAGAAATCAAATTATCAATAAAACATGTCATCAGATCACAATAATCAATCGAACCAATTGAATTAATAAAGGAATCAAATCATATCAAAGTATTAACATAAGGTTCATCTAACCTAAATACTAACTGGATGTTTAGTTACACATGATCGAATATAAAGTCAAACATAAATCGAAAGAAAAATGAAATGAAAACAATGGGTTCATAATTCTAAATCTCCCTTATTGTTTTATACTGAATGTTCTTGCAATATAGGGGCTTGATCTTATATTCCAATGAATCTTTCAATGACTTCTTCGTGTTTTCCACTTCTCTAGACCAAAATCGTCCCTTTTGGATGTTCTCTATGTTTAGAAATCACCTCCCAAAGTCTCCCTTTTCTTTAGCCGTCAAAAACATCTTTTTATATTGAAAACTAGGGTTTTGTGACTTACACAGTCTGGTACACGACTGTGTATCAGACCATATATGTCCAAAAACTCTAAAAATCGTGATTTTGCATGACTGACGCATGGCTGTGCTTTGATTCTTCATTTTATATCGTGTCCATGAAGGTAATTATAACCTATAAACACACTAGAAGCACATTAAGTACCAAATATACAATAACAGTATAAAATATCAAGCAAAAAAATATCAAATATAAGGTAAAATTATGATCAATTATGCACCTATCAAATACCCTACAGTTAAGCTTTTGTTTGTCCTCAAGCAAACCCTAATCAAAATTATAAATTTCATAACATTAATACTTCATCAATCTCAATTTGTCTATTCATACTATACATCATCATATCCTTTTGAATCAAATTAATATACAATTAGAGTCAAGTTATCATAAAATTAACTTCCTAAGAAATATTAATAGTAATCACATCAACAATTGTATTGAAATCAAAAGCATAAATCTTTACTCCCTCACCAAGATTTCACTCAGTGCACTCAAGTGTTTAGGGTAAAAAGTGTCAAAACTCCCAATCAATGCATTGTAGAATTCTTACCATAGCCTTGCAATAAAATCACATCTCCACCACTTATGTATAAACTAGAAAAACTAATCCAAAGTTCTTTATGGTTGTAACAGGGCTTGGGAATGGTATGATTGGGATAATAACATGGGTTAATTTGAAGGAAATTTACTATACAATATGTTCCCTTATTTGGTTCCTCCACCAGTTCTTCCTCAACCACCTCTATCCACTCTTCTTCTTCTTCCTGGATAAAGGTTTCTAGCTTATCTTCTTCATTTACCTTTTGTCGCTCCTCTACTTTTCCTTCTTGGATAGAGACTTCTTCTTCGTCCAGAAGCTCTTCTTATAATGTCACTCCAATCATAAAGCTAACCCTTGCCTTTTCTTCTCTTAAATTTACATCGCTCAACTTTCAAGTCAAGAAGGAGTTCCATCAATTTATATGTAATACTTGCTTCCTCTTCCTCTTCTTCTTCTATTAAGGGTGATTGCCTCTCGGTCGATAGTATTAGTTTCAGTAGAACTAGGCAAAATTCCTTGCATCTTATCAGATCATATATCCACCAGCTGATCAATTTGATTCACCATATTATGTCTACGAGCCTCCGTTTCCTGATTGCTCATGTTTGAATGTTGAATAAACTCGGTCATCATATTTTTCATAACAGCATTTACCTCCTCGCCTTCTTGAAATGTATCTTCATTCATAAAATCAACTTTGTTTCTTCTCCACTCTGAGACTGTTGGAAGCTCAAATTATACTCACCATATGTAGGCGAAGAATTTCTCTCATTGAATTCATATTAACTCATTACTCTCTCAACAAGGCATTCCATTAATCAATCTATAATACTTTGTTTTTCCTCTGGAAACTCTTTTTGAAATATCCCTCAATTCATGAACCTAACCCTTGTCTTTTCTTTACTCTCAAATTTGTGTTGATCAGTTTTCATTTTAGCAAGGATCTCTATTAATTTATCTTCCAGAGTTGGCTTGTTACATGAAGATGCTTGATCCGTAAATATCCAGCTAGAGCGTAATCGTTCCATCTATAAATATAAGAGTTTCTCCAATCTGAATTATAGTTGTTCTCGTACACTGCACCATGAGATTGATTACAATGTTGGGTTGCTCCCATCTATGTGTTGGTACTCGACATTTATGATTGTACTGATAACTCCCACCAATGTCACTACACGGCCTAAATATCAGTGAAGCTTCTAAAAACATGTGAGAATACCTCACTCTCCTATAATGTCATAGATTGCGAAGATATATTTTGGCTCCCACAAAAGTCTCATATGTTCCATCCTTCCATTGTGAGTTGTGGATATGACAATGAATCGTAATTCCTACAATAATCCACAAACTCAAGATCAAGTAGGGAAATTCAAAAGATAATTAAATTAATAATCCACAAATACAACGAAATACAATTAAATAAAATAAAATAAACAAAATAAAATAAAATAAATACAAAAGCAAAATTAAAATTAAAAGAAAAGAAAATAAATACAAAGATAAAACAAAATACAACAAAAATGACTAGAGTAATAGCATTCAGGCTTTCCTAATATCAAGGTCCTCGCAACAGTGCCAAAAACTTGATTGACCTATTTTCTGACAGTCAATATTATAATAAATCACAAGTGCACGACATAGCTATAGCTAGTATCGATAAGTATGAGTCAATCCCATGAAGACTATGAATACTAGTAATCACCCTTCCCCTATTATCTAGCCTAAGAATTGATTTTATATTTTTAATGGAAAGAAACTAAAACAAATAAAATAAAATATGAAACAATAATGAACATAGAGATAGTGGAATTCACTTAGAGCATTATCGTTATCAGAAATTAGTATCTAGGCTCGAATCTCCCTAAAAGCTTAACAGATTAATCTTTTATCATGAAATTGCTTTGTTGATTAATTGGATTGTGGAGGCTCCTATGATATGCTAGTAGCTAACATTGAGTCTACTAATAACTAATCTTAAGGTCTCTAGCATAATTACTCAGGTTAAATCCTCTAGGATTGTGTTACTGATTTATGAATCTCTCTATTAGGTTTGACCCTAATCTGGAAATTTTATGTCATCCTATCTCTAAGGTTGCAATTAACTCCTTCTAATTAAAGTAGATCTATTCACACTAAGATTTCTCAGTATTATCAATAAAACATGTAATCAGATCATAATAATCAATCGAACCAATTGCATTAATAAAGGAATCAAATCATATTAAAGTATTAACAAAAGGTTCATCTAACCTAAATACTAACTGGATGTTTAGTTACATATGATCGAATATGAAATCAAATATAAATCGAAAGAAAAACAAAATGAAAACAATGGGTTCATAATTTTAAATCTCCCTGATTGTCTTTTATCGAATGTTCTTACGATATAGAGGCTTGATCTTGTATTTTGATCAATCTTTCGATGATTTCTTCGTGTTTTCCACTTCTCAAGACCAAAATCATCCCTTTTGGACGTTCTCCACGTCTAGAAATTGCCTCCCAAAGTATCCCCTAACTTTAGCGGCCAAAAATGTCTTTTTATATTGAAAACTAGGGTTTATATGACTTACATTGTCTAGCACACAGTCGTATATTAGACCCTATATGTCCAAAAACTAGGAAAATCGCAATTCTACACGGCCTGATGCATGGCCATGCATCACTTTTGTTCTTCGATTCTTTATTTTATGTCATGTTTTAATCCGAATTTTTCTCTTTTTTAAGTCCATAAAGGCAATTATAACTTATCAACACACTTGAAGCACATTAAGTACCAAATATACAATAAAAGCATAAAATATCAAGCAAAAACACATCAAATATGAGGTAAAATTATGATCAATTATGCATCTATTAACATACATATAACCATATTTTTCACGAGCTTTTGAGCCTGGGCAAAATTTCAAAAAAATTTTACCTCATTTATTTCTTTCATGTGTGCTATCATGTATAGTAGAATGATTCTAGAACTTGCTTTCGTAATGCTTATTGAGATCATATTTGTTAAATTAGAGGCATTAAATTGATGAAGGCACTTAGATTCAACAAATTACTTTAGCCCATTTCTTTGATAATTATCATACCTATAATTTTATCCTTTATGAATAACCAAGTTGAGCCGTAGCCTTTTTCATTGATTAAACCCACATATTAACCTTTACCCTATTCTTCTTTAAAGACCTTTTTATTATTTTAAACCTTAAAGGTTATTTATTTTATTTACTTGTTTGAAACTTGAAATTTTTGAAAGGTCCATTAAGTGTTGTACATATTGAGTGCTCAAAATTGCTTTGAAAAAAAATAGAGAGCGAGCATAAAAATAATAAAAGATTGTGAATTAGTATATAGTATTAATAGAATTATAATAAATGGACCAGTATATTTGTACACAATTTTATTTTACCTTTTCTTTAGTAAATTTCCTTCAATTCAATCATTTTTATTATCCCAATCATACCATATCTAAAACCCATTACAACTTGTATAAAGACCTTTTGATTTTTATTTCTAATTCACATGAATGGTGGAGATGTGATAATAGTGCAAGCATATGGTAAGTGTTTTATTATGCATTCATTGAGAGTTTGGTACTTTTCACTCTAAACACTAGAGTGCAATGAGTGAAATCTTGGTGAGGATGTAAAAGTTTATACTTTTAGTTTCAATGAGATTTTTGATATGATTACTATTAATATTGATTTAGGAAGTTAATTTTAGGATAATTTGATCCCAATTGTATGTTAATTTGATTCAATATAATATGATAATTTATAATATGAATGAATAGGCCAAGATTAAAGAAGGATTGATGTTGTAAAATTTATAATTTTGATTATAGTTTACTTAAGGACAAGCAAAGGCTTAAGCGTGGGGATGTTTGATAGATACATAGTTGATCATATTTATACCCTATATTTGATATATATATATATATATATGCTTGATATTTTATACTTTTTCTGTATATTTGGTACTTAATTCGCTCAAAGTGTATTTACAGAGTATAATTGCCTTCACAGACTTAAAGGAAAAGAATTTGGATGAAAACACAGCATAAAATGAAGATTCAAAGCACAGAAAGGATGCACAGGCGTGCAACAAGCCGTGCACTTTTCTCAGGCCATGCAGATTCACGAATTCTGGAGATTTGGGGTTATGCACAATCTGATGCATGTCCCCAAAACCCTAAATTTCAATATAAAAGGACGTGTTTGGCCTCAAATCAAGGGATCAACCTTTTGGAGATGATTCCACATGTGGAGGACGTCTAGAAGTGACGATTTTGATCCAGAGAAGTGGAAAACACGAAGAAATCATCAAAAGATTCATCAAAATACTAGATCAAACTTCTACCTTGCAAGAACATTTGATAGAATTGAAAGAGAGATTTAGAATTATGAACTCTCTATTTTTTATTCGTTTTTCTTTCAGTTTATGTTTGATTTCATTTCCAATCATATGTAACTAAACGTCTTGTTAGTGTTTAGGCTAGATGAACCTTGTGTTTATACTTTAACAATGTTTTAATTCTTTTATTAATGCAATTGGTTTTACTGATATATTGTAAATTACGTGTTTTATTTATGTTCTAATAGATCCGGAATATTATATCATAATCTAATTCATACATAGAGATTGATTAATCCTATTTATAAATAGCTCTACCATAATTAGAAGGAGTTTATTACAACCCTAGAGATAGGATGACATAAATCTTTCAAATTAGGGTCAAATCTAATAGAGGGATTCACAAATCGGTAAAACAATCCTATAAACTTTAACCTAAATAATTCGGTTGAAAACCTATGATTAGTTGTTAGTTGACTCAAGGTCAACTATTAGCATAGCATAGGAATCTCAAAAATCCAATAAATCAATAAAACAATTGCTTGATAAAAAAATCAATATGTTAAGGGTTTTAGGAGATTCGAAACCTAGATACTAATTTTTTGATATCGAGAGTTTACTAAATGCTTCCTTAATTCTCTGATTCAATCTTACTGCCCACTTATTTTACTCACTTTAGTTACATATTTTTATATTAAAAATCAAAATAAATTTCGTAGACTAGATAATAGGATAACGGTAATTACTAATACTCATAGTCCTCGTGAGATCGACCTGTACTTGTTGGTGCTAGCTTCAGCTACACTGTGCACTTGTGGTTATTTCAACATTGACTAACTCAAAAAAAGTCAATCAATTGGATAAAGACCAAGTCATTCAATCTTTTGTGCTCTAATATATTCCTTTCCTTAAATTGGATGAATTTAAATATGTTTCAGTTCCTTTCATATCCTATTGTACTCACAGATTAACTTAAAATTCAAATTGTAAACCTTTGCAATTCTGGAACACCACTTTAAAATTAATCATACCAAGTAATTGTATGAGAACAAAAGTAACATTATAAACAAAATAAAATAATGATTAATTTTTAACAATTAACAAAAGTGAAAAAAAAATATTTGGATTAAGTTTGTCTTTTAGATAAATAATAATTAGCATCTTAAAATCACCAGAAACATCCTTATAAACCTTCATTTGTGAGCTTAGGAGATCTTGTATCATATCATAGACAACAATTGTTGTAATAGTTAATAACATTTCTCTATTAGCTTCTACTTTCTTTCTAAAACTTAGTTTGAAATAGACACTGAAATTCAAAAATGCCCTAGCTGTAAACAATAGAAAGTAAATTTACATTTCTTATCTCTCATTGATGATTGTAAGGTAAGATGTGTGCAAAGAAGATATTTTTTATATTAACCTTGATTGCTTCGTTCGCTCTCTCTATGACATCATAAATAACTCATGATTGCCTTCTCATCACTATCAGCCAGACAAAGTACCCTCATTAAAGGCTCACAAATTCGAATGACAAATTGACATTGGAATCAAAATTAATTATCTTCAAGTATAATTTTAAAAACTTCCAATATAGCATTAGACTTAGCATGCTCATATGCAATTCACTTATCACTTATAAATATTTACATAACTCCTTCTTACTATAATAAAACACTAAAGTGATAAGAAATTAATTGTAAATCTTGTGATAGTACAACGATACAAATTCTTACCATTTGTGAATCTTTTTTTATCAAATTCAAGACTCATACACGATTGTAGATAAACTTGGTCGCTACTTTAGCTTCTACATAATCTCATCAATAATAGGAAAATACCTAGTTTCTCCTATATTTTGCAACATCAGTTCAATGCAATATACAATACAAAGAGTCAAATAAAAAGAATTATACTTGCTTTGCAATCTTCTTTCAGTTTTTTTATAAGCAAAATCATTATTAGTAATGAACTGAACAATATTTTCTGGCTCAATTTCATTCACAACGTCATTAAATATTTGAAATAGAAAATCAGTATTCCTAATAAGATCAGATGCAAAAATAGACTTCAAAAGTATCGTCCCCTTTGCAAAATAAACTAAAAATTAATAATATGTTTAATTTCTTCTAATTTTCTAACTATCACATATGATTGAACACTCATAAGTAGCCCAAATTATTTTTCTTCCATCCAAACAATTTTTTATTTCATGGATAGAGCTGCTTAAAAGTTTACCTTTATAGTCATTAATTGAAGGAGTTTTATATCCTAGACCATAGGAGGTAATAACATCCTCCATACGCTGATAATAATAAGATTGAGTAATATTGAATGCTATCCCTGAATCATATCACCATCTAGCCATTGTCATGTCCACATTATGAGTCAATTCTTTAGATTGTAAGGCACTACAAATTGAAAGTTAAGCTCTAAGAATTATTCGTGTGCAAAAAAAAAAGTCTTCTTTTCCTAATAGCAAGTGTAACATTTCCTTTGGGTAAGAATACTACCACATTCAACGTCATCACTATCATCCTAACCACTAATAAAAGATTACTAGCAATTTTGTAGTTCAATCTTTATCTTCTATCTTTCTCATGTTGATACTCTTTAAGCAAAATCTTCATTTGTCATTCCACATTATGACATACTTTCATTAAAGGCTTAACATCACCCAAATGAATGAAAATTTTAATAAAATTATCTTCCCACCAATTAAATATCACGTCAATATTAACTTTACATTATTTATATACTTCTAAATAAAAGATAAACATCATTGTCACGTAATTTTTTTTAATTAACCAAAAAATAAATCTCATTGTCATATAATATTAGAACCTACTTTTATAAATGTTTTATTGTATCCTACTTGTCACATAACAATAGGTAATGGGGCTCACTTTTTGATTAAAAATTAAAAAATAATGCCACATTAACATTGACATGGTATTTAATTAATAGAGAATTAACCCATTCAATTTTCATCCACTTAAAATATATTTTAAACGTTTTAAAAACATTAAACATCAATTTAATAGTTTCAAAATGTTAGTATCTCTTTTGCATTTCATTATAAAGATTGAAGTTCAAAATACACTCTTTAACCCTTAAACTAATTACAATACAATACGTCTTGAAATCATTTTGAAAACACGAGACATTGTAGCCATTTTTTAGGTCGTATATGAATGTCATAATGCATAAATACAGAGCACTTACCAACTACATATAAAAGTATTAATCCGTAGATTCTCACGGCAACCATGAAAACATATAGTATCAAGAAAGCTCAGTGATTACACGTTCACACTTATCTTCCAAAATCTTTACTGCTTCAGTAAATAGCTCTTCAGGACGTAATGCTCCTGTAGATTCAATAGTAACTAGAGAGAGAAAACCAAGAATGAGCTAATATCAAATTGGGCAAATATATCTGCATCTGTTACATTACTTACATATGAAATGATCTCTAACTCGACGCAATGCCACACGTTTATCCCAACCTTCTCCTCTAATGCATTCCCTACACAGTGTGCAAGCTCGTGATCGAGCTACTTTTGCCCTTCTCTTATCTATTCAGAAATCATACACCAGGAAGTGTCAGTACAAACGTAAAAGTATCCCCAGAGGTCCTCTTCGAATCAAAACTAGTTGAATACAATGCAGTAGTCACCTCTGAAAATGTGTGCGCCCAATGGAACACAAATGCTATAATAAGAAAAAGTTTTGAGACCGCAAGGAAGCCATCAAGTTCTTGAAAGTGTTATTTACATCAATGCAGCCCTAATTAAACTAAAGGTTATAGGAATCGTTGAGGAATATTTGAGTACTTTGCTCAGTCTTCTAGTATACAATTGTTGGAAGTTCAATAATATCCCATGTATTAGCCATGACTATTTTCAGTCAAAAAATGAACGAGTCTCTTTGTTCACTCCCCCGCATGCAACACAGAGGATGGTTCTCTTATAATCATGAAGCACAGTTCTCGAAAATAAAAAGAAAAGAAAAGATTTGGAAATAGTAAAACCAAATTGAAAAGAGATGGTTTTCCTCTTCCAATTTCTTCAACGTAAGCAAAAAAACAAAAAAAAAGAAAAGAAAATCACATCACCTTTTCCAACTTCTTCAATGTCAAATACTCCAACAGGACATTTTGCTTTCAGTTCTTCAGCCATCTCATCTTCAATATCTTCTAGCAACACAACCTATAGAGAAAGGGGGAATAGAAGACGGAAGATCAAAATATCTCAAAATGGTATAAAAGATGCGAAGAATGAATTGCAACATCAGGGTACTGCAAGCATAAGAAATCTCCTCACTTCTGGGAACATCCGATACCAAGCAGTAGCAACAGGGGACCATTTTGCATGTGTTTTACCTACACCTTTAACGGCATGTGCTTCCAATTCAATTTCCTGAAAATAAAACAAACATTTAGAATCCATTTCAATCATGGATTTGACTTTCAAATTGTTGAACATCTTAGAGATTTATTATTCAATATAAGAACCTTATATGTATCATCCTAATTAAAAATATAATTATAGTGAGATATACTTCATCCTATAAATAGGGATTTACTGTACCGTGTAACTTACACAACCCTAATAAAGATGCAGTCCTAATAGTTTAAGTCCATGGAAGTGGGCTTTACAGCCGAACCACCTAAAACCTTAATGTAAATTCTTCCTCTGCTTTCCTTATCTTTACTTTCTAACATAATTAGAGCTAGCTGATCCTTCATTCTTCTATTCACGACAATATCTATCCTTTCTGGAGAGCTCCTTCTTGCCAGCACATCATAGAGCCATGCAACCCTTATTTGCCTCAATTTTTCTGTATTTGCTTTCTTTAAGACAATCTGCCAATAGATTCTACTCAGTTTAAACCTTATAACTGGTGTCTCATCTTCCCCTACCACTTCTTTTTATGGCAAGTTCCCAGAAACATCTTCAGTTTTTATTATAAAAAGGGCCGTTCAAAATATTTGAATTTATGGTAAGGTACACTTTAAACCTAGAACTTTAATTTTCACCAATTAACTTACAAATTATAACTATACAACTCCCTAAATCCAGCACGTGCACAATACACGCCTTTATTAAAATAGTGGCTTAAAGGTCTTGTTAAAACATAATTTAAAATTTTAAGAACCTAATTAATAAAAACTAAAGTTTAAGGCATTAAATGCCCATTTACCATAATCTTTTTCAATTCCAAAAAAAATGTATTTCACCATAAGTTTATGGACCTTAAAAGGCTTTTTCCTTTTTTATTTTTTTTCCTTTTTCACTTTGTCGGCCACCTTTTTTTTCCTTAGAAACATCTTATTTTTTCTTCCTCGACATGTCATCTTCCTCAACAAGTTTCTTCATTCAAGACTATTCTTTAAAAAAAGAGATTGGAAGGGAACTTAAAAACAAAGGGTGAAAAACTCAAAGAAAACTAAAAAACAAAGAAAAGAAGAAAAAGAAAAATATTTTAGTATGTTTTATTTTAGCTGAATTTATATACAAAATAAAAATAGGAATTATTTACTTATTAGGTCGGGGAGGAATGTTGAACATTTTAGAGATTTAATATTCAATATAGAATATTATATGTATTTTCCTAATTGATGAGATATGTATTTCACTCTATAAATAAGGATTTACTACGTTAAGCAACTTACACAATCCTAATAAAATGTAGCCCTAATAATTGGTGTGCGTGGAAATGGGCTTTATAGTGAAATAGCACTTTCAATTTAACAGAATGCTAATAGCTGCAAGATTGAACTCTAACATTATGATATGAAGCTCATGAATTAATCGAACAAATTAGAGAGTGCCCACCTGCCCAGGGCCGAGTTTAGCAATTATAATTTCATCATCTGTTGGACAAATGGGACTGTTTGAGAACTCAAGCTGGGAAGCCTGGCTGCAGCTGAACGAAGTATAGGTACTGGGCTTAGACTCTTGTTTTTCTGATTCCTTGATGAACTCACTCCCATTTGGTAACCAAGAAAGGTCCTTAGAATAGACTGCATCAGAAATAACATAATTAAATAGAAAAGAATACAAATTAAGGTATCGCAACACTAATGGCTAGCTGCACATGTAAAGTATCAAGCGTTAGCTTGTACCTTTAAGACGAGGTTTGCCTTGTTCACAACGAACATGGAGCTTAAAAACAATGGTGTTCTTCTCATTTGGGGTATCATTTGCTACAGAAGAAAACACAAGAGAAAAGAAGACCAGTAAGTGTCCCAGACAATGCACGGTTATTTAAAACATGTTTCTTCTCCTTCAAGTGGAACAAACACAGTAGCTAGTGGCAACATAAATCAAACCTGAAAGATATTCAAACAATCTAGGATCAGCTTTGATTGGAATGAGACCCAACCTGTGGGCAAGCACTTCATCTTGGACAACAGATGTATTGTTTGCTATAAGGACTTTTTCAATAGCCATTGTGGGAAGCTGTGCAACCAACCAAAGGAAAAAAAACTCATTTCCATCAGCTAGAAAGAAAAGCTTATGTAAATGGGAGCTAATATAATTGTTGGCAAGGATAGCAATGAATTCCTCATGATTCATGAATTATAAAACTTCAATGATTCACCTGCAAAACAAAATACTGACATAATTGGTAAAACTGTTAATTTTTGACAAAGAAAATATACAGGAAAGTTATAAGAATTTCCTGGTGGCACTGGAGGCTCACGAATAAGCGAAGAAGAGTTAAATAACGAGACACCAGCATTATATGGTACTAAACGTGGACTTGGAGAATTTACAGCATTAAAGTCGTCAAAAGAAGGGGAATATACATACCTCGGATATGAGAATCCTTCGAAATGCATTTGCAATTGCAGCATCAATACCAACCATTTCAAACTCAATGTCATCCTTAGTAAGTCGAACAACTTCAACTTTAAAGTTATGACGGAATTTATCTGGTTGCACACTATTATCAACTCCAACTGATGCATAAGCACCGGAATATGATATGTTATCAGTCTGCATAAGCAAATGGGTACAACTAAAACATATTAAAATCCAAACAGGGTAAGCACGAAAATACCCAAGATGATCAACAACCAGTGATATGAAAGAATAAGTAAACAATACGTGGATAGGAGCATCCGGGTTGCAAATAACACGAGTTCTTCGAAGCTGGAGATGGGGCGGCACTTCTCCCATGGGAACGTCCGGCAAATCCCATATTGAAAACTTTTTCTCTTCTTTGTTACTTCCCTTGTTAGTCATATTTTCCACTTTAACTTACTGCTCTCTCTGCTTGCAAGTAAATTACAAAGTTTGATGCAACTTATACAGCAATAGATTAAATCGGCAATTGAGACTTGTAATTGTTGAAGTAAATCACGACGCCAAGTACTTCAGAAAAGTGAAGAATAAAAACTACCGGAACATTTACAAAAAGATGAGAAATAAAAACCAACACGCCAACAATGAAAAAAACAGCTAATAACCTGACCAAGAAACAACAGAAGATTTAAATTTAAAAGACAGAGACGGCGAATTACAGTGAATATAAGAAGACGGCAGCTTCAGAGACGGTGGCTGAAGAAACGGCAACAACGGCCAAGACTAAGCCCTAATTTCAAAATTAAACCATGGGCTTTTAGGCTTTAAATTTACAACAAAATTAGGGTTCATTTGTTCTTAATTTATTTGATTAAGAGTTGTGTTAATAAAATAGTTATGATAAAAATAAAAATAAAAATATATTCAATTTTATTATCTATATTAAATTTTAGTTTATTTTATTGTTAATATATAAAATTATATTCTTAAATTAATTAATTCTCATTATATTTATCATACTATAATAGTTTAAAATACAATAATAATCACTTATAAAAAAATCAATTATAACTTTTATTAATATAATTATTGTACATTTGTCTAACGATTTTATTTCGCATTCTCGATATATTCTTTTTTTCGAAAACCAATTGATTTCATTAGTAAACAATTATTTTCAAACCAAGTTTGTAACGGCTCTAATATAATACAAAAAGAACTAGATTACAAGGTCATATAGATCCTTGTCAGCTTAGTCTAATGCCCATCTCCTCCTTATGTTCTTAGATAAGATATCTGCAATTCCCATCACTAGTAGGTTGAGTCGGGTTTCGAGAGTAACCTCCTAAAAAATCTGCTCAACACTCCTATTCTATTTTTAGAAAATCATGTAATTCATATCTTTCCAAACTTAGTAAACCATTGAGGCCTAACTTATCTTAGGTGCTTTGTATTCTGCTTGGTTTCTCATCACTTTCACTAAGCAATTGATTGTTTCCTCTCATAAATTAGTTGAATTATAAATATTCAAAGTTGCTTGCAACCCTCTCCAAATCTTTCTTGCGTAACTACACTTGATCATAATATGTTCTAAACTTTCCAATTCAACACAACACAACTCACAACCTAAAGAACTAATGTTAACCTTAAGTTTAACCTTCCAACTAAAAGATAATAGAATATGCGGGTCTAATATCTTTATCCCAAACTAGTCCAACCCAATTCACTCTAGGTTGTTGATCATTATGTAGAAAGAGTTTGAAAGTTTTGGTGTTAAACTGACCTGATTTTCTAGTCGTCTACTTGATTTCATCTTGGATTGACTGTTGACATCTTAGTACTTGATCTAGAATGAGTTCAGCCCCCTGCTACTATGATTAAGGCCAAATTCACTGGTTATTTCTTATAAAAATGCTTATTTTGGTTTTGGAATTCACCACCATTCTCAGATTTTGTAACTCACTCAATCTTGTATAAAGGTCCCCTAAAGTGCTAGTAGTCAAACTAAAAAAAAGTTTTGTTACCATCCCCAATTTTATGGATCACCAGGCTTTACATCCACTGTCTTGTGCTTAGGATTTCCTTGAGTATCCCCAACATGTCTTTCTTTTGCTTCAATGTCTAAGTGCTTTTGTTTTTTATGATCACATTATGAATCAATTTCACCCATAAGTCCTCCTTTCTGCTACACTACCACCATAGATTCTTTAGCTGGGTATTTTTATTGAGCTCTCTTAAAGAGTGTAATCTCAATCCCTCTTGCTCCTTCGGTCTACATATTTTTTTCCAACTAATCTTAGCTTTACATCTTCGTTAGTTCGAACCATTCCATAGAAACTACCGTAGTCCTCTATCCACTTCCTTAAGTATACTTTTAGGTATTGGAAGATGACTGAGCCAATATTTTGTGATAGCACTCAAGATTGATTATATTAGAAAAAGCCTACCTCTATAGCTAAGGTACTTATTTCTCTACTAGTTAATCCTTCCTTGTATGGAATCTAGCATTGGTTTACAATCAGCTGCACTAGCTATTCTTTGAGAGATTGGCACTCTTAAGGTATTTTAATGGTAAACTTCCTTATTTCATTCTCATTTCTCTTGCTTTATTGGCTGCCTCATTGATGGAATTGTTTGATAAATAATAGTAGCTGTTTTTAAGGTTGAACATCAGCCCAATCATATTCTAGAATTCCTCCAAGGATTGCATATGATTGTGTTAAAGTAATATTATAATCCATTTGAGAATGTGTATATTCACACTTTCTTCAATTGACACTTCATTTATAGTATAACAATTAGATAATTCATTGTTTTACTTATGCATTATAATATTATTATGTATAATACAATAAGTAATAGCAATATATTTTTATTTCTTCTTATCATAACTGAACATGTTTGAAAATATAGGAAATCTGACATATTCAAAAATATAGGAAATCTTATTTTTAAAACTCTAAAAAAATTTTCAATAATATTTCTTAAAAAATATTTCTCGCTTCTACCACTCAATTTTTTGTCATCCTTACTCTTCATATCCTTCTTATCTATCTGCTCAATTTCTTTATAAAAATAAAGTTTTTTGTAGCTCTCTGGTGCTTCTTTATTAAGATTATTTTTTGAACCATAATAAATCCAATTTTCACTCCACCTTCTAACTTCAATTCTTTCAGAGTGAGAAATAAAAAAAACAAATCCAAAAGCCATAAGTAACATATAAAATAATTGAACATACATTATCAGTTTCCTGTAACGAAATAAGGTACTAGTAATATAGAAAAAGAGAGAGACAAGTACTTGAATAGTAGAAAAATGAAGAAACAAAGAAGACCACCATAAAAATGGGGGAGAGAATAGTGGAAGAAAAACAAAAGAAAAACATCTCAACTCAAAACTTAAAGCGATAGATTACAAGTCCTATCTTTATATATAACTCATTCCATCCTTGTGTCTCTTTCCAATGTGAGATTACTCCACTTATGAATTACAACACCTACCCTTTACAAGTGGATCCCATCCATATCGAACCAGCTCTGCTTTAACCCATAGCTTATGCAAAACCATTTGAGTTACTTTGTGAATCACCCAATCTTCCTACTTAAATTTATAAGTCTCTATTCATCGGACTTTAACAACCTAGCTCTTATACCAATGAAGGGTTTTGAGGGGGCTGGGGAGAAATTGGACCAAATCTAAGTAAGCCTATATACAATCAGAATCATATCTCAACCCAAAACCTTAAGGTAATGGATTATGAGTCCTATCTTTGTTTATTAACTCACTTTATCCTTATAACTCTTTCCGATATATGATTACTCCACTTGTGAATTTCCAACATCAACCTCTAATAATGGTGAGTGTTTGGTTTGCAAGCTTAAAAGATCCATATAAGAATTGAAACAAGAATACCACCATTGGTATTTGAAATTCCATGATGTTATCTCATCATGATGTTTTCTTGTATTATATATGGATGACATATTACTTACAACAAATGATAGGGATTTGTTACGTGAAGTGAAATAATTTCTCTTTAAAAATTTTTATATGAAAGATATGAGTAATGTGTTTTATGTCATTAACATTAAGATCCATCGAGACATATTACACGGTATTTTGAGAATGTCTCAAGAAACCTATATTAATAAAGTTTTAAAGAGATTTTAGATGAAAGATTGCTCACCAAGTGTAGCCCTTATGGTGAAAGGTGATAGGCTCAATTTAGACCAATGCCTAAAAAATGATTTTGAAAGTGAACAAATGAAAAACATTCCATATGCTTCTACAGTTAGAAGCCTAGTGTATATTCATGTTTGTCCAAGACCTATCATTGCATTTACTATTGGAATGTTAGTCTGATATCAGAGTGACTTAGGATTAGATCAATAGAAAGCTACAAATAAAATGTTGAGATATCTTCAAGGGACTAAAGATTACATGCTTATGTATAGACGAACCGAAAAGCTAAAGGTAATAGGGTACTCATATTCATATTTTGTTGTGTGTGTTGATTCACATAAATCAACATCAAGTTATATCTTCATGTTTGGCTGATGGAGCCATATCTTGGAAAAGTGTTAGGCAATATTTAATTGTTACTTCCACTATAGAGGCTGAGTTTGTTTCTTATTTTGAGGCTATATCACATGGTGTATGGATAAAGAGTTTCATATATGAGCTTAGACTTGTGGATTCTATTTCTAGGCCATTGAGAATGTATTGTGACAATTTAGTTGTTATTTTTTTGGATAAAAACAAAAATAGTGGTAGTCAGAGTAAACACGTCAACATTAAATTTTTATCCATAAGAGAACGTGTTAAGGAAAAGAAAGTAAGCAAAAGGGCCATTTTTAACCCCAAGTTTTACATCTTTCGACAAATTCTACCCTAACATTTTAAAGAGTATAATTAAACTCTAACATTTGACAAACGTTAAAATTGAATGCTAAATTAATCGATAAACTGACAGCAATGTGATGCTGTCAATTTTTTGCCAAATCAACGATGATTTGACACATTTATAATATTTTATTGTCTAGTTAGGTCTTATATTGCTAGATCCACATGGCAGTATGGGACCCACATTTTAAAATTAAAAATTAAAAATTTTATTAATATTTTTAAATGCAGAACACACTATAATTATTTAACCTAATAAATTAACCATATAACTTATTAACTTAGGCCTATTTGTTTCCTTTTTTCCTATTTTTTGTTATGGTTTCATAAAAAAAAGAAACAAGTCCTTAAAATGTGTTTGGTTGAATATTATTATCATTTCTTGTTTTTAAAAATGGAAAAACCACAACAACTTTACATAAACGTAAAAAATATGTTTTTCTAATATTTTACAATAGGTTTTCACACGTTTTTATTTCTATTTCCTCTTTTTATAAACTTCCTTTTTTCGTGGAAACTCTATCTCTTCTCTCTTCTCTTACGTCCCAAACTCATCTCTTTTCTCTCTCCTACTTCTTTATTCTTTTCTTCTCCCTTACATTCCTAAGGCCCTGTTTGGTTGAGGGGTTAATAATGGAACGGAATAGAACGTAACACACTTCCATTATTTGGTTGAGGGTTTCATAATAAAATTGAAAGGAATAGGATGAAAGCAGAGGGTTTCATAGTACGTTTCATTCCATCCTAAACAATGAAAATAAGAAACCTCCGATT
>JAOTAY010000009.1:8401359-8415207 GCA_025629805.1 Erythroxylum baracoense | reverse complement strand
CACACTTAACATACTTGTTAAAAACGTTCATTTGTTTCTAACATTATTATTATTTGATTGTCATCAAAATTAATCATTGTAAAGTCCTCTAGACTTAACAATTTCCAATAATTGAAAAATGTGTTATGGCTTAACTAGTGACCATTGCTATATTAGAACCTTTTCAATCTTAAAAATAATATTGTTCCAAGTAAAATATATATTAATTATTATTTATTTCTAAAGTCAATGTCTATATAACCTTAAACTCAAATATCAGCTCATACATATAATAATGGATATTTTAATACTTAACATGTATCGAATATCTTAAATAATAAACACCTTAATCTACGTACTTATAGTATAATAGATTAAAAACTTCCAATCAATCTCTATTGATCTAATTTTCAGAATTAAGTTGTTACCCTTCCATATTTAATATAAATAGTTCTTAGACAATTATATTTTCAATAATTGAAAATATGAATTATTATTTTCTCTATGAGTATTATGTCCCTATATACTTATTAAAAAGGACAATTATACTGCTACTAACTTTCTTTTATACATGATAAATTCACAATTATTTTCAAAATAAACTCTTTGAATTTATCATAAAAGTGAATCTTTCAAACACTCGTAGCCTTTCAACTATATATCAAATGTATCAACAAAGACACTAGTTCTTATTGGATGTATTGTCATAAGGTTTGAACTTTTCAAACTTCATCTTACTCTGACTACTTATCATAAGAACCATTCTCATATAACTATACATTGAAACAAAAATTGCATTCAATGGGTTTGTAAGATTATATCCAACCTTTTGAATATCTCATAATTTATTATTATCCAATTTAATTGTAAACATAGTGGATAATACATGTTTCAACTAAGTATCACATCTTTTAAATCAGTAAATTGTAAAGTCTTAAAATTTCATATTTAATATAAAATCTTGCTAACTGATTTAATTGGAACAACTGAAGGTAAGTTGTAGCACTAGGTATAACTATAAAAGAAATAATATTGCATCACACAATATCTAGTGCTTTATGTTACTCCTTATATAAATCCATGCATCATACAATATTTCACATTGTATATTCCTCCTTATATAAATCCATACTTTTATAGAATTTAGTTGTGAAGCTATTCACCAGAGAGTGACTATATCATATAAATTCATTAATAATTTAATAAAATACATGTATCATCCTTTTTTTAATTGTTATCACATCCAACACATCATATGTATAAGATTTAACAATTCAATACCATCATCATCATTTCACTAAATATTTATTTTTCTTCAACTAAACAATTTTTATAAGTTTTATGTGATTCATAATTAAAGGATACATATATCCTAGTATGAAACTTTATGATTCTCATTATGTTGATTTAACCAACATGACATAAAGGGATAGTTTCAATTATCCAATATTGTGTTCTTGCCATTTATGTTAAGCAAAAGTCTACTATTTGTATAAATTTAAATCAATTACATTCACTCAATAATCTATTTCTTATCATGCCTTAAACATTATAGCCATGTTGAATCCATATTTAGTATCATATACTCATAAGTATGAACTAGGAATACATATGATCTTTATCATATCATACATTGTCAAGAAAAGTAATGCAATCATTTTTTTTCTAATGATAATTACTACCATATTATAGAAACAACAACAACAACAAGAACATTCCGGTAGAAATTCAGCTAAGATACTAGTCTGAGAAGGTCCAAAAGTATATAGCCTTACTCATAACTAGTAAAGAGACCATTTTTGATAGATCCATAAGAAGAAAAAAAGTTTTTGAAACAATTTAAAGAAAATAAAAGCTAAAAATGTAAACAAATAATTGTATAAAATAAAATTATAAAACAAAACAAAACAAAACAAAACAAAATAAAGAGTACAAGGTAAAGAATAAAAATAAAGATAAAAATAAGTAAATAAATAAATAGATAAGAAAGAAGACAAATAAATAAATACAATAAATAAGCACTTAATAAAACTAACTAAAATAACTAAAGGGGCAAGTACTAGAAACAAACTTATTTAAGCTAAATACAAGACACAAGAATCGAAGGAAAAAGTTCAAAAGACCTAGGAAAAAGAGAAGGAACTCTTTATATAAAATTCTTTACCCTTGTCTTAACTCACTATAGTTTCTTATTAAGGGCAAGTCCTCGATAAGTTCTAGTAGGACTATATCATACCTCATCACCTCCTCCTTAGTCTTCCTCTTATTGTCTTAAAGTACTTAAGTACACTCTTCTGGCATCTTCTCACTAAATCATTAGGATGTCTCCTTTTAACATGTTCGAACCGTCTAAGCCTTGTCTCCCTTAATTTAACAATGTTAGCCACCCCTAATTTGTCTCTTACCACTACATTTATAACGTTGTCTCTTCTTTTAAGGTTACACTTCTAATGGAGTATCTTTATCTCCGCTATCATTAACTTATGATTATACACCTATTTGACAGGCCATCACTCTGCCTTATAGAGCATGGGTAATGTAATTGGTAAATGGTATAATTTACTTTTTAGCTTGAGTGGTATCTTGTTGTCATATAAAAATCTTAATGTACGCCTCCATTTAAGCCACTCTAATTTTATACGGCGAATTACGTCTTCATTTATCTCGCCATTACTTTGGATAATGGATCTAAGATACTTATAATAATCTTTCAATGTTTTAACTTCTGAACTAATCTTTATCTCCATATTGGATGTAACCCTGTAGCCTGAAAAGTTACACTCTAAGTACTTAATGAACAAAGTTATAGCTTGACATTAACACACTATTTTGTTTTATCTATTAAAATAATGTCATCAGCAAACATCATACACCAAGGCATATCACTTGGATATTCTTGGTGAGCTAATCCATAATTATTGCAAACAAGAAAGGGATTAACGATTATTTATAACATCATAAACTTGAATTTGTAATTATGTTTGTAGGTAGGCTTATCACATGATAAATTAGTTTCATTAATGACTTTGTTTACTCGAATTGAAAACTTCTATTTTTTACTTTTTGCCTATTTTATTGTCCATATTTATGTTTTTAGTTGGCTAAATGAAATAAAATAATTTCATCAAAGTATTATATCTTTAAACTCTACTTTAAGCAACTATTTGCATTATACTATCTTGTTGTTAACATACATATAATGTCATTAAAGTTTATTAGATATAAGCCAATTCAGAAACAAAAACAATGGGTAGTGAAGCACGCCAACCTAGTGAACACGAGGGAAAAATGATAAATCTTCTTGCCACCGCCTGTGTTGCATAAGAGTGTACACTTGGTAACGTCTAGCATCCTCCAGTATGAGATCTGGCTTCTCTTTCACCTGCTTTATTTGTTGTTTCACCCGATACTCCTCTATAACTTACACTTACACTATTTAGCTTATTTACCTTCAAGCTTTCATGCTTATCTTCTTCTGCACCCATTAGCTTGCTATAGCTCCTCCAAAACTCTCATTATCCATTAGTTCTTTCTTTTGACCAATGGATAATGATTTTTTCCCCTAAATACCAGCATTCCCCAACTTACTACACCTTCCACCACCATAAACCTTCCACCCCTAAACACCAACATTTCCCAGCTAGCTGCACCCTCCACCACCTTGGACATTGTTGGTTCATCTATTGAGCAAAATGTAGAGATAAACCAAGTTATTCAAAAGAAATGGGTTCAGGTTGCTAGAGATCTAAAGCCTAGGATGAAGCTGGAATTTTTTCTAGTAAGTAAGGTGGCAGACAAGAGAATTGTATCTCCACCTATTGAGATTCTAAAGGTAGGTGCGACTAGATGGACATCAACCTTATTGGGGTTTTTTTTGGATAAAGGAGTTACATTCCCTATCATGAAGCAGTGGGCTCAACATCCCCGGAAACAATATGAATTATTGGATGTATTTGTTAACAAAAACAATGTGTATTTATTCAAATTTACTACCCTTGAAGATGCTAAGAAGATTATACAAGTTGGTATATGGAATGTGCTTAATAAACCTTTACTTCTTCAGCTTTGGAGGCCAGGTATTGATAGGTGTAAATTATGTTTTGATAAATATTTAGGTATGCTTTTGAGTGTTTCTTAGATAATTATCATAACAAACTTAGAATCATGTTGTTGTTAGTGTTTGTTTATATTATAAGTGTTTATATGGTTTAAAGCATAATCTGGATCTTAATTTTATGTTTCATGAAGTGTTTGATTGGTTTGTGACTGTTGGAAATTAGATAATTGAAGAATAAGAAAGATTTAAAGCAAATTAGGGATAAATAGTCGTGTCTATGGCCATGTATATCTCTTAGCCCATGCAAAATAGCAAATATTGGACATTTTGTTGTTATGCATGGTCTAATGCATGGCCATGTAGTAGACCGTGCATCTCCCAAAGAGTGAAACAATATATTTCAGTTTTTCCAACACGAGAGTTTTTTTTGTTCTTTTGATGTTTCAGGGCTATTTTTGGAACCAAATTAAGTAAAAAAAAAACCCCAGAAAGAACCCTAGAAGCCTCAAGAACTATTTAAGAATGTGAAACACTAAAAGAAAATGCAGCAACCAACATACCAAAGTGGATCAAACGTGGGAAATCAAGAAAAATGTCCATCAATTCCAAGTTTCCAGATCAAGCTCTACATATGTTTTTCATCAAACGTGATGTGTAAACAAAATTCCAAGATGTTTATTATGTTTATGAGTTTCTAAATTCCAAATTAGGGTTTATTTCAAATTTATTTTGTGACTGATTATTATTCATTCAAGACATATTATGGTGTTGTGATAATTGTGCATGCTCATACTTTGACAACAAATCGAAAGAGTGAGTCAAAAGTAATCAAATTAGGTTGTGCATTAAGAGTTGGCAATTTAATAAGTCCCACAATTATCATATTAATAATCATTCAAAGAGAGATCTTGTGTGAAAATTAATTATCCAATAGATAACTTCAAATCTAATTAAAAACTTTGGGAAAGTTTTATGAATCAAGAGGTTAAAATTCTAGAATTTTTGGATTCAATTAGGGTTAATTGATTAGGTCTTGAAAGAGAGTAATCAATACCTTAGGAAATCTAGGATCGACACATGGTTGGATCAATCATAGTTAAGGAAACAAAATAATGAAAGAATAAATCCTAAGTATTCATCATTGATAAATCCCTAAATTACTTTGGCAGCTCACCTGTTATTTATTTATTTTCTTGATTTTATTAATTGTTTTAATATCTATTATTATTTTCATTCAAATCACCATTCTAATACCTTAGAACCGGTTAGGTTCAAATTGCTTTATCTATTTCCTCATAGGATCGATACCTTTCGATACTACAAGATATGATTCATATACTTGCCGGTATTAAGAGTTTTATTAGATATAAAACTTGCTCAGCAAGTTTTTGGTGTTGTTATTGCTAGGGAAATGGTTTAGGAATTTTTAAATTCCTTTGTTCTAAGGAATTTTTCACCATTCTCATGTCTTTGCTACTACATGAACACAAGAATTACTCAAAGTTTAAGCAAAATCGACAAAATTCCAGCTCTTGATATCACAAGAAAAGAATGAGAAATTTGAAGAGCCATATGCCAAAAAGAGATCGAAAGAACGATGGCAGAAGAATATAATCAAGGAGATCCCTAAATTACTTTGGCAGCTCACCTATTATTTGCTTGATTTTATTAATTGTTTTAATATCTATTATTATTTTCATTCAAATCACCATTCTAATACCTTAGACAAGGTTAGGTTCAAATTGTTTTATCTATTTCCTCGTGGGATCGATACCTTTCGATACTATAAGATATGATCCATATACTTGCGAGTATTGAGAGATTTATTAGATATAAAACTTTCTCGACAAGTTTTTGGTGTTGTTGTTGCTAGGGAAATGGTTTAGGAATTTTTAAATTCCTTTGTTGTAAGGAATTTTTCGCCATTCTCATGTCCTTGCTACTTCATGAACACAAGAATTACTCAAAGTTTAAGCAAAATTGACAAAATTCTAGCTTTTGATATCACAAGAAACGAATGAGAAATTTGAAAAGCCAGATGCCAAAAAGAGATCGAAATAACGATGGCGGAAGAATATAATCAAAGAGATTAGCAACGAACCCTAATGGACTTCATAAGACCAGGGATCAACGTTACACATCAAGGCATCACTCGACCATAGGTGTAAGCAACATCATTTGAGATCAAGCCAGCGTTGCTGGATATTCAGCAGGCTAAGGTGCAGTTTTATTGGTTAGGTAATAAAGATCCTAATGACCATTTAGTACATTTTTTAAAATATGTAATACTTGTCGATATAATAGAATGTCGAAAAATATCATTCGAATGATGCTCTTTCCCTTCACACTTAGGGATAGAGCCAAAGCTTAGTATCATTCTTTAAACCTGACAAACATCACGACATGGGAACGGTTGGTTCATGCATTCTTGGACAGGTACTTCCTCTGACGAAGATGATAAGGATTTGCTGTAGGAGATGTCCTCACCATAACCTACATAAAGAATTCTTGTCGCAAACCTTCTACAATAAAGTTAGTCTACCTACAAGGGGTACCATAAATGTAATGTCTAGAGGATCTATGATGAGGAAGATAGTTGAGGAAGTTAAAGGAGATGGACAATAATAACTGTCATTGGATTTCAGACAAAAGTAGACAACAGTCAACTTTTTGCGATCAAAAGGGAGTCATTATTATTGATTCAGTGACAACAATACAGGTTGAGACTTAAGATATGCTTATCTATAATAGTCTTGTTGAATAATCCATGATTTCTTTCTTCCCAAATGGCATAAACTACACAATTAAGGCTAAGATTAAGGAAGACTCTATCCTTTCCCTAGTGAGTTGAATTTATGATCATCCCACCAATATTCTGTTTCAATTTGATTCTTCACATAATAGATTAAGAGTATGTTAGATGTTGGCCTAAACAGAAGAGGTAAAACTGCATTTGAAGTAGAAATGGTTTGTTCTTTTAAGCATATTCCCACATAACTAGCATATCTTGTCATTATAACCCATTATCTTGTCCTTATTTTTCAATATTCTTCTAGCTACAAGCCAAGTAATGAAAGAGGCTATAGGTTCTAAGGACTCTTTTCACACAATATTATATACTAAGGAATGAGAGGATTAGGAGGCTTAAATCCTCTTATACATGAGGATTTTGAGTAGTCTCCGTTGTTATTTAAAGACCAAATAGGTTTGCCTAAAGTGCATAGATTAGGCTGATATCTAGGAAAGTAACTTCGGAGTCTGTCAACACCCCTACGTTGAAAATGCCAAGTATTATGATCAATTACATTGCTAACTCTTGCCTAAAGAGGTATCCTTGAACGAAGTGAAAAGATATATTCCCTGAGGTAAAGAGGACTCAGAGAACTCCAATTATTATACTAGAACCATGCACCTACTGCATTCCCTATCTGAATTTTGATGAATGGATAGATAGTGAGCTTATTTTTCAGGATCTAGGTAAAGTGCTAGGGAAACTCTTTCCTTTCAGAGATTTGCCATAGCTTGGCTTCCCCGAGATAGTATTCATTAATCCATTTACTCCAAAGTGATTCTTTATCCTTGAACAATCTCTAAGTTCTTTTGGTTACTTGCATAGATTGAAAGGTCTGAATTGCTGGTGAGACCTAGCCCCACTTCTTGCTTCTTGCAACAAACTTGCTTCCACTTGATTTTGACATCCTTAGCATTGTCAATCTTACCTAATCAAAGGAAAAATTTTATGCATTTTTTAGTCTCCTTTATCATTCTTTTGGGAAGTAGAAGATGAGAACTCCAGTGTGTGTGGAGATTGTTCAATGTAGATATTATTAGCAGAACTCTACCAGCTTGAGACAAAGCTTTATTATGCCAAAAATTGATAATTTTCTTATATTTTTTCAGTGTCTTCAAACAATCCTAAAATTTCAATTTTTTTAGGCTGAAGTGGGAACCCCCAAATAAGTGAATGGCATACCTTAGATGTTCAAGTCAAAAATCTATTGAAGTCTTATAGTATTGTTTACATCTAAAGAGAAGTATATTATACTCTTGCATTGATTGATTTTTAATCCTGAGATCCTGTAAAAATTCATAAGGGATTGATGAAGGATAGAGATGGGCTCTTATTGAGCTCCATAAAGCAAAATTAGATCATCTACAAAACAAATATAGGATATAAGCAATTCCTTGCATTTATGATGAAACTTGAAAACAGGTCTTCTAGCGAAGTTGTAATAAATAATCATATTCAATACTTCTATAGCAATGAAAAAAAGTTAAGGAGAGAGGATCTCCTTGTCTTATGTCATTAAACCCTCTGAATTGCTTAGTTGGAGCTCTATTAATAAGGATACTAGAAGAAGAGGTTTAAATGCAAGCATTTATCCATTTGATAGAGAAAGTAGGGAAGCTAAATCATTCCAAACAAATAAGGACAAAATTCCATTAAAGTTTGTCAAATGCTTTGGAGAGATCTATTTTGATATAAGAACTTTTGATGGATCTGCCTGAGCTATAATCTGTCATCAAATCTTTCACCAAGAGAATATTGTCAAAAATACAATTCGTCACTCTTCATTACCGCCTAGTCCTTAATCACATGCTAAAAGTCTGAATGATACAGGCAAACCAAGCTTGAATGGGTAATGGGTGTACGGCATAGTGGGCATTCAGGCTTCTCATTGCACCATTCCGTGATGCAATTCCTACACAGTGCAAATACTAGTTATGTATATGTATATTAAAGTATTGTGAGAATTGACAAAACGAACAGGAAAAGAATATGAAAAAAAGATGACGAGATAACCAGCAGAATACGTGACCACACGCAGTAGCAGTAGGGTATTGTCGATTGCTCAGGCAGAGTGTGCATTTGCTGGTCCCACTAATTGCATGAGCCTGATTATGCAAAAAGAATTTATTCAGGTGAAAAATATAACCACAATATAACAACCTGAGGTTTAAAAGGAAGTTTCCCTTTTTACATTTTAGAAATAGAGCTTCAAAAAAATTTGAAATATTCAAACAATGCAAAGGTTGTTAAAAAGAAAAAAGCTGCATATCCTTGCAATGTAGCATAGAATCAAAATTACTCTTGCTACATGAGTACAAGTGACAGATGGAATTCAATGTGCCAGTAGCAGGACCTACTCAAGACACTTTAGCCTATAGCTCAACTGTAGACAGCAAGAAAATGTATTTATTAATAATTTACCATTATCCAAAACAACACTATTTACAGGATTAGGTGATAGGATCTATGAATATGACAAAAAAATGGCATAATCAAAATTTATTAAAATTAAAGATTTTTCATTACAAATCTGCCACCGCTCGTGTCCTCAGATTAACTGACAATACCCTTCAACATCAACAAATAGTGAGAGATGACTCCGATGATTGGTTGATTTCGAAAAGATGACAGGAGTTAAAAAAACCAGCTAAAGATAGCGGTACAATGCCTTTATTTTTGCAGACTGAAGGCTTTGGATAACTCTTAGTAGTAAGGCCCTGATGGAATTTGACACCAAGTGCCAGTAAGTTGGCTCAGGAATGTCAGTGCTTGATAACTTGTAGAACAAAAGAATGTGTTTATTGATAATTTGACACTATAAAAAGGACCCCATTTTATAGGACTATAAAATGTACAAGTATGGTAAGAAAATTAGGGCCTAAACAAAACTAATTAAATACTTAAGATTTTCTATAACAAATATGTTAAAGCTCAAGCCTCTGGAAAACTATTCAACACCAATTTATTAGTATTTTTGTAGCTAATAACTCAAATTTAGGCTTATTCACGCAGAAGGAAAATCAAGAAGTTTAGAACCAATCAGCATACAAATTCTTCCCAAAGAAAATTTAGAAACAACAAGATCATATCTACCTCAACACTGGACATCGAATCTGAGACCCCACTTCCCCTTCCAACTTCTAAGGGTATCAAGTTTCCTTCTTCATTAAACACAGGCAGAGTTCTCCCTGGACAGGAACAGAAAACTTATAACTTGAAGATTGACGAAGGCCACAAAGTTTAAAGTATTAGATACAAACATAAAAGTCAACAATCAATAAAGCTGCCGCAAAATGCAGAAGTTTACAGAGTGGTTCTAATAAAATCCTGTTGATTCTTTTCAGATTTAGTACGCACTTCACGCAAAACAAATTAACATGTTCTCTCATGAAATTTAGAATACAAGTTCTGGCATTCTGTAATTGCATAGACTCCAATGGTAGTATCTCGTGCATATTCTTTTCCTGTTCAAAATGTTAAACATAAAAATGGCCATGAAAGGACATCTACAATAAGAAATTAATATACCAATTAAAAAAAGACCAGCAATTTTCCCGGATAAATCAGATTACAATATCACTAGTATATGGCCACAAATTTAACAGTGCACAGGATTGGAAATTTAGCATAATATATCTATGAATAACCTGTAGTTTGGTGCGATGCTAAGGATGTCTGATGAACTGCAGTAGTAATGGAAGATAAATTGCTACGACGAAGACCTTCAGCAGCAATGATACATAGCTGAATTAGAAGAAACACACCTAGTATTTGATATCTGTTCAAAAATCCAATTATCAGAGTTTTAATCCTTGACGTCAAATACACAGTTCCACACGAAAACTGATCATGTGAAGTCATCAAATTTATTGAGCTGTAACTAAGATTATGGTTAGAAGAAAACTAAGGTTGTTAAGAGCCTAGGGTGAGAAGAAAACTGAGGTTGTTAAGTCACGAAGAACATGAACCTATAACTAAGATAGTCACAGTAGTATGACATAAATCACACCTTGGCCTTTGATTGGATGGCTTTCCAATGAAAACATAACGTATACCAGCTGCACGCTTTGATATATGATAATAGAGACCTGCAGACCAACAATAACTGCAATTTGAAATTACACTAAATAGATTAGTTGGAAAACAAACTACAACATATGATCCATCGACTCATTATCGACCTTCAAAGTAGAAAAACATAAGGTTAGTCCGAAGAATCACTTGCAGAAATTCTCGTGCTACAGGAAGAACCTGAATGCAACACCAACAAATATGTCTCACTTGTTAACATTTATGAAGCTCTAAAGTTTGGCAAAATGTAAATATGTTGTTCTGATACAGAGCATTCATAAGCCAAAAATATAAAGGACACATTTTGACGAAAGAAATCATTGTGATAGATATTAACTAAGCAAAAAATAAGTATTAAAAAAGACAGCCTAAATGTAATTATACCGTAGGCCATCTCCGAACAATTTGTAACCACAGAGCAATAAATCTCTGTTTTAAGCTAGATATTAAAGAAACTGATGCCACCGACGAGGAGGTAGATGAAATATATGTATTGCCAGAAGATTGTTCCTGACTGCTTCCTGGAGTATTGTTGCCAGAGGGTTCTTCCGACAGAGAATCAGCAAGGGCTATGCCCTGTGAAGCAGCTCTTGAGCTGTAAAAGCTAAAAGCTTCAGATTTAAGACTCTGAAAAGTGAAGAAAAAGTAAACCAAAACAACAAAGAATAGAGCAGAGGATAGAAAGAAAACAAATCCTGGACCTAATTCTTTCAGCAACATAAGGAATCACTGTCTGATATACAATGAAAAGAGCACGCCTTGCTGGAGTAGGTTGAAGTCCAAACTGCCCTGAAACCTAGCAAAACAGTGATCAACATCAGAAATAAAAAAAGAAAAAAGTAACTGAAAGATATAGAAACACAAGCGAAGCTTGTAGGTATGAATACGGGAGTTTGAGGACAGAAGAGACGAGTAAATAGAGCATAAACTTGTAGGCATCAATGACAAGTAATGAGTAGTTGGGGAATGACAACCACTTGGTCAATCAGATTATCATAAAAGCGACGGATTCATCGAAGCAGCACCTGAGTAATGTCACAATACTCTTCCCCAAGGGTTTGCTGCCCTGCACCTGTTGTCAACACATAATAAAGCATCTGTCCCAGAAGCCTTGTCTGCAAAACCCAGGCCATTCTCCAATGCGTTAACTTTTTCAATAAATGAAATATTGTAAAGGAAAGAGGGACTAACCTCATTCTGATAAGCTAAGGAAACCCGTGTACCTTAAAACCAAAAAAAATAAAGAAGAACAACGGAAGATGGAGTTTTATCAGATTGAATTCAAAATGTTTTTATTTATGAGAAAGAAAGCAGAAACTAGGAAGTGGGAAGGAGGAAATGAAGAGAGACCGAAGAGGTGGCGGAAAGCGTCACGGCAGGCATCGTAGACGAAGGAAGCGTAGTGGTCGTCCTTCTCGGCGGCTCTCATAATCTCCGGTTGAGCAGCCGCAGGAAAGCGCCGTGGGACAGTGGAGTTATCATGGTTGTGTACACCGCTGCCCAAGGTAGAAGAAGGGCCTTCCATGTAATGTTTCTCCAGTTCTTTCCTCTTCTGGAGTGCAAATTGAGACAAGAAACAAAAGAGTAGAGAAGTTGCCCCGCGAGGGGGAGGATAAGATAAACGAGTAATTAAAATAAAGAATGAAATACTATTGTCTATACACACTTATATATATAATCAAATTAATGATAACCATTTTACCAAAAAAAAATAATAATGATAATCAGTCTTAGGGATGATGCACATAGTCACGTTGCACCGTACTTGAGCCATATATAATTAGGGATATTAATGGGTCAGACCGGGCTAAAGGCGGCCCAATCCTGAGCTATGGTAGACTGTGACCCGTGGCCCGATAGGTCGGGATGGGTCGGCCATACCACGGGCAAGCCGGCCCGGCCCCACCCGGCCCGTCATTTATTTTTTAGTAAAAACTTCCAAAACGACGTCGTTTTTAGTAAAACATTGTTGGAAGTAATAGCCCGGTCAATCGGGGCCAAAAGCAGACCAGACAGGTCAGACCAATTTTGACATTCCTATATATAATAGCCAGAAACTCATGGTGCTTTGAACTGCTTGACTTAAGCCCAAGCTTATTTCGACTTTAACCTCAACTAAACCTTGATTATATTCAAGTTTAAGTCAAATAATTCAAAATTCAATTGAACAAGTCAAGTCTAAAAATATTAAATATTGTAAAGAGGAGTGGTATAATAGTCTAAGTCTGACTCAAAACTCGAAAATTTTTATAAATAAAAGTGTGAACCTGATTCGAAACTCAATCAATTTAAATCAACCTTCTTAATTTCGAATCCTTTAATTTTAAAGAAAAGTTAGAAGAAAATGATTTTATACATAAAATATTTGACTTATTGTCTTAATCACACATTTTCTAAAGAGTTGAGTTTTTAAATTTTATATTTTCTAATTAAACTTTAGAATATTAAATATTTTTTTAAAAATGTTGAGCTTTTGTACTTGACCTAACTTAAATGGAATTTGAATTATTTAATATTTCTCTAAACCTTTGTTTGGATCCTTACTTGCACAAGGGAAAGGAAAGGAAATATTGAGGGGAAAAGAGGAGAAAAGAATGGAAGAGAAATGAGACTTCCTTTTCTCAGTTTGTTTTCCTAATTTATCAAAGGAGGGAATTGAAACTTATATTGGACAAAAGATTTTTTTTAGACCTTTATGCCCTTGATTATGGAACTTGTTTATCTTTTGCTATGAAAACTTCATCATACACAAATAAAGTATTATCAAATTTGACAACAGAACTCCACGATGAAGCTTCAAGGAGTTGAAATTTGTATTTGTAACTAGAGTTTTTAACTTTCCAATTGCTTTGTAATATAAAACAATATCTTTGGCATAAAAAAAAAGAATTTCATCATACACTGCATGCTTATTCCACTACCATCTGTCATATGCTTATTCCACTACCAA
>JAOTAY010000009.1:8373703-8393058 GCA_025629805.1 Erythroxylum baracoense | reverse complement strand
TAATAATAATAATAATAATAATAATAATAATAATAATAATAATAATAATAATAATAATAATAATAATAATAATACTATATGTACTTTCTACGGCTCATAGATCATGTTGTGATTGGAATAATTTGATTATATATGATTTATGATTTTACGAGTCATTAATATAAGTCACGCTATACTACCATCTACTAAAGAGTTTAGTTAGTGATTTGTTTATGCTTATGATTGTCGAGACTTGTATATATATTTTTGAAAGTTGAAAGTTATTAATTGATAAACCAGAAATGGGTACATAGAGTAGCCTTTATTACATAGACATGGCCTAGAGCATATTAGGACAATGACTTGTATGCTCATTACAACATATTAACTACTATTTATGGTTTAGTATAAATGATTCACTGAATTGAGTTCTTTATGTTAATTTTTTAAAACTAATTCACAATTACACAATTTCAAATACGCACTTCAAATACACACTTCAAATGCACAATTCACTATCAAATACACACTTTAATTACACAATCCCTTCTCTTCAAATACACAATCTCAAATGCACACTTCAATTACGCAATCTCTTCTCTTCAAATACACAATTCAAATACACACTTCAAATACACAATCTCAAATACACACTTCAAATACATAACCCCTTCTCTTCAAATACATAATTCAAATACACAATCTCAAATACACACTTCAAATACATAATTCAATATCAAATACAGAATCTTAAATATACGCTTCAAATACACAATTCAATCTCAATTCCCTTCTCTTCAATCTCAAATACACACTTCAATCTCAAATCCCTTCTCTTCAATCTCAAATACACACTTCAATCTCAAATCCTTTTTCCTCAATCTCAAAAACACACTTCAATCTCAAATCCTTTCTCTTCAAAACATTACAACAAATTATTATTAAGTACACAACCTTATATTCATAGACAATATTCGTATATTGTCTAGCTTTCACTTATAATTTCACTAAACATTACAGAAATGGAGAAAAAAAAGAGAACTTACGATGGATGGGGGTGCGACGGACGGCAACGTGCGAAGTGCGACGTGTGACGGACGGCGACGGAGAGCGAAGGAGAAGCTGCAGACGCCTGAGGAAGAACGATGGCGATGGCGAGGAGAGGAGAAGGCCGACGACGGAGAGTGGAGGAGAAGCTGCAGATGCGTGAGGAAAAATGATGGCGACTGCGAGGAGAGGAGAAGGCCGACGACGGAGAGAGAAGGAGAAGTTGCAGATGCACAAGGAAGAACGATGGCGACAGCGAGGAGAGGAGAAGGCCAGCAACGCGAGGGAGAAAATCTGGAGAAGGAAAGAGGAGAAAAAACCAGGGAAGGGTTCAGGATGTGTTTAACCCCGAACCTAAACGACGTCGTTCTCAAATTTTTAAAAGCGACGTCCACTGAAGTTAATGATGGATACCGAAGACTGTCAGTAACATGTCTGTTGATAAATTTCAGATGCTATTTAATTGCGGAAAGAGGCCCCGCCAAATTTACCGACGGATAAGCCATTTCTGTCGCTATATTCTGTCGGTAAATTTGTGCCAATTTTTTCCCACCACCTTTACCGACAATAATTTTGTCTGTCGCAAAATGAAAAAGGTTTACCGATGGATATTAATTTTTCGTCGATAATTAGTGACAAAATTGTGTCCGTCGGTAATTTTCCGTCGCTAATGTATGATTTTCTTGTAATGTTAATGGCTTCTTTATTTTTACTTGAGATCTTCCAATGTTTATTTTGAATATCGTTTTCTAAAACTTGGGAATTTTCATTTAAAGTTGTTGTAGTCACTTTGTTCACAAACTTATTTTAAATGTTATTTATTGACAATTCAAATTTCTTTTTATCTTTTCATGGACTTGTTATATTCTTTTTTTTCTTGCACTTGGTATACGTCGTTGTAGACTTGAATACAATCAAATAATTTAGTAAGAATCCAACTATACAAATTGTGCTAGGTATTTAAGTCAAATTATGCTAGGTGCTCAAAATAAATTGCATTTAAAAATGCTTGAATTAAAGTATTAGTAAAATTGTCACATCCCACAAAATTAATTGTTAATTTTTATATTAAAAGTAATGAAATAAAAAAGGATTTTAAATTATAATTATTAATTAATTTGTTACTATCTCTTGAGAGCTATTATTAAATTAATTTTGACTTGGATTGTTATAAATTGTTTTTAGTTGTAGTTTTATTAAGACCAGATATTGATAAAACAGTAAAACTACATATTTTATGTTTTTTCTTATGAAGAAAGTACTTGATATCATAAATTAAAGTATAAAAATACTTAAATAAACATGTGGATGCGTATCGGAAAATAAGTTCACTTACCTAATTATGAGGATCCTAAATGGAATAATACTTATGTATTTGTGGATTTTCTCATTACGGTGATTGTTTAATTGATCCTTAGACTTGATATTACTAAAGTATCTCATATGAGAATTATTATGTTTTGAAATTATTTATGACCTATTATATTTAGGGTAGCTCAGTAGTCGATAATACTTGGATATAATATGATTCATTTGATGATAATTAAGTCAATAAAGTATTTGTCACTCTAAAATACTTAAAAAGACTGTTCTATAATTTTGATTGGTACTGATTTAAAGATTTCTCTGGCTAGAGTGAATTGAGATATGAAAAGATATTTTCAAATATCAATTATAAATAAATTACTAATTAGCAAAAATGAACATGATTTGATTTAAACGAGTAGCCACTAAATGCATACTTTACATCCGACTGGAATATTGGAGGATGAAAGGATTAAATTATATATCATAATCAATCATGGACATGTTGAGTTAAATCACTTTAACATTCCTAATAATTGGGTAGTCATGACATGATGTTAGATGTCAATATTGATCTATGACTATAAATTATTTAACTAAAGAATTAAAGATAAATTAAAAGGAGTTTTAATTTATCTAATTATTAATTATAATTTATAATCGTTATCAATATATTAAGAATCTAATGGTCACATATAAAAGAGAAGAAAATAGATAAATTAATTTAAATTAAGTTGGACTTAATTGTAAAGTTTAATAAACTCTAAAGATCAAATATAAGATATTTGATTTTATTAAAGAGCAAAAACTCTTGCTTTCAGTCTCTCAAAATTTAAGTTCTTGATAGTATACAAGCATCCCACGTGTTTTGAAAATTCTAAAAAGTTTAGGAAATTATACAAGGCCCTCCTTCTATGTCCTCCCGCATACCTCTTTTTGTTTGAAGTTATTTTATTCTGCTTCTAGACTGGTTCTTTTCCATGCTTCCTCTTTACTTTATGGTTTTGAAAACATGGTCATGGATGTGGATGTTGTTTTGGTTAGTAAAAAACTCATATCATGTGTCCCTATAACTTCATGTTTCTGAAAATTTGATAAAACTTATGCTCTAGCTAGGTTTGTGATTTTGTTTGAGGTTTTGGATGTCTTTTCATTGTGTGGCACGATGCATCTTCACGACTGACGGTGCTGGCTATTGCTAGAGCATTCTCTTTCATTGCCAGAGGCGACAAAACTAGTGGCATTCAACGCCCTTGGAGGAAAAGGCAAGACGAGGAGCCTTAGACGTGATGCGGCTAATTAGAAAGACAAAAAAAACCACCAGTGAGAGTAGAAGTAAACAGCAACAAGGTCAAAAGTGGCGGCAGGTGGAAGAACCCTAATCTGGATGCATCCCATGACGGGACAACACATTCTGATGGAGACACATCTGGCCAGTCAATGTCTCGTGTTGACTAAGGCGTTTGTAGTCCCCACTTAATTTTATTTTTAAAATTTTATGTGTTTTAGGCCTTCCTTTTAATCAAATTGGTTTAAGTTCCTAATAAATATAAAAAAGTGTTTTTAATTATTTAAAAAAATTCAAAAGATTTTTATTAGGAATAATTTTAAAATTTAGTTTATTTTTAAATAATTGAATTATTAAATTAAATTAGTTGTAGGTTTTCAAGGATATTCTTCTATAATTCAATAGTGTTTTTAGAAATAATTAATATAATGAGATTATATTAATTTTTATAAGACCTAGATTTTTGAAATTTTAAATCCCTCAATTAAATATCAGGTACACATTAAGAAAGTGATAGCTGTCTCTATTTTAGAGAATAAAACTATATATTTTTATTGTGCGGCTCATTGAGTGACTCAAGGCCCCTTTAATTCTAATATATTTTATCTTAAATTAATAGGTCATATTTAACTAAATGTTTATGATTTGGATGAGTTTCATGATGATATGAACTTAGATACATGTTTAGGAAAAATATATAAGATATATTTTGGCAAAGTGTTGTTACCTCATAAACCTGGGAGTTACATAAGATGTGATTGATTAGAATGTTATCTACCTAATTCAAATTGAGTTGGTTTTGGAGTGATTCGAGATTAACTTAGTTTGAATAGGCTCCTAGCATATTAGGAAATTATTTAATAATTTCTCAATTTAATAATGAGAACTATTATTTTAAATAAAATAGTGCGAGTAACCAAATATTTATTAAAGTTCTTATTTTATTTGATTCTTGGGCTTAAACTAATACTTGCTCTTGTTATGTTTGACTCATATGATGAATATATATAACTTAATTCCATCACTCTAGAGATTGTCTAAAGCAAGTACATCTATCGTTTTATAATATAAAACTCTGGGTACTAAGTGTCAATCTCACAGAGACTATGAGTATTATTAATAACTCTTCATATTATTTAACTAACAATTGAGGTGATATTAATAAATTAGATTTAAAATAAAAGAAATAAACTATAATCAAGCCAACACAATCAGATAAAATAAAATGGAAAAGGAATAAAAAATAAACCAATAAATAAATGGTACCTAGAATTCTCACATAAAACTTGTCATGTAATTATGATTTCACTAATCAATTTAATCTAAAGTTCATTAGACCATAGTAATTTCTTAATTATGCTAATATTTTTTCTCAAGACTATTAACACCTAATTCTAGGTTGATTAATTGAAATATCTTTCTAATTAAAACCCCTAGTATCACATTAGTCATTTTATAAATTTCACTATTAGATTTAATTTTAATATGAAATATTTATCTTTAAGTTTGCATGCAACACCTTTCAATTATGTTATATCCATTCATACTTTATATTTCTCAATCTCAATTGCACGAAATCATACATGAATCAACATGTTGGAAATATTAATTGAAGAATAAATAAGAACACATAATTGAATCTTAATGAAATGAAAATGTGGTTTAGTATACTCATAATGAACAAATAAAGGAAATAAATAACATAATATTAGTTTAGCATAGCTATTCCTTTACTAACTATCAAGACAAAATAAGATAGAAAAATCACAAAAAATCAAAAAAATCACATCAAACATTCTGAGACTTCTCGACAATATGAGAGACCATATTAAGACAAAAAGTTTAATATATATTCTTCCATCTACTTATGATTCGCCTCTATCTAGAGATTTGTCAGTGTGATGTGAGTGTATGGGTATGGAGTGTCTTAGAGTGTTGCCTTTATAGTAGCTGGACCATCCAATTACTAAGAAGTCGTTGATGATGTAGCAACTCTCATCGGTGGAGTTGGTACTATGACACCAAAGTGTCTTATGATCAGTATAAGCACCTCCTTCATCCATTGATCTTATGCCTGTAACTGCTCTACACACTTTGCCATATCTCATTTTCCCTCTCTAATGGGACATTGCACTCTTAGAGTCTTCCCTATATATCTCTCTAACCAGTTTATCTTTAGTTAATCATAATGTGGAGGTGTGGAAGGCTTGCTATGAGTACCTCTGTTATCTGAGGAGATGTCCTGATGCTCAGGTACTATTGAAGGCTATTGTAGGGGATCCTACCTAGGCTATTGCTCTCGTCTATCAAGGCAATCCCTCTTCTTCTCTATCTGCAGCTATAAACTCCTAAGTTACTATTAGAATATAAGTGGTCCTTGCTAACATGGCCTCCTTTAAACTATCCCTATTGCTTTTAGTGTCTCGAGGCTGATAGGAACTATATGCCATGCCAATGTCATCCCAGATAGCCACTCTTGTAGTCCTATTCCTTAAACTAATCTAGTTATTATGTATAGGCCCATACAATAATTTCGTAGCCTAATGCTTGAAGAACTAAGCTAAGGCATATCAATGGTGGATAAGGACCTCTCTATCATGCTATAAAGGTAGAACATGTCTGCCTTCCCCAGCACTTTGGTGTTGCCTCCTCTCGTACTGATTGTGTGGCTAAGTAACATATACGCGTATCCCACTACAGGGGATATCACTTTAAACCTTGTCAGATTGTAAGATCACTTTGAGGTAATGTTTGCCTTCTCACTAAGTTTTATTGGGGAACACATCAGTAATGCAACATACTCCTCAATTGTGACATCCTCCTCTATGTACAGGCCCATATAAAGTGAAAACTTGGTATAGACCATACTATACATTTCTTTAACCACTCAACTCTACAGTGTGTTATCAATGTCCTAGGTGTAATGTTGCTTCTCTATAGTAAAGGTGGTGAGGAATTAGATAGTCAACTCTCTTTTAGCAGGTTCATCAATCACAAAGAAGCTATCCCATCTACCAACACTAATAAACTCTGGACTTCCTGAGTAAGTCGAATATAATCAAGCAATGACTAATTGATGCTAAAAGGTTTCGACCTTAATCCCTTGAGCCACACAATGTAATTTGGTGTTATGAAATGAAGCATGGGAAATGTAAGTCGTGCAATCTTTGTCTGTTGGGGTGGTTATTGCAAATTACCCTTACCCTTTTGCTTCTTCCTTGTTACTTATTTTTCTCACCTTTGATGTGGTATATTTTCTCTCTTTGTCATTATTCGCTGAAATATGAAAATAAATATAATTTGCTAAAACAAAGGAAATAATATACGTTAATCAAACCACGACAAACAAACACCAAATTATAATCCCACAATCAATTAATTATGGATTAATAACAAAAGCAAAACTAAATTAAATTAATCTTAAATTAATCCATAAATTTAAGAATATAATGGCATTAATAACCTAAAAACAAACAAATAACACTACCTAATCTCAATTAATTAAAAACTTGCAATTATTATATCTAGACACCTTAATTAAATCAACTAAACCCTAAAAAAATTACCTAAGTATTACGTAATTAAACAGCACAAAAGTCTGATAAAAGTGTAAAACATACAAAACATAAATAATTACACATCTGAATTCATAAAAATATCAATTAATAGCACTAAGGGATTTAAATTAGAAGAATAAATCCAAAATAGCTAAAAATTCACTACAAAATTCAGATTCAATATGAAAAATAGCCTAAGAATATCAATTATGCCCTTAAAACCTTTCCAATCTCATGGGTAATCCCAAAAAACTCCATAACAACAAAAACATGGATTCTTGCTTCTAATTTCCCCAAAATGATTCAATAACCAAAGAAAATTGAAATAAAGCATAAACACATCAAATTGCAGATAGAATTGTTAACCTTATTAGAGCATGCATCTATGCTAAAAATGTGCAACATTCCCTTTCTATGGACATGAAGAGAACTTGATGCTTATAGTTCAACTTAGCAATTTTGCAAAGGCATATGTCTTTTTTCCTTTTATTTATTTCCATAGCTTTGTAAAATGAAAGTATCTCTTTATATGAGAGCAGGCAGATAGCCTAGAACTCATTGCAATGTTGATTTAGTTTTACTTATAGTTAAATCATTATTCATTTTGTAGAAAAAACATAAAACACACCTTAACTTGATGAAATTTATGGAGAAATAGGTAAGAGGATGGTTTTCAAGCAAGGAAGGAGTGGATGAGCATCGTCCAGAGGAGAAAAATGAGAGAGTAAAAAAACGGAATTTTGGGTGACAAGGTGCAATTTAAAGAAGATTTTACTTAACACAGTGCAACACGACTATAGAACTTCCCCATGTTAAACAAATTAGGGTTAATTTTTAATGAAAACAGGTGTATTGGATTATAACATTGGTATGTATGGTTTTTACATAGGCATGTATCTCAAACATGTTATGACAAAGATTAACATGGTTTAGAATATGGACATGTATCTAGATCATGTTAAAAAAATGATGATAACTTCACAAGCGTGTTGATATTAAAATTAAAATGTCTAAAATCTATATAACCACTGATATGGGTTTGTTAGTGGGTGTGTAACATTCTATAGCTTTTGAAAAAACAATAGGACAGAGAGAAAGAATCATCACGGTCTCCCACATGGGTGTGTTAGTGGTTATATATATTATTGTTTCTCAAATAACTTACCTAGTTCTATCAACATGGGCATGCTGATTAGTCTGTATGTGACTTACAGGAATTTTCCAACAACATGAGCATATTAATGGGCATGTAATTCTCTGTAACTTTTAAACTTATCCATATTTTTCACTTGTTATCACCTATAAATCAACACACATACCTAAAGCATAAAAGACTAAAATGGCACCTATATAACTATAAAACAAGGTTAACGTAGATATAAGTTAAAGTACATAAACTAAAACCTAAAAACATATAATGAAACTAATTGAAAAAAAAACTAAAAACTTAGGTTGCCTCATAAGGAGCACTTGTTTAATGTTATTAGATTGATGTTCCTACTCAACTTACTCCATCATAATTTCAGACATTAAACTCTTCTATAACGTGCTTGTCAAAATCCCTTCCAAGGTAGTACTTCAACTGATGTTCATTTACCTTAAATGTACCTGTTTTGGATGGGTTACCTCTACAGTGCCATAATGAAAGCCTCTTGACTAAGAAGGGTCCAGACCATCTATACTTTAACTTGCCTAGAAAAAATTTAAGTTTGAATTTATACAAGAGGACTTGATCTTCCTCCTTAAATTTCTTAGCTTGCTTAATCCTTCCATCATGATACCTTTTGGATCTTTCCTTACAAAACTTTGAATTATCATAAGCAATCATATGCCATTCTTTAAGTTCATTCACTTGGAATCAACTTTTCTCGCCTGTAAGATTGAGATTAAAATTAATAAACTTAGTTGTACAATATGTTTTTTGTTTAAGCTCAGCAGGTAAATGACATGCTTTACCATACACTAACCTATAATTGGTGCAATCACTTTGAGGATTGGTAGGAAGCTTGAGGACTAAAAAAAGACCACACAAATGATGGATAGTGAAGAAGAAACTAGGAATGAGCTTGAATAACAAAAGAATGCTTCATCTAGCTCAAAGGAAAATGTCAAATCCCCAATTCTTGTTAAGAATAACCCTCCACCTTTCCCTATCATATTAGCAAAGTCAGATAAGAAAAACAATGATAAGGAGAACTGGGAAACATTTTAGAAGGTTGAAGTGAACATACCATTGTTGGATGCAATCAAATAAGTACCAAGGTATGCAAAATTCCTTAAAGAATTATGCACCAATAAGCGAAAGTTGAAAGGTAATGAAGTGATTAGGATGAGTGAAAATATATATACAATCTTTCAAAGGAGACCACCTCCTACGTGTAAGGATCCAAGTATGTTCACAATTTCTTGTAAAATTGGTAACACTATAATTAAACAAGCCATGTTAGATTTAAGATCATCAATTAATGTTATGCCTTGGTCCCTTTATGCTTCTTTAAATCTATGCTCTTTGAAAGAAAATATTATTATCATACAGTTGGCTGATTGCTTAATGCCTACCTAAATGGATTGATTGAGGATATGCTAGTGCAGGTGAATAAACTAATATTTCCTATAGATTTTTATCTGGTGGATATAGATGATGACATTTCCCTTAATTCAACACCAATCTTATTAGGGAAACCTTTTCTTTACACGACCTAAACTAAGATAGATGTTCATTAAGGTAGCCTTAAAATGGAATTTGATGGGAAAGTTATTCATTTTAATATTTTCAATGTTAAGAAACAACCTCAAGATGGCCATTCTATTTTTGCGATTAATGTGATTAACCCTTTAATACAGAAAGATTGTAAGCAAAAGTGTATAAATAAATTGGAAGTAGTTTCAATTAAGGAGAAGACCAAAGCTTTCTATATCTTGAGAAATAGCTTTGTTATTGGTCAAAAAGTGCTTCTTTATTGTTGTAGATATAAACTATTTCAACGTAAGTTACGTCCTTATTGAGTTGATCCTTTTATGATTACTAATGTTTCTCCGTATGACACAGTAGAGATTAAGAGTTTGAAGCATGGAAGATATTAAAGGTGAGTGGTCATTAACTTAAGCCTTACTTTGAAGAATTTCAAGTGGAGAATGTAAAATTTATGATCTCTGAAGATCAAAATTTTATCCCATGATAAGAAAAACATAGAGGAACACTAATGATAATAAACAAAGGCACTACTTAGGAGGCAAATCAAGGAGAGTCTATTCCTTTTCCTTTACATTTTTCCAATAGTTGTTTTTGATGAATTCTCCATTTCTTACTTTTAATGTTACGTTGGTGATAATGTAAATTTTAAGTATGGGGGAGGAGATTTTGTTCATTATGTGTTTTAAGTTTGTTTCTTATGTGTTTAAGTTCTTTTTGCATGTTAAAAAGAAACAAACATTTTATCTTTTTTATTGCTTCTATGATTATATAGTTATAATTAGATAGTAGAATCAACTAAAAAATTTAGGTAAACTTAGACATGTATTCTTACTTTTATGGTTGGTCGATGCACATTTCTTTTAGTGACTAGTGGGTGGACATAAGCCAGTGAGATTTTAAGTCTTCAGAATGACACATCCATATTAGTCTCATTGTCTTTTATCAAATATAACCTCCATGACATGTTCATCTTGGCTTTGCTTTAATTTTCCTTTTGATACAACATTTTTGATCATATGAATTAACATGAAATGATATAGATATTCTTCTTTTTGTAAGCTATATTAGTTGAATAGCCTATCCAATCATCCTGTTGTTAAGGTCCTTAAGTTTTATTAGCTTACGAGCCTTTAACTTAACAAAATTTCTAACCTAAGCCTTAAAGCTAGTGGAGCATTTATGATTGTTGATGCTTATGGATCCCAAAGAGAATAAGTGTGGGGGGTGTGCATATATATGGGTTGGTTGTAATTGATGGAATATGATTTTTATTGCCTTTTAATGAGTTCCATTGTTAATGTAGTTCCGTTCAATTTTTTTGGCCTTTAAAAAGGAAAAGAAAAGAAAAAGAGAATAAAAGAAAAGAAGTATCCATGAGGAAAATCATTTATTGTACAAAGTTATTCATGTAGTCTTTCCTTGTAAAGTTGTATGGAATGGGTGAATTGATTATGATGCAAATAACGTAGAAGTTGTTGTGAAGGGTCACTCCTTATGGATATAGTGTATTGTTTATTGATCGCAAAGTTACATGCGCTAAGTCTTAAAATTTATTAACCTTGGTAATTCCGCAAGTGCACGGGTCGTTCATATAGTACCTAAGGTATCGATCCTACAAGAAGGGTAATCTAGTCCTAAAATCTAAGGTCAGAAACTACTAAACAATTATTTAACAAACAATAAATTTAAACACAAGAACTAACTAAATCAAATAAACCAAATCCACTAACAAAACAATAATTGACAATTAACACTAAATTACAAACAATCACGATGACGATAAATAATTTAATTTTGAAATTGAAAAACAATTAAATGAAATTTAGCAATTTGAGAAACAATGATTGCACACCCTTAACTTCAACCTAATGAGTTTACCGAAAGAGAGAAAGGGAAAATTATCGATCCTTAATGTCAACCTAGCCTCTTACGATTTATAGAATTAACAATTTTAGACGATCTTAGGGTCAATTACTCTCTCTCAAGTTATAATTGAACCCTAAAGCGTAAACCCTAATTAAATTATGGGAGGTTGTAATCTCTAAATGACTAACCTATCTAAAACCTAATTAGTTCTTAAGTTCTCTAATAAACAATTGGAAACCTAAGTGTGATCTCTCTACATAATATGTACCAACTTGATTTAATTCTGAATCTATTAATCTACTAAACTCTCGTTAGCCCAAATTAATCTTTTTCTCTCGATTCACCCTCTCAGTTTATTATCAAGATATGAAGTGCAGAATAAATCACAATTAATTCGATAAACATATAAACAACCAGATTTCATTAAATCAACAATACTAATCCAAAGATGAGTATAGAACATTAACCACACACAAGTCTATAATCAACTATATATCTCAATGCTATAATTAAATAAAACTGAAATACATAGGAACCAAAATTCGATGGGATGATGGGAGGCTGTGACTTCGGAAAACTTCTTAATCCGGGAAGCATGTTATGTCTGCATCGTCTTCCTCTTCTCTTTTCCTTCGTCTCTTTCTCAATCTGTCAAGGTCTCTTTTAGGGTTTTGGAATTTGGTGGCTGATCAAGGCTCTACAAAAGACTCTCTCCAAGATTGCTGCTTTTGTCTCTCAATGTTGTATTTATACTTTGGAAGCTCTAGGGGTCGATTTGGGGTGAAACGGTCTGAAAAGTCTTGAAAACTCGAGTTTTTATGTCAGCCCGATGTAGGTCATGATCGTGGCCTTGCCTGCCACGATCGTGGCCCAAAGTGCACGATCGTGGACTAGATCAAAGCTCTTTATCATGACCGTGCCTAAAGTGCATAGTCGTGGCCTGGCTACTGTTGGCTCGTCCCTTTCTGAGCCCAAAACTCCTCAAAACTTCTCCATTATTCGCCGTTTACCTTGAAACACTAACAAACACATCAAGGTACCTCAAAAATATAATATTTATGCTCAAAGACTCATACTAACCCATAAAAACAAGTTAACACATAAACTAACACATAATTACACACTTAACACTCAAATTAACACTAAATACCCAACAAATTAAACCCTAAAACATAATGCAAATTACAACTATCATTTATCATCATTTTTATAAGTGATTTCTTCTAATTATTTATGCTTCATATGGTTTGTGGTGTGAAAGCTTGAATCTAATATATGAAACAGAGTTTTTGCATTCATCATAGCGGATGGTACCTATTTTAAGTGGATGCTAATTTTTTCACTTGATACTCTATTAAGTGTTTTTCCTTCTTCGTTAGTTTTGATGGCTTTTGAACTACATGATCCAAATACTTCTCACATTAACCCTCGAACCCATTACAACCTTGAAAATTTCTTTGATTCGTGATTATACATTTGAATCTTTAGTGTTGGAGAACTAAAATGATATGTAAAGTTGTGGAATATCTTGATCATGAAAGGTGCTCGATGTTACTTGTAGATTTATCTTATTTTTAAACATAACTTGTCAGAGTATACCCCTAGATTGCTCAGTTTTTGAAGGGAATGATTGTAGACCGATCATGAGCAAAAGCATTGAATGTTTAATTCTTTATATGGTTTTGAAAAATTTTCCTCTTTTTTTTGACTATCCATTCATAGGAAATATTAAAAAGGAGGAAGTGTTTTGCTTTTAATTTTGATTTTTAGTTTTGCTGAGGAGGGTTAAAAGCTAAGTATGGGGGAAGTGCTTAATTATTGATATATTTATTCCTTAATGTGTAGTGATTAATGTTATGTTGCACTTAAGATACTTATTTTGGTTCATATTTTGCTTTAGGTACAAGTTGTAGGAATAAGAACCAAAATTAACTAAATATACATCCTTAGAGTTATTATATTGATGTTTGATTTTGTTGGCCTTCTTGGAGTAAGAAGAAGATGAATTATGATGAATATGGGACAAAAAATGGAATAATTAGAGTTATTATAACTTACATAGTCATGTATGGGAATGGGTAACTCATTGGAAACGTTTACAAACTTGAAGACGTTGTTTTGCAGCCTTGAGACCTACACGCCTGTGTAGAGACTTACAAGGTTGTGTAGGTGACTTACACAATGGTGTAAGTTGGCTTTGTATCTCTATGGGATAGTGTAACTCATTGATTTTTGCAAAATTAATATACATGGTCACTTATACGCTTGTATAGCTAACCATTCATAATCACGTAATCCTAATTTTGCACTATAAAAGGGCATTTAAGAGGCCAAAAAGGGTATGAAGATATTACAAACTCAAAAGGAGGCAAATTCATTTCCCTTTGGAGAGCTATGAGGAGCTAAACTTCATTTTTCCATTTCAAAGGGGATATTAAGGCTGACGAACATGATTAGGCATTGATTAATCTAGTGAAGTTGTTCTTAAATCTCTTTTAGGATTAAATATGTTATTCTGTGTTTAATGTTTTTAATTTATATATGAACGATTTAGATAGGCCTACTAGATTGTTCATATATGAATTCATTGCTAAAATCTTGATTGTAATATGTAATCATTGTACATTTAATTCACTTATGGTAAACTAATGGTCGAGCATCATTAGGGATAACGTAGCATAGGTTAAATGACTCAAGCTTATATGGTTATTGCCTATATCAACTTGTTCTCCTATTTCCTAATGCAGTTGTCACACTAAATTTGGAAAGCTTATTCTAGGTTTTCTGATAGCTAGAATTAATTAAAGAACTTTTAATTAGATACAACCTAGGGAAGAAAATAGGATTAATTGAGCTTGTTATTAATCTATGGTTAATAGTTTCAAAAAGAGGTACGATAACAATATGAAGATTGATTTTACACATTCGTGTGAAGGTTAAGATTAAACTGCAAACTGGATTTAAAACCCATTGATTAATTTCATTAATTTTGTATTGTTTGATTTGATTTGTCTTCAATAGTTTAGTTTTACTTTTATTTTTGTTAATTGAATTCATCAAACCCCCCATTGTAAACATTGTTTTATTTATTACAAAAGCTAAACACACATTATCTATGGATACGATCCTTTCTCACCACTACAACAAATTTAGTTATACAAAGTTAGGTTTTATCTTTTAGTGTGTTTGACTCGTATTATCTATCTCTTCGCCACTTCATAACATTATCGCATTCACATGGTTCCTCAAATTTGGTTTAGTATATATGGATAAAACACCTAACACTTTGATTTTATAGATGTAAACCTCAGTTGAAGCCATAAATTTTATAAGAACTTCCTTAATATGTTGGTACTCCTTTTGTTATAGTTACTGTAAAAATCCAAATGAAGTGTAATCGTTCCATACAAAGTTGTAATAACTGCTACACTTTAAATTATAAGTATTCTCATATGGAGTGTCTTAAGACTAGTTCTCCATACAAATTGGATGCCCCTATATATAGTCCAGTGTCAGACATTCATGATTAGGGTGGTTACCCCCACAAATGTCATAACATGTCAGTTAAGCTTCCAAAATTACCATAATAGATGGTATACCATATTTCCCCTAAGAACATTGCCCTCTCCATCTTTTCATTTTTGTGTGTGGCTATAATAACAAATGTCCAACTCCTATGAACAAGCCATATCACAATATCAAAACAGAGAGCTCTAAGAATAAATAAATAAAAAGAAAAAGAAAAAATTAAATGCAAAAGAAATAATGGTTAGATTAATAGAAGCTAAGGTTTCCAAATATCCTAGTCTATGAAAATGGTGTCAAAAACTTGGCAGACTCATATAATGATTATATGTAACTTAATTCCTTTATTCTATAGATTATCTAAGGTCAATGCACCTACAGTTCTATATTATAGGACTTTGAATACCAAGTGTTGATCCTACAAAGACTGTGAGTGCTATTAATAACTCTTTTCTTATTATCTAACCGATAATTGAGGTGATATTGATAAATGAGATTTAAAATAAGAGAAAATAAATATCAATATATTCAAATAAGCTTAAATGGAAAGAGAATGAAAAATTAGCCAATAAATAAATGGTACCTAGAATTTGAATTCCTCTTAGGACTTCTCGTGCAATTATGATTTCACTAATCAATTTAACAAAAAGTTTATTAAACCATGGAAATTCCTCAATTATGCTACTATCATCCTCAAGACTATTAACACCTAATTTTAGGTTGATTAATTGAAATCTCTTTTTTACTAAAACCCTTATAATCACATTAATCGATTTATGAATGTCAATATTAGATTTAACCCTAATATGAAAGATATATGTTGACCTATCTTTAGGTTTGCATACAGATCCTTTTAATTATGTTATATCTATTCATACTTTAAATTTTCCAATCTCAATTGCATGAAATCATATATGAATCAACATGCAGTAATCCAAGAATAAATAAGAACATATAATTAATTCTTAATAAAACTCAAGAATAAATTAATTAAAATGAAGTCACTACGAGATCCATCTTGTGGTTTATATAATCCATTTACTAAAAGGAATTTAGATCATAATATATAAACAAATATTAAAACTAAAAATTAAAAATTAAGAATGACAGAATTGAAATTCTTCAAATCTCCAAAAACTTCCTTATAGTTTTATGAAAATTGCTCTAAAGGGTTTCCTTGGTTGTTTTTCATGCTTTATATCATTCTAAGGTTTCTCAATATGTTTTCCCAGCCTCTTCATTCTTTTGCCACTCAATATTATCTTTTAAATTTTGAAATTTAGATTTTATAAGATACATAGGCATCAACATAGGCGTGTTAATGGCTTTGTTCTTCAAATAAATATGTAACACTTTTCAAAGCTAAAATATGCATAGACACATGTGTGTACCATCAATATGACCTTCTTACTACTTAACATAGGTGTATTACATAGTAAACACTCAACACACCTCAAAACTCACAAACACGACCATGTATACTATCATGCACTCAATAAATCAATCAAAATAACTCCAAATTACTCCAATCGTTTCTGAATTTGTTCCTTTATGCTCGAAATGAGTGAATTAGACTGTATAAATAAAATCCAAAAAACTTAAGTATGAAAATCAATAAAAAAACTTAAATAAGCAAGCAAAATGCATTAAACATGTCTAAATCATCATTTATCATATATCTTTTAGTTAATAGAAAAAAATGAGTACTAGTCAATCCTTAAGGAGCATTATACATGTTGACAAGCTTACTATACCCAATTTCTCATATTGGTTTCGTAACTTGATAATTATTCCTAAGAAAGAAAAGAAACTATATGTTTTTTATACTATTGTTCCATTAGAGTCTAGTTTTGGATGTAACTAATGAAGTTTAGGAGAGATATCAATGTTATATTAATGATATTAAATAAGCTACACGTGTGATATTGGCCATTATGTCTTCCGAGCTTTAGAGGAAACATAAGAACATGGATGCTTCTACTATAATTTTACATCTTAATAGGTTGCTTGGTGTAAAAGTAGGGCAAAGAGATATTAGTTTCTAAAGCATTATTTCATTGCAAGATAGTAGAGGGATCTTCTGTAGAGCTACGCATACTGAAGATGATTGACTATATTGAAAAATTAAACTAAGTAGGATTTGTCATAGACCATGATTTAGCATTGATATGTTGTTATAATCTCTTAGTTAGATCTTTTCACAGTTTGATATGAACTTCCATATGAACCAAAAGTATCTGCCATTTCCTAAACTACTAAATATAATCAAGATTGTAGAGGGACACCTTAAGAAGGAATACATTTATGTTTTTATAATATATTCTTTTAAGAATGGCTCCAAAAAGAATAAGAACAAGAAATAAAAGGCTTTTGCTAAATTATTAAAGGTAAAAGGTGGTGTTAAAAAGAACAACAATGATAAGGGCATATGTTTTCATTGTGGAATTAATGGACACTAGAAGAGGAATTGTAAAGCTTATCTTAGTAGCCTGAGAGCTAAGAAGCTTAAGGACTCCTGAGGGCCTAAACATAGTAGCAAGCTACTTAGGCAAGTCCTTATGGATTAACGAAAATAGTTTTATGAGAAAATGTATTGGTTTTGCAAGGATATGTATCAACATGGACATTTCAAATAAACTGAAGGAAAGTATACCAATAATGAGACTGTCAGCTGAAAACACACTTAAAGAAGAAAAAGTGTATGTTATTGATCAATGGAGACCTCCATTTAGAGCTCAAGGAGAGGAAAGGAACCAATAGGAAGAGTTTTATAAAAAGGGGATAAATTTGAGATAATGGGCCAGGAGGAAGTTAATCTAAAAATTACTGACAACCTTTTGCCCTTAATCTTAAGTGGATAAAGACAATACCCTCTCCAAGAAAAGGTAGATTTCAACACCAATCAAAAGAACTAAAAGTGTCCTTACAATTTCTGCACCACTTCGACTCTAATTTCTATACTAAAGGAGGAAGAGCAACCACAAGAAGGAAAAATGGAGGAAATTTTTGAGAAGATGCAAATGAGTAGATCTATAAGAGCAACATAAAAGCTTCAAAGGTAAAGGTATTCTGAAATGATTCTTATTGTTTGGAATGTGAGGGGACTAGACTGCCTATCTAAACTCAATGCTTTAAGGGATTTTGTGTTAAGGAAGAAGCCTTTGTTAATTTGTTTTATTAAAAATAAGAATAAAAACTTTAATAAACTGAACTATTTAGGATCACAATAGAAATTACTCTTCAACCATCAATACCATAGCTTTGAAAGGATTATCATTTGCTACAATGATGATATAGTGAAAGTGAAGCAACTCGAGGAAAGTGAGCAACTTATACATTCCAATATGATCTTTAAAATGGAGAACTCTTTTATAAATTGAACCTTTTTTATGGTTTAAATAATATCACAATCCCAATACTTTAATTTGTCTGACTAAATCTTGCTCAATATTCGTTTTATGTGGCATAACTTGATCTTAGATAAATCATGATAAATACGCGTGGTTGTTTATTATTGGTATTTTCGACAATTTCAGCCAAGGATAATAAGAACCATAAAGACATAAAGTTGAAATATGTACCTGAATTGAAAGTACAATTATGGAAACATATCAGTTATGGAGCTGGAATGCCACCGACAAGAGTAAATGTCAATCTAATAGTAGTTTGCAAAACAAAAGCACCCTAAAGGACTAAACAACCTGATTTCTCACAATTCACAGGCCTTAGAAGGTAATGAAGAAAACAAATGACAAAGGAAAAATCCATCCTAGTAGTCAATCCAAATCCAGGCTTCTTCTGCAACAAAATCTTCACCACACCTTCATAAACTCTCTATCTCGATGAAGGAGCAGGGCAATCAGAGATAAGAGAGGAAGAGTATTACCCAAAATACACTACACTAAAATAAGGAGATTTTAGACGCTTATGCCTGCACACATCTAATAATTTTCTTAAATAATCTAAAATTTGGTGGAGTTTTTAGAAATTTATTTAAGACAGTAAAATTTGTCTAAAAATATACTAAAAAAGAGTCTAAAACTTTCAAAATTTCCAATTGGCGGGACAAGAATTGGTGCCTTTTATAATTTGT
>JAOTAY010000009.1:8334537-8357272 GCA_025629805.1 Erythroxylum baracoense | reverse complement strand
TGAAAATAGGGTATGTTATGCTAGCATCTAACCACTTTATTATTTCCTTCTTTGTAACTTCTACGATAGGAGGGTCTAATCTACGTTGGACTTCTCTAATGGGTTAGTTTTTCTTTTAGGAGGATCCTATACATACAGAAGGTTGGGCTAATTCCTTTTATATCAACTATATCCTCTTATCGGAATATTCTTCCCGTAGGGGCCCAAACCTTACCTTGTTGTTTAAGGGAGGTCTCCCTTGATAAGTGACCATTATGGAATCCTCAATAAAGTGTCATTTTTCCCTAACCTCACGATGGAGATAGCATCCGAAAGCTACTTATTCATGATCACACTTACACAAACTCTAACATAATCAATCCTTCTCCTTCTAGTTGTAGTTTCGTCGATCCACACATAATGGTCTCTCATTAAAACTAACCAATACACTTGATCCTTTAGTGGACCGATATTCTAATAGAACATGATGTATGCTGATCCACAATGAAACGCTTTCAATAGATAAAATTTCGGGAGGAAAGGGCAAAGGAGGAACATAGGGTGAGCTTGGACACAAACGAGTTGAGCAAGGGACACAGAGGGGAAAGAAGATAGAGTGAAACGACCAGAGAAGTTAGCAGGAAGTTCTAAGGAGCCTCTAGGAAGAATACTGCCGACTGGAGGAAAAAAACAAAAGAAGAAAGCTAAAGAGAGCAAGGTAGCGAAGGTGAAAGAAAACAGAAATAGAAACAGAAACAAAGGACAAGATCAAAGGGAACATGGTGGATACAAGTTAAAAGAGGAAGGAGGAACAAGGAGACAAGGAATCATCTCACATCGTTAGCTTAGCGAGTATATCTATCTTGAATTACGATGGACTTGTTGAGCAGCAGAGATGCCCCTCCAATAGTAACTTAATCAGCTGATCCCCTCCCTAAGAATTCTGCACGATAAGATAAAATTTATTATTTGTTATATCATAAAATTAAGGTTATCTTTTTTGTTTTTTCGCTACCAGTAACAATTTCCGAATAAGTGTTAAGGCTGCCGCCGTGAGATACACGTGTGCTGTCCTTTTCGTTATGTACGAGTGGTTGTCTCACTCTTGTAATAGAGTGGCTCATTTGGATGTTGTGTATTACGGCTTGAATAAAATATTATTACAGATGAAGGGCTTTTTGTTACTTTATTACTTGGACGATGGCCTAGGCTGACGCCCATTCCAGAGACCATAGGCAAAGCCTTGGCACTGGAACTGACAGAGGGCAGCACTTTGGTCCTACCGGCCACTGTTTTTCTTCAATTGTATTTTGATCCATGTGAATTATTCATGATTCAGCATTAAAATTTATATATAAAAGCTTTAACTCTATTGTAAATAAATTAAGTTTCTCAAATTAATTGTTTTTAGATTCTCATGCCGTCATTCCTTCTCTTGAAGTGGCTCGTATCTTCCAATTAGAATCAGACAATGAAGAATCTTTTGGACATTTTGTTTTTGAAGATGCAATTATATGCCTGAATCGAAACACAACGGACAAGTTAGTTAGACTCTTTCAGTGGCTAAATACAAACAGGTGAAGCATTGAAAATTTATCCAGTTTATTAAACAAGCTTAAATGGTATTTGAGTTGGCAATGTGGAAGAAAAATACACACACGTGTGGTTAAGTCGCGTGGAATGGGTTGGAGCTGGGTCTTCATGTTGCACATATTGTATAAAGGGCAATGGGAGGAACAGACTCATCACGTTATTCACTTGTCACACAATGAGACCTGTACTTCACCTCTTGCCATTTCTTATTTTATGTCTATTGCTGCTGAGGCCATCCTTTGCCTCCAAAAAGGTAAGCGTTCAATTTCTCCTTGGGATGGAATGGAACACATTCTTTATTACACATTCTTTCTTTTTTCTTTTAATTTGTACTGTAGGCGTATATTGTGTACCTTGGAGCACACTCACTACGTGAAGCTGAATTCTCATTGGAAGAGCTAAATCCAGCGACGGAGGCTCACCACGAATTTCTTGGATCGTTCCTGGGAGGGTATTGACTTTTTTTTCAAGTACTTATTCAGATAAGATTGACATTAGTTTCGGTTTTAACTTCAAAAATAAAAACTCTCAATTTCTACTTCCAATGGAAACAGTAGGGAGTTGGCCAAAGATGCCATCTTCTACTCGTACACAAGGCATATCAATGGTTTCGCTGCAAATTTGGAAGAAGAAGTAGCAGCTGCGATAGCCAGTGAGTGCTTGAAAACTGCTTACCCTGCTTTGCGTCTCTTCCCTTACTCTGTTTGTTTGAGTTATTGTAATCCTTGTCCAACACAGGGCATCCAAGTGTAGTGTCAGTGTTCTTGAACCAAGGAAGGAAATTGCATACAACTCATTCATGGAGCTTCCTGGGATTGGAGCAGAATGACGGCATAGTTCCTTCGGACTCACTTTGGAAGAAGGCAAGATTCGGCGAAGATGTGATTATCGGAAACCTTGATACAGGTACGTAACCAGACATTCAAACAATTTCCATTTGGCTGTTTCTGAAGTCAACTTGATTAGTTAGTTTCTTAGCCAAGGCACTTGGTTTAAGATTAGATCTAAGTTATCCAACTTGAACACACTTTTGAATATTTTTTAAGTTGACTAAACTGGCATCAAATGACTTGGTCGAAGAAAAAGGCAAGAGTTTTAGATTTCTAGACGACAGTGATAAGCATAAATAAAGCGCAAGTCTTCTCGCTTTTCCTGACTTATGAGGTGCATTCATTGACCAGCCGACTCGAGCCGCTGTTTCGTAAACCCATTTTATTACAATGAACCACCAAGTTGACTGGAAATAAATTGTGTACATCATTCTTTTTATTTAAACTCCAAAATTGGGGTTTGAAATTTACTTAATCTTCAAGTTCATAATTTAATTATTAGGATCAAGTAAATGAGTTGTCTGCGTGAAGATGTCCAAATCAAAATATGCTAGTTCTGAAAATGGTCCAAGAATGAAGCAGAATCATCATCTTTCAAGCAGTGAGCGTGCATTTTGGATAACGAGTCACGAGCAAGAGTTCATTGCTGTTATGTTTCTTTTTGTGATACACCTTTCAACTCTCTTTGCCCTACTTAATTTTTCTCTATGATGCGCATGCGGTAGGCGTCTGGCCAGAGTCAAAAAGCTTTAGAGATGGAGGGTATGGACCGATTCCTTCAAAGTGGAAAGGAATATGTCAGACTGGGTCGGATCCTAGTTTCCACTGCAACAGGTTTGCTTCTGTTTCACACTTTACAAATCATTATCTTCCCCACAACTTACTCTCCTACGTGTCATACTCTTAATCATGGACTCCCAGTACAGCTTAATTAGCCATTACAAATGCTAATCTTGCACTCAAAAAGGGAATCGCCCACCGTAAGCGCCCCCACACCCTAGGTGCCCCAGATTACAAATGCTAATCTGGTTTGTGATGAGTACGCCCAAGTAGACTAAATTAGGTTTTTGCATTTCCATTTTGCCCCACTTAAATGTCAATGAACTCGGAGCCAATAAAAATCTGGTAGCTGATTCATTTTGGTCCAACCTTGGTGGGCATTCACCATTTAGCCCGCATATCTATGAAGTTGACTATTGCATGGATGGGGTCTGGGAACAGTTGGCATCAACTTTCCTTTAACGGTTTGTTTGGAGTTTTCTAAGAAAGGTGCTTATCTTTCTGTCATCTAGAAATCCTCCAATCTTGGACAAAATCCGTTAGACTTGGTAAATGAGATTCACAAAAATTGAATGGCTAAGATAACATGAGAACGGGAGAATTAGATAAGAAGATCAAAGAATCTTCCTCCAACTTTTATGTCATTTTTCTTTTTTCTTGTTCTTGGGATGAGGAGAAGTTAAAAGAGTTCAAATTTATGATGTCAACTTGACTTTTTATTGAGATAATAATCAACATTATCTTTAACACCTATTTAAAATCTTTTATGAACATAAATATCATTATCATTAACATCAAGTTGAAATCTTTTATTGACATAATTATCATCATTAACACTAGTTGAAATTCCGCTAAGGTGCAGTGTTTGAGAAGATTCAATGGTTTATGAGTTCTTAAACTGGTCATATGTTTATGAGTTCTTGCCTAGAATGATGCAGCCATTTTATAATCTTAAACTACAAAATCTGCTGTCCAAGATCATGAAATTAGTCTGTGATTAAGATAATTTATTTTTGAAGCTACCAAGTGATTGCAATTTAAAGATATTTGGATCTCAATTTTACCGAATGAAGAATTCTTAAAATAGCCACTGTGATCTAAACATCACCGATAACTTATGTAATTTTTTTTAGGAATTAATTTCTTCTTCTCCAGCACATAATGTACTCTCTCGGGCAGAAAGTTTTATTTTCTTTAACATCATGTCTGTGCACATGAGCTTAGTTTTCTGTGCAAACTGGTATTTCCTTTTTAGAAAATACTGAATAGGTTGCTTGTTGTGTTAAACTACTAAATCATATCTGGTTTTCTGTTGCTGCCCTCTATTTCGAGACCTAGCCACGTACTAGTATAGTATATAGTATTCTTGATTCATATTTTTTGATGCTTCCAACAAATCTTGTTTGTTAAATTGTAAGTAGCCCCTCTGTAGATAGTTTATTGAACTCTCCAGTGTATTTTATATGTGAAGGAAGCTCATCGGAGCTAGGTACTTCAACAAAGGATATGCTTCTGTAGCTGGTCCGCTCAATTCTTCCTATAACAGGCCTCGAGATGGGGATGGCCATGGATCACATACACTATCAACAGCAGGTGGAAACTTTGTAGCAGGAGCCAGTGTCTTCAACTTTGGCAAAGGAGTAGCAAAAGGGGGTTCACCGAAAGCCCGGGTGGCTGCATACAAGGTGTGTTATCCCCCAGTTAATGGTAATGAATGCTTTGATGCAGATATATTGGCTGCATTCGATGCTGCTATTGACGATGGAGTTGATGTTCTGTCTGTGTCACTGGGAGCCAATCCTACTCCATTCTTCAATGACAGTGTCGCAATTGGCTCTTTCCATGCTGTTAAGCGAGGAATTGTAGTTGTTTGCTCTGCTGGAAATTCTGGTCCAGCTGCTGGTACTGTATCCAATGTTGCACCGTGGCAAATCACGGTTGGCGCGAGTACGATGGACAGGGAATTCCCAAGTTATGTAGTCCTTGGCAACCACTTGAGTTATAAGGTGTCTTTCTCCCTTTCTACTGCACTTCTTGTCATTTTAGTAACAATATCTTCCTCTGCATTTCCTGTAACATTTACATGATTATTATATCTTAAGCAGTGAGTTCAATGCATTTGGTTTCACAGGGACAAAGTCTATCGGATACAGCCTTACCGACCAACAAATACTTCCCACTTATGAGTGCTGCTGATGCTGCAAGGCCTAATGCATCAATTGCAGATGCGTAAGAACCTAAACAATGCACGTTATGATTGATATTCAAATCGCTTACACTCAGCTAGATGGCTTATTATTTATGCTTCAGATGTTAAACCTTGCAAACAATGTGTTATGTCAGTTAGCAATTTAAAATTTGATGATTATCACAACGCAGTCTATTGTGCAAAGATGGAACACTGGATCAGGAAAAGGCTAAAGGAAAGATCTTGGTCTGTCTTCGAGGCATAAATGCAAGGGTGGACAAGGGTAAGCAAGCTGCTCTGGTGGGTGCCGTAGCAATGGTTCTTGCCAATAGTGAACTAAATGGCAATGATGTTAATGCTGATCCTCATGTCCTTCCTGCTACACAACTGACGTACTTGGACGGCGTTGCTGTCTTCAATTACATCAATTCCACCAAGTAAAAATGATATTACTTCTTCAGTCTTGGTTGATATAGAGGACAACCAAGCAAAATCTTGATGTCTTTGCATCCTATTAGGTGGATTTTTCCTTAATAACTTCAAAATTTCGTCAGGTTTCCTGTAGCCTACATTACACACCCAAAAACACAAATTGGTACGAGGCCAGCCCCTGTAATGGCAGCTTTTTCATCAATGGGACCCAACATCGTTACGCCAGAGATTCTAAAGGCACTAACAACATCTTAATCCATTTATTAAAGATGATTTTCATTATATTCTAAACTTGCATATTCAATCACCTCTTTTTGCAGCCTGATATCACTGCGCCAGGAGTAAATGTTATAGCAGCCTACACAGAAGAACAAGGGCCAACAAATCAAGCTTTTGACACACGACGAGTTCTATTTAACTCGATTTCAGGAACTTCAATGTCATGTCCTCACATCTCAGGAATTGTTGGCCTTCTTAAAACTCTCTATCCAAGTTGGAGTCCCGCAGCAATTAGATCAGCGATAATGACTACTGGTAATTTTACTAGTCCTTTTACCTAAGGTGATGTTGTTGGTCACATTTCGGTATATGGATCACGAACAATGCTTATAAACTTATAGTTACCAGTTATATGCAGTAACTTTGTTTACTAACATTTGCAGCAGGGACAAAGGACAGCTATATGGAGCCAATTCTCAATGCATCCTACTCTAAAGCAAATGCATTCAACTACGGGTCAGGACATGCAAGACCTAACCAAGCTATGGATCCAGGACTAGTTTATGACTTGAATGCTACTGATTACTTGAACTTTCTTTGCGCACTGGGGTACAATGGAACGCAAATTTCATCTTTCTCACAGGCTCTGTATACATGCCCCTCCGAGCCCATTGACCTTGCCAACTTCAACTATCCTTCTATCGCAGTCCCTAGATTCACTGGCTCAATCACCATAACTCGAACAGTTAAAAATGTTGGCTCTCCAGGAACTTACAAAGTTGGTATCAAGAAGCCTAATGGGTTATCTGTTTCTGTTGAACCAGAGAGCTTAGTGTTCAAGAAAGTTGGCGAAGAGAAAAGCTTCAAGGTGACACTGACAAGTAAGCAAGGCAACGCAGGGAAGGACTATGTATTTGGGCAATTGGTATGGTCAGATAATAAACACTTTGTGAGGAGTACTATTGTGGTGAAATGGTGATAGGGCAGACCTAAGATTATAGACTTACTAGCCGGCTTCGGCTACATCTAAATGCTTTGGTTAATGCATCTAGCAATGCCTTTCTCTAAGTAATGCTCAAGCAAAGTTGATGTCATCTGAGTCATATGAAAAGAAATAAGTTAATTATATGACAAGTCATTCGAACCACTTTCTTTGATCCTCTTTTTGGTGAATTTAAAAGTAGCTGATCATTTATATCCACCGAATAATTAAACATATTTTTCAGCAATTGAAATAGACTAAGCTGGAGGGACGGTGTGGTGTGTTTGGTCAATATCTGATAATTCCAAATTCAGATTTTGGTAGATGCCTGAAATGCCTACCTGTTGATGTTTTGATTGTTCCAAAACTTGAATATTCAGTTACCAACGTTTCATGTAACATCCATCATTTTATTATACTTTTATTACGATAACGTTTCTTATATTCATGTCTTTTAATTGCCATTGTTATTGACCTCCAACTTTCTTTTTTTTCAATATATATATATATATATATATATACTTATTGTGTGTTGGTTTTTCATATACACAGACACATGCTACTCTACTCTCTAGCTTTGTCAACCTCACACCTCTCCCTCCTTTTCTATATATATACAGAGGTATAGAAGAAGCTTATAACATCTGAAAACATCATTCTTTTTGTCTTAAGGCCAGTGTAACCCATCTTCTTCAAATATACTCTTTTTCTTGGTTCTTCTGCCTAATTCTTAGAGACAGTTTCTACTTTACCCTTTGAAGTACACCGAAGCTGGTGGAGAATGTGTTAACCTCGGGGTCAGATCTCATTGTCCTACTGCACTATAGAGAGGGAATTTTTGACTTAGGACATTGATTTTTCACTACGCCTTGCATTTCAGATCAGTTGTTTCAATTTTAGTTATTACTACTATTTTCTCTAACAATCTAAGTCAGAAATTATTTATTTCGTTGCTACCGTTTGTTGGAAATTATTGCGATTTTGTTGCTGCCTATTTATTTTGGTAAAAGTTAGAATACAGTGTTGTTTTCTTTATATTATTGATTATTTTGTATGAGACATTTCTGCTTTTGGATTTAATATATCGTCTGCAAATAAGACCAACGTAAGTTCTGCACTTACTGTTCCCCACATAAGTTCAGCCCCTATCACTGTAACCCTGAAAATTATACTTGACCTAACTAGATTAGAGCCTCCAGATGAGAGAAATTTTAAACGATAGTTTGAGAAAATTTTGTTTTACTTTAAACAATACTTTAAACAATACGAAATCAATTATGTACCGTTTCAAGATATTCCTAGTGACAATACGGACCCTAAGACTACTAAGGATAACCGTATCATTAGGGGAGTGTTGCTCAACCATATGATCAACCCTTTGTTTGATATCTACTACAAGTATAAAATTGCTAAGGAAATTTGAGATACTTTAGAATTGAAATATGGGACAGAAGATGCCGGTATTAAGAAATATGCAATTACTAGGTGGTCAAAATTTACCGTTATTGATGATAAGCTTATTATGGACCAACAACACGAGTATGAAAATCTAGTTGTTGAAATCCTTGCCGAGGGTATGAATATATATGAGTTGTCTCAAGCTAATGCCTTTATTGAGAAACTACCTGCCTCATAAAATGAATATAAAAGGCATAAGAAGAAAGACATGAAGCTTCAGGAGTTTATAGGACATATAAAGATTGAGGATGCCAACCGTGCATAAGATAAGACTAAAATACTCACCTTTGTCCTTACTGTTAAGGCTCATGTGGTAGAATATAGAAACGCTAATAACTTCAAAAAGAATGGTGGATAAAACAAGTCTTTTAATAACAAGCAAGGTTAGTTTAAGCGCAAAAGGATTGATGGTGACTATTGGTGGTACCACAAGCAAGGCCATCATGCTGCCAATTGTCAAGCTAGAATTAACTATGAGAAGAAAGGCCAAGGATAGAAACTGTGATAGTTCGGGAAAGGAAACCAAACGGGGTACCCATAGGGTAACCAGAAGAGCTTTAGTAAACCTCAAGCTAATATGGTTTAAGCTGGTGATGACGAGGAGATCATTACTGCTATGGTGTCTAAAGTCAACCTTGCTAGAAATTTGGTCAAGTGGATTGTTGACAGAGGAGCCACACGCCACATCTGCACCAACAAGGAATTGTTCAAGGAGTTGAATGAAGTTATTGATGGTAAATTTGTATACATGGGCAACTCTAGTAGAGTTCCTGTCTAAGGAGTTGGCAAAGTCACTCTCAAACTCACTTCTGGAAAAGTGTTGGCATTAGAAAATGTTTTATTTGTTCTTGACGTTCGCAGAAACTTGATTTCTGGTGCATTGCTTAACAAAGCCAGTGTTAAACTGACCATTGATTCTAATAAGCTAGTTCTGACTAAGAATGGAAAATTTGTTAGAAAAGGGTTTTGTAATGGAGGCTTATTTGTACTTGATGTTGAAATGAATGCATCTACTTCTTCTGATTATATTGTTAAGTCTTTAGACCTATGACACTCTAGACTTAGGCATGTGAATGTGAGGTCAATTAAGAGGATGTTAAGCTTAAACTTGTTATCTAACTAGATCACTAATGAAATAGAAAAATGTCAAATTTGTGTTGATGCTAAATACTCCAAGAAACCTTTTAAATCAGTGACCGAGAGAGAGTCATAATTGTTGGACTTGGTGCACACAAACTTGGATGATCTTAAGAATTATATAAGTAAAGGAGGCATGAGATATTATATTACCTTTGTGGATGATTATTCTAGATTTACTAAGATTTACTTATTGAAAAATAAAAGTGATGAAGAGGAAATGTTCATGAAATACAAAGCTGAGGTTGAAAACTAATTATAAAGGAGAATTAAGAGATTAAGGTCTGATCGAGGTGGTGAGTATAATACTAATTTTCTTGCTGATTATTGTGAAAAAGTTGAGATTATTCATGAGCTTTTAGCCCCTTATATACCTGAGTAAATGGAACAGCTGTGAGGAAAAACCTAATACTTAAGGATATGATGAATGCAATGTTGATTTCCTACGGTTTAGCTGATTTTATGTAGGAGGAAGCTATTCTTTCACCTTGTTATGTTCTAAATAGAGTCCCTCATAAGAAACTAGATCAAACCCCTTATGAAATTTGGAAAAGTTATCTACCTAATTTGTGTTTTTTAAAAGTGTGGGGGTGTCTTGTTAAGGTTGTAAGAGGAAGAAAATTAGGCCTAAGACCATTGATTCAATTTTTGTGGGATATGCCTCTAATAATGCTGCCTATAGACTTATGGTTAAGGAAGAAAGTCTAACACTTATGGATCAATTATGGAGTCAAGAGATGCAGTATTCTTCGAGGATATATTTCCTATGAAAGTGAATGTGCAAGTCCTTAGAGAATTTGCCCCTAATTCTTCTACTAATGATGACATTGAGGAAGAGGAAATTGTTGAACTAAGGAGAAGTAAAAGAGCTAGAGTACTCACTAGTTTTGGTTCCGACTTTATTACTTCCTTTGTGGTGACAAAACCTGAGGAGGTAGATAATGTTTTTGTGGTGACTTATATTATAGAGGAAGATCCCAAAACTTATGAGGAAGCAATGAGATCTGTGAACGCTATGTTTTGGAAGGAAGCCATAGATAGTGAATTAGAATCAATGATGTCTAATAAAACTTGGGTTTTAGTTGATCTACCTCGAGGGTGTAAGACTCTAAAGTGTAAGTGGATTTTCAAAAAGAAATTGAGACCTGAAGGAACTATTAAGAGGTTCAAGGTAAGACTTGTGATTAAAGGCTTTAAACAAAAAGAAGGATTGAATTTTTTTGATACTTACTCTCTTGTTACTAAAATTGCATTTATAAGGATGTTGTTCACTATTGCCTCGGTATTTAAGCTTCATGTGGACCAAATAGATGTTAAGATAACTTTCGTGAATGGTGATCTAAATGAGGAAATTTATATGGTCCAACCCAAGGAGTTTAAAGTGCCTGGTCAAGAGCAAAAGGTGTGTAAGTTGGTTAAGTCTTTGTATGGACTTAAATAAGCTCCTAAATAGTGGCATGAGAAATTTGAAAGTGAGATTTTCAAACATGGTTTCACCTCTTGTGGTGCTGATGCTTGCATTTACGTGAAATCTGATATCAATGGTTGTATGATCATAACTCTTTATGTGGATGACATGCTTATTTTTTGTACTAGTTTATCTGTCATTTATACTACCAAGAGTTTGTTAAAGTTTTCCTTTGATATGAAAGATCTTAGACTTGTGGACTTTATTTTGAGAATCAAAGTTGATAGGACTGACTCTGGTTTTAGGTTGAATCAAACTCATTATGTTGAGAAAATTTTGAAAAAGTTTGTTTACTATAATGTTGATCCAGTTAAGACTCCCTATGATGCTAATGGTGCTTTAAAGAAAATTTTTGGTGATAGTGTGAACCAGGCTGAGTATATAAAAATTCTTGGTAGTGTGATGTTCTTGATGAACTATTCTCGTCCTGATATTGCATACTGTGTGAGTAGACTTAGTAGGTATACTCATAATCCTAGTCAAGAGTATTGGAATGCATTGATTCGTTTGTTAAGGTATTTGAAAGGTACTATGCATTATGGATTTTCTTTTGGTGGTCATCCTCCTATATTAAGGGGATATTCTGAAGCTAACTGGGTTACGAAGAGTGATGATATACACTCTACTAGTGGTTATATTTTTACCTTAACAGGAGCTGCTGTGTTTTGGAAATCATTCAAGCAAACGTGTATTGCGAGATCAACAATGGAGACTGAGTTTATGGCTTTGGAATTAGTAGGATGGGAAGTTGAGTGGCTAAGGAATCTCTTAGCAGATATCCCATTTTGGAAAAAACCAATTCCTTTTGTGTTCCTTCATTGTGATTCGCAGACTGCCATTCATGTTGCCAAGAACAAGGCATATAATGACAAAAGTAGACATATCAGATTGAGGCATAAAATTATCTGTACTTTAATTAGACATGGTGTAATTTCGCTAAGCTATGTCAAGTTAGAGAGAAACTTAACAGATTCGTTTACAAAAACTTTGAGTAGGAAACTAGTTTCAGAGCATGCTAAAGGGATGGGGTTGAACCCAATTGTGTAGTAACCTCGTGATGGACACCTATCTTGGGAAACCAAGTTCAATGGGTCAAACAAAGTTATGTGGTGACTACTTACTTGTACATTGTTTATAGAATAATACTGTTACACATTCAGTTGTTGAATTGCATCCCTTAGCATGATTTTACTGCGTTTGATGAGGTTGGATTGTTTAATCCTTGATGAGTTCCATAGCCTAAGTTTGGGTGGTGTGAGCAGTATACACTTGATGGATTCACCTACGTGATTGGAGGGGGGGAGGGGGCGCTAGCCACCCTTCTATGAGAGTATTGAGGCTATCTCTCTAGAGCGATCATAAGACCAGGGCATTTTGAGGTTGTTATTCTCTAGCAGGTTCTGTCTCTGATTCTCTTAGACACCAGATTCAAGACTTAGTTCACCTGGTTGTTCACCTATTTTTTTCTTCTTCTTCTAAACTGTTACAACTTGTTTCTCAAGTTTTGGACCAAGTGGGGTATTGTTGATGTTTTGGTTATTCCAAAACTTGAATACAATTTTTATTTTTCAGTTACCAACGTTTCATGCAACATCCATCGTTTTATTACACTTTATTACCATAATGTTGATAAAGTTTGTTATATTTATGTCTTTTAATTGCCATTGTTATTAACCTCTAAAATTCTTATTTTTCAGTATATATATATATCCATTGTGTGTTGGTTTTTCATATACACAAACATACGCTACTTTACTCTTTAACTTTGTCAACCTCACACCTCTCTCTCCTTCTCTATATATTTATAGAGGTATAGAAGAAGCTTATAACATCTGAAAACATCATTCTTCTTGTCTTAAGGCTAATGTAACCCATCTTCTTCAAATCTACTCTTTTCTTGGTTCTTCTGCTTAATTCTTGGAGACAGTTCCTACTCTACCCTTTGGAGTGCATCGAAGGTGTTAATCCTGGGGTTGGATCCCGTTGTCTTGCTGCACCGTAGAGGGAGAATTTCTAACTTAGGGCAGTGATTTTTCACGACGCCTTACATTTCAGATAAGTCGTTCCAATTTTAATTATTACTGCTATTTTCTCTAACACTATCTGCATGCGTGTTGTTTGACATAAATAAAATAGTAAACAAACTACAAGAGCAATGTGGAATTTTTAGAAAGCAAAATAGAGAGCGAATTTTAAGAGATTTGAGTTAATACTACCACAAGAAAAAACTTCCTATTTTGACTTATGAATTGGAAGATCGAAAGTGAAATCTCAATATATAGTTTGACTTTAACTTGTGAGTATCCTATCAGAAATTAGCATAAGTTGTAACATGTCTCATTACATACTGTATTGTGCTTATATACAAAAATACTATTACTCATTAAAAATAAGTAACAATTTCATTTTTATATGGAAATAAAATGATTGATTATGAAGAAAATTATGCTTTGGTACAAATTATAGTAAGATCTAGTACATGTAATACCAGTTTTATGCACACAAAATTTCATTAATCATTAAAGATAAGTAACATTTACACTTTAAAATGAGTATTATATCTAAGTATAAAGTATACAATGCCACAATATAAACTATGTGAAAACTTAATAAATTCAATACCATACCTATATACAATGCTACTTTTATTAATCATTTTAATGACTAGTTTTTGTTTTTAATAATTGATTTGTATTTTTTTAGTATAAATAAACTACATATGACTTGTAAGAAGTATGTTCGTCATACTAAAGAGTTGTTAAAAATCTTAAGAAGTTCAAGAATGTAATTTTTTTGTATCACATAACATACATTGAGCCTTTATTAATTTTTATGATAAAGAAAAGGATTTACTTTGTGAGGGTTTCTCTTAACCTTGAACAAGGTTTGTAAAAGGTTACACTTCACCAATAGCAAAGTAAGAAAATTGTAAGGGTTTCTCTTTATATGTGGCCAAAAAGATGTTGTACGAGAAGAAGATAGTAAATTCATAAGCGGAGCTTAGGAAGCGGATAAAGCAAAGGTTATTTTGTTAAACTATTATAAATTGATTTTCTCTCTATTTCCTTACTCTATTTTGTTATTGTTAAATTTTTTAATGATTGTTTTATATGCAGTTCCTACAATCATTCATAGAGTAATCAATTCACTTATTAGTTTAGAAATAGGGAAAAAATTTTGATCACATATAATTTACCTCCCTTCTTATATTCCATCAAGGACTGACAGTAATATTCATTGTTTTTATTTTCATGAATCTCTTTTTATCTCTCTTATCTTTGTTGGATCTTTATCCGTCCCTACTTTTTTTGTTAGATCTGTGATGTTCTCTTCTCTTAGATGAATCTTCATCATCTTCTCTTCTTATAATAGTAAAATTAGTGTACGCCTAAATACTAATAATCTACTAATTGATGGAGAATAGAAATAGGTAGAGAGCAAGCTATAGGGTTACAAGGAAGATTTGGACAATCTATAGAATTTCTAGATCTCATGAAATCTGTTGATAAGTCTTAATCCAACTTCAAGGAGAACTGAATTGTTCTCAATGAAAGTAGCTCCCTCGAGAATCAAAATTTTAGCCCAAACATTAGGTATGATGCAGAAGTTAATTCACCTTTAAGTTTCAAAAATTGAATATCAAAGTATAGTTTTACTAGTCTATCCAATTAAAGAAGTTTTTGAATCATATGGTTGGAATAACAAAGACCAAAATAGGAAGTTAAGTTCTATTTTCTTTCCTTAAACAATTATTATGGTTATTTTATAAGGGGCTTATTAGATCCTACATTTATTTTTCAGATTAAATTATTAAAGATTCAAGTATTTCTAAGTAAGCTTTTTATTTAAGCTTAAAATTTAGGTTTTTTGCTTATATCAATCCTGGTTAATAACAAGAACCAGATAATACTTTGAAGAGAAAAAAATTGGAATGATTATATAAAATAATCAAATCCTCCAGCATAGAAATGATTATTGCTAACTAAATTTTTAGTGGAGATCCTTGTTGGTTTATCCCCTCCAATTAATTGGCTAGTTGTACTTTAGTGGCATGATTATTTAAATGGATTCTTTAGATGTATATGATAAAGTCCATAAAGTAAATATGCATTGCAAATTAAGTTACAATGCAATCATAATTATGAAATTCATATTGTATTTATGTATTATCACTAAAATTTTCCTAGTCATTGTTTTATTAAGACTGGATATTAATAGAGCATAAAAAGCAATGTTGTGAATATCATACTGGACTTAGTACCAGATTGGGTTCTGGTACGGTATTGTACAGGTAACGGTGAATATCGAGTACCGTTTCAAATAATTTTTTAAATTTATGAAATAGTCCCTGATTTTTTTTAAATTGCAAAATAATCCGTTATATTTTACAGTTGTATTGTATACTTTATAAGTTTACATCAACCCTGTCTCCAAAAATCATAATAACAAATAATAACCACAATTAATATGAAATAACAATAATTTTTAAATATTTCACATATAAATAATAACCATAATTAATATAAAAAAGACAATCATCATCATACAAATATAAAATTAAGAACAATACAAAGTATTTAAAATATTACAATTTCATCATATAATAAATAATAATTTTATCAAAACATCCAATAACAAGAACAATAAATATCCTTAACTCTCAAACTATTACAATTTACAATAAGAGCTCGTGATGGGGAAACAATTAAGTAGAAGTTAAACTAGAAACAAAAACATTTACAATTACATTACATATATATAATTTAATATATACATCAAATACAAGTAAAACTGAAAGAAGAGGAAAAACAAAAACTTGGAACAAAATTCAGTCATTTACGAGAGGATACCCACCCATTATAACTACACTGACCCTAGTTATTATTTGATACAAAATCTTCATTATTGATGAGAGTTTCATGATCATTATCATTCAAATTCAATGCATAAAATAACATGTCAATGGTTTCCTAGCCAAGATTATCTTCCAAGTCATTAACATCTAACAAATCTAGTTTTTCATAAATCCAGTCTACCAAAAGATCAATATTATCAACAAAAATTGGATCAATTGAACTACTTGTGCTATTAAGACTCTTAGTAAACAATAAAATTTAATTATTAGAAAATTATAAGAAATTATATCAAAATTAGTAATGATAATAATATGATTTCTTGAAGCTTTAAATTGTAACAAACAAAAACCAAGTCATTTTTCCTCTTATGCTCCAATATATTCCTTTTCTTAGAGTGGATAAATTCAAATGTGCTCCAATTTCGTTCACAGTTTATTGCACTCACACATTGACTTAAAATCTGACTTGCAAACCCTTTCATTTTTGGAACATGATTTTCGAATTGATCCCATCAAGAAACTCTAAGTCGTAAGATAACAAAAGTAGCGTTATAAACAAAATAAATTGATAATTAATTTTCAAAAAATAAAAAAGGAAACAACTAATACCTGAATAAAGTTTTCCTCTTTGTCGAATAGTAATCGACATTCCAAAATCCCCATAAGAAAACTTATAAAGCTCCATTTATGAGTTTAAGAGATTTTGCATCGCGTCAATGCCAATAATTGTTGTAATAGTTAAAATCATTCCTCTATTAACTTCAGCTTGTTTAGTAAAATCCAGTCTAAAATAGACACTAGGATTCGAAAATGCCCTAGCTGTAAACAACGGAGAAGAAAGTTTTCTTCCCCTTCTTTTATTAATAATTGAAAGATACTGTGTGCATAAAGAAGCCTATGTTTCAGATTGGCCTTAATTGCTTCCGTCGCTCTCTCTATAACATCGAAAAAATTACCCATTGTTGACTTTTCTTCACTATCAACCAAGCAATGACTCACAAACTCAGATAACAAATTGGCATTGAGACCAAAATTCTCTATCTTTCAGTATAATTCTATAAACCTCCACTGACCTAGCATGTTGAGATGCAATTCACTTATCATTTGTAAACATTTGTCTTAACTCTTTCTTCATCGTAGCAAAAGACTGAAGTGAAACGAAATTTGTTGCAAATCTTGTCACAGTAGGACGACACAAATTCTTACCATTGGTAAATTCCTTTCTTATTAAATTCAATACCTATACACGATTATATATAAACTTGGTCATCATTTTAGCTTTCTGCATAGTCTCATTAATAATAAGAAAATACCTAGGATCTCCTATATTTTCCAGCTTTAGGTCAATGCAATATGTAACACAAGGGATCCAAAAAAGAATTATACTTATTTTGCAACCTTTTTCCTGCCTTTTTATAAGTTGAATCATTGTCAGTAATAAACTGAATAATATTTTCTAGTCCTACTTCATTAACAACTTCATCAAATAACTCAAACAAAGTCTTAGTATTCCTAATAAGGCCAGTTGCATCAATAGATTTTAAAAACATTGAGTCATTTGTAGAATAAACCAAGATAATAATAATAGGCTCTTTTCTCCTAGTTGTCCAACTATCACACATGATTATGTCCAACTATCACACATGATTGAACATTCATAAGCAGTCTAATTCACTCTTCTTTTTGCCAAATATCTTCTAATTTCAAAAACAAAACAACTCAAAAGTTTACCTCTTAAGTCATCAATTGAAGGACCTTTGTATCCCAGACCAATAAAAGGTTATTGCACCTACCATAAGTTGATAATAATTAGAATGAGAAGCATTGAATGATGAATATGTATCATACCACCATCTAGCTACTGCCATATCAACATTTTGAGTCATATCTCTTATTTACATTGCACTATGAATTGAAGGTTGGGCTCCAGGAGTTTTTCGTGGTGCAAAAAACCTAATCACCTACCTTTTTCTCTTCCTCATTTTAAGTTTAGGTGCTTCTTCTTAGGCCTAGGATAGAACACTACCACTACCACTACCACTACTACCTTCAACATTTCCATAATCACCATGGAAACTAACAAATGAACTTTCACGACCAATTTCAAAATTCAACCCTTCCCTTCTGTCTTTCTCATATTGCGATTCTTCAAGCAATGTTTTCATTTGCCAATTCACATCATGGCTTACTTTTTTACAGAGTTCTACATCTCCTTTAACCCTAGCTAAATGTTTCTTTAATTGGGTGATTCCTCCACCTTTCAAATGTTTGTTACAAAACAAGCATATAGTATGGTTTGTTGTCCTGGGAACCAATGCAGCATGAGCCTAAGCTAGATCATTGTATCTTCTTGAAGTGGTTTGATCAGGAGTACTTGAACTTCCTTCCATTTATCTGTAAAAATAAATGAATGCATATACCCAAATAAATAAAACATAATTTTATTACACAATACGCATGTCCATCTTATATAATATAACTCATTTTGTATGATTATATCATACACAATTCAATTTCATCTAACACAGCTCACCATTAGTCAAAAACTAACAATTCAAGCATCCAACATACATAATTAGACAAGCATGCAATAGTAACGTTGTCTCCACATTTTTATCTAAGCACATCACATATATGTTGTACCATCTAAGAGTTTTTTACCTTAATTATGTTGAAATATATGATTGATAAATTTGAATATATGGTGTAAGAATGAAATAATGAATCTATATATGCAGAGTAGATATATATCACTCCCATTGTACATTGGTTGTAAAATAACAATAAACAAAGATTATGTAATGTCGTGAATATTGAAACACAATAATATTATTATGACTTTAGTCATATATATATATATATATATCTGTGTGTGTGTGGTTTGTGTGTGTGTGTGTGTGTGTGTGTCTGTGTGGTGTGTGTCTACATTTAACAGGATTTATAGGTCTTAAGACTTAATCAATATGATTATTGTGATGGTCCCAACCAGGTAACTTGATTGTGATATCTTAAATATAGAGGAAATTATTAAAACTTAATTTCCAAAAATTTCAGCCATCACAATTCATAATTCACAAAACGTACATAAATAATTTTCATTTTCAACAATTTCAACCATCGTAAAACATAATATAAATAATTTCCATTTCCAACAATTTCCAATAATTTCAATTCAACCATTATAAAACATACATAAATAAATTCCATTTCCAACATTTTCCATTTTTAATAATTTCCAAGAATTTCATTTCGAAAAATTTCGAACAATTTCAATTCAAACAACACAAAACATACATAAACAATTTCCATTTTCATTTCTAACAATTTCCAACAATTTCAAAATTTCAACTTAACCCTCACAAAACATACATAAATAATTTTTATTTCCAACAATTTTGAACAATTTCAATTCAAGCATCACAAAACATACATAAATAATTTGCATTTCCAATAATTTCTAACAATTTCAGTTCAACCATAACAAAACATACATAAACAACCAAATATAATGCAATTGCTTTTCAAATTTCAGAGAAAAAAACACACTAAAAAAATCACAAATCCAATTCAATGTTGGGTCGGGTCGGGTCGGATTTGGATCTAGATCTATTTCAGATCTGGCGATTTCGGGTAGAGTTGACAGTTGAGAATGTTGCAAGAGATCAGTTATGGCAATGGTGGACCACTGGAAGGTGGTGGCGTGGTGTGGTGGCATCACTAGCATGGAGGAGACCCGAGAGTAGTGACTGCCTGACTGGTTCGGTGGTGTGTGGTTGTGTGGAGGAGACTGGACTGTTGTCGTGGTGTGATGGTCGCCGTCGAAGTGGGGGTGGTGGCAACAGTGAACGAAGAGAGCTTGAGAGTGTGTGAGAGAGAAATAAAAGAATGGGAGAAGGAGAGAGCAGCGAGTGACTGTCGGCGGGGGGTATATGACCAGTATTTTGAATATCGTCGATATCGGTCATTACTAAGAGAACACCACTAGTATCATAACATATTTTTTTGTACCATTTTTTCCCGATACGGTATGAAATTAATAACACTAATTAGGAGAGTTATAATGTTGTTTTTTTCCTCCATCTAATTTTTTCTTTACATTTTAAACAAAAAATCTTTAAACTTCAAGTTAATTACTATAAATTTTAAAATCGTTGATACTGATCAGTACCAAGAGAAAATTACCAATATCATAACACATTTTTTGTACCATTTTTTTCCCGGTACAGTACAAAATTAATAACACTAATTAGGAGAGATATAATGATGTTTTTTTTCCTCCATCTAATTTTTTCTTTACATTTTAAACAAACATTCTTTAAACTTGAAGTTAATTACTTAAAATTTTACCAACTTTTGTATTTATAACTCGAACTTTAAAAATAACAATAAATGTTCAAACTTTTAATTTTTGAAAAAATAAAACCTATGTTAATTGGTGCTAACGTGACAAATCATGTTAGCTAATACATTTTTCACGTAGATGGCAGGTGCAATATAAATTTCACGTAAGAATCATCAATTGAAAAACAAAAAATTAAAAAGCCCTACTTTATTAAAATACAACGGGTGGACTGATAGTTCTTAACTAATATGAGAATATTACACTAGCAAATTGGCAAGAGAACACACAAAAAGTTGGAGTTTCTTGTTTTAGTTAACCAATTTCTATCCATCCTTGTTGTTTCCAAATTTGGTTTCAAAGAGGCCAACTTCATCTCAAGAACTTGATTTGAAGAAAAATGAAAGTGAGATGTTTGACTTTATTGCGTGAACAAACATTGCAGGCACCGAGTATTTTCTTTCTTGTTTCGAAAGGTGAAAATAAAGAATTGAATGCTTCGCATACCATGGAGTTGCATTCATTTTCATTTCATTGAATCCAAAGAGCAATTAGGCCTTGCCCCAGCTGCCATTGTTATTGCCTCAAGAGAACTTAATGATTCTTCATTGGCTTTCATTGGACAATAATAAGCAGATTAGGCAAGCTTCTCCTCCAATTAGTTTGCGATCAAGCTTTTGTGTTCTTTTCTTTTCCCCTTACACCTTTTCTTATTTGTACATAGAAATTGATTTATGGGGTTTTGGCTTTTAATCCGTGAGCTGGTTAATTATTTGCAAGAACCAAGAACCAAAGGCTAAAACACAAAAGTTGGATATGGAAGTGAGTAAAATTTAGGACTTTTTGATTTTTAATTAATAAATCTCACGTAAAATTTATATTCCACTTGTCATCCACGTAAAAAATGCATTAGTCATTAACAGAGAGTTTAATAGTGGGCTCTTTTTATAAAAAATAAAATTTTAAATATTTTATTGCTACTTTTTAAAGTTTGGAATATAATTACAAAATTAAGTGAAATTTAGAATTTTTTAGTAATTAACGCTTAAACTGTTTTAAAATTTTAAGTTTTAAAATGTTCCTATATTTTCTTCATTATTAAAGTCATTCAAAATTTAACTCTTGTTCAATTTTAAAGAAATAAAAATTTTATTATCTTTCTTTCTAATTTTTTATCAGTGATTTTTATAATAATTTATAAAATAGGAGAGCTTGATTTTGTATAATGTCTTTTGAATTGTTATTTCATTTAAATTATTGAACACTATCTACTTATTCACAACTTGACATATAGAATTGGTTTTGGAGTCCCTCTATTATGGACCTTGAGGTATTTGATAAGTTGTTCATCTAATTCTCCAAGTTAATCAAAAGTTACTAACCTCGAGATGAATATTTTTTAAGTTTTATTGTAGTACTCGTAATTAGATTAGATGTTCTATTTCGAGAACCAACACCACTTAACATTCATAATATTACTATTGTTTAAAACACAATTTCTTCAAATATTTCAATGAAGTTTATGCAAATTATATTTTAAAAAACAAGTGACAAGTATTAAACCCAAAAGTTTAAAGGTTAATACTCTCTCATAAAAAGATAACTATATAGAATATGGATAGCGTAGGATAATAAGAAGCATCTTTACCCTATTGGTTATGGTATATATGGAGAAGAGATTCACTACAAAAATTATAGACAATCAGTGACATTTTTTTTTATAAAACGTCGCGAATTATAGAGACTTTTGGCGACGTTTTAGAAACGTCACCGAAAGTCTTACTTTTTCACGATGTTTTATATAAACGTCACGGATTTGTGTAACTTTTACTACAACATTTTATTGAAGAAAACGTCGCTGTTGGCTTAAGAAGAAACACAATGTCGTCTGGTTGGGGAAGGGGACGCGCGGAAATTTTTTACATAACCAAAACGACGTCGTTTTGGTTATGTAATAGAAACCCCCGCGTCCCATTCCCCCCACCCACCCAACCTGCACGTCGTCGTTCCCCTTCTCCGCTGTGTCTTCTCCTTCCTTTGTTGCATCTCTGGCCATTGTCTTCGTCTTCTCCGGTCATTGTCGTCATCATCAAAGTATTTTCTTCTTCTCTCCAGCGTCCTTTGTTGCGTCATTGTTTAAGTTTTATGTTTGGTTAATCTCTAGCCGAAAACATCTGATCACTGGAAAGTGTTTGTGAAATTGTTCCAAAGTTCATTCGCTGTCTCTTTCTTCGCAGTCACCAGCATTCTCAAACAGCACTTGAAGCCCCTTGCTGGCATCGACCTCCAGATCTGCTCTGCTCAGGTTTGTGCTTACCCCTTTTAAGTCCTCACGTTATTTACAATTATGTCTAGTCATTGAGTAAAATTGTTGGCTTAGGAATGGATAAATATTGCGTTATTTATCCATAAGAATTATTTACTCTTATGTCTTACAATTGGGCTCTTCCATAAGAATCAAACACTTGATTGTCA
>JAOTAY010000009.1:8310447-8325275 GCA_025629805.1 Erythroxylum baracoense | reverse complement strand
AAGTGAGGTTGAGTGATAGTGTCAAGGGTTGAGTGGTGTCAGCTCAGTAAAGCCTTGAGTAATTCTATTGTACTTCAGTGAAGTGATTAAGCTGGATGACGACCCCACAGATGTAAACAAGGTATGCTGAACTGCATTACCAAATTTTTGGTGTCTTTATTATTTCGGTTTTGCTTGTTTTTATTTTGTTGGTACTAAAGAAGTTTGCGGAAAGTTTGCAAAACAATTAATCCCCTTCGATTTTTTTATTCTTATTTTATAATAATGCATGTGTTAATTATTTTATAAAATTTAATTAATCTTGACTTCAAAAAATTAAATAAAAAATTTTATTATTACCTGGCTGCGTCTGAAGTTAGAGCCTGTGTCGAATTCCTAACATTCCTATATTTAATCCAAAAGAGGACATGGTTAGAAAAGTCCATCTCAGGATATCGATCAATGACTTTAGTGTTCGAATAAACATGAAGGAAACCAACATTTAGCATTATCGTTGGAAATACATAGGAGCAAGAGTGAGCAATTACTTATTATAAGAAATATATGTAATTTTCTCTATCTTTATTATGTAATTTTCTCCGTCCTTATTATAAGAAATATATGTTGAACACTACGTTACTCCTCAAATAATGGAATTATACCTTGTCAAAACTGCGGATGAGGTAACTAACATAGTTGGGAATGAAAAATCTAAGGTGAAGAAGGAAATTGATAACTCAATCTTATCAACTCGATATTTAATGAAACGGTAAAGACATGAAGTTTGGTCACAGGTGAGTTACGGGTTAAAATAGTTTGGCTCGATCAAATTACGGGCTAATATTAGATTGACTTGTGGTTTGATCGGAACAATAAAAATAACATTTTTTTATAATTTTTTAAAAAATAAAGATAAATCGGGACAAATTACGATCAGTCAGCCAGGTAGATTGAGCTACAGGCCGGCCAGCTCCGGCCTCCGGGCATATGTCTGGATTGCCTATTGGCAATTTGGCACCCTTACTTGGGAATGAGGTGAGGACGGCTAGGTTTAAGTATATGTACGTATCTGTAGGCAGTAGGTACGTACAGAATAATGAAGAATTATACGGTTTCGGTGACGAGTAAACGTTTGATAATTAATTAATTATCATTAATATCTAATTTTATATGAGACATTTGAATTAGGTTTTTCTTATATTATCAACATAAAATTAAATCATTACCAATCTTCCATTCATTCCCAATCTTCTAATCCTCCGTCGCGGGCTGTCTTAGTTCTCACCGTATTCTACCATGGTTAGTCCTTTTTCGATCTCCTCTCGTTTCAAGCTTAATTAACGATTTCAATATCTAAAAAGCCTTTGCATTTGCAGTCTATGAGAGCAGGAGCTGGATTAGGAGGAGGAGGAGGAGGAGGAGGAGGCAGAGACCGATCTCGAAGAGATCTTCCGTCGTCTCGCTTCGAAGAAGGCGGAGTTAGCGCGAAGCGAGGAAATAATCCGCCGTCGAGACATCTGTGGATTGGCAATTTGTCTCATAGCATATCGGAGAACGATCTCACCGATCAGTTTATCCGTTTCGGAGAGCTTGATAGCGTTGCTTTTCAGGCCGGACGGAGCTATGCTTTTATAAACTATATGAACCATGAGGATGCTATTGACGCCATGAAGGCTCTCCAAGGTTTTCCTCTCGCCGGCAACCCGCTTAGGATTGAGTTTGCAAAGGCGGTTAGTGATGCCTCTCTTTTGTCTGTTATTTATATGGGATTTGTGTGTACATGTATATTCTTTCTTGAATTCAATTCAGTTGATTGCTTTGGAGCAATTATTGCAGCTTCTTTATACAACGGCAAAGGAAGAAGCTGAGCTTTTCTATCATATTAATCCACGAAAGATATAAAAAGTAAAGAAATTCATTGGCTTAATTACTTCAAGAAGGAAAAACAGCCCTATTACACGTTTTATAAAATTAATTAGAAAGAAATAATTAAACAATGATTCACAGACGGATGTTGAATACATATAGTATTACATGCTCCATGACTAGAAAGAAGAGCTCAGCATCAATTTTATTAGCAATTCAGTTGCAGGACTATATTTTGGATCTCTAAAAGCATTATACCCAGACAAATGCTAGTCCATACGTTTATAATACACCTACTTGGACTTGAACCTGACTAGTAGACTGGGATGTACTCTTAGGTCTTGCCATCAGACCAAATCCCTAATGTTTTATGCGCCCATAAATCAACATACCATAAACAAGGTTGTCGCACAGTACTACGAGCTGCATAATGATTTATCTTTACTGTGTTTCCAGCTAGTTTAAGTTTCGTATCAATACTAATTTAGTCGTTCAAAAGCATAATACGTCGTGTTCATAGCTCTCTGTCATTCTTGTAATGGAAAAGACTAGGAGTTCATCTGCAGGTTCCAAATTTCCTTTTGAGTTTTGAATTGCATCTAAAACTTTGAAGTTCCTTCATGCGAGGCTCTTATCCTGGACCTAAACGTATTATGTGGTTTGAGAATCTAAAACAATGAGGTATCCAAGAAAGCAATAAAAACCATATAAAATGAGGCCTTCTAACTTATCCAAGTACTTGAGAATTTGAATGCATTAGGTTTAATGACTAACAGTTATGTAATCATCTTATCTAATGTGCCTTTCAGCCACTCAAATTTCAAAAGATTACAGCCCACTGTACAGATTAAGAGAATAGGAGAACCATGTGGCTCAAGTACTCCTTTTCCTGCCCATGTTATCCATCTTCTAGTCTGCATGTTAAAATTTGTTTACAATATTCGCTGAATAACTTCAAGTTTACAAGTGGTAGAAGTGAGGCTTCCTTAAATTATCGATCTTTCTTGTAACCTGCATGTTACAAGTTGTTTACCCAGATAATAGCAAAAGGTTGTTCATTATTCACTAAGTCCAAGTGTTAACCAGGTGGTAACATATATATATATATATATATACTAAATTTATGATTGCTTCTACACAATTTGAGTCTGCAGCATCCGAGACCATTGGCAGAATTGAGTTCAATGGTTAACTTCTACTGGAATTTTCCATTGTTAAAGATGGTGACTGCATTATCTAAGTCTAGCTTTTCCTTTATTATTTCTCAATGGAAGTAAACTTTTGAGCAAGAATATACCATGCTTCGCAAATGACATGCCATATTTTTCCAGAAAAACTATCCTATGATGAGCAGAATAATATGGCAATTTATCATCAGCAAGTCTTAAGGCCAAGCAAACAAAAAATACAAAAGAAAAAAGATCTCACCTTGCAGGGACTGGTATCATGAGCATAATGTTTTGACCAACTTCTACCCCTAATTCAACTCAACCTAAATGACCTAGAGGAAGACCTTGAAAGTAAACATTTATTGCAGTAGGATTGTGGAGTGATAAGGAATCTCATGAATTGTAAATATTTTCCAGAAATGATTCATGAAGATACAATGTTTCTTTCCAGATCACTCACTTTCCTTTGTAATGTACCTTACAGAAGCTTGATTTACAATATCATTATGTTTCTCATCACTCATCTAAATCAGATAAGATGGCATGAAAAACGTTTGAACAAAGAAAAAATTAAGACTTGATAATTGCAAGAAGACAGTACAAATTGGTTTAGCAACCTTTATATATACAGTGAAGTAACTCATTCAGATGAAAAGTCTCAGACCCAGATATTATGCAGCTGTTATATCCTCTTCGTTTTTTTATTAATGGTTATTTGCAACATTCAAATGCACAAAAAAGAATTAAATATTAATCATGCTTACAAAATCGGATGGCAACTTCAACATATATGACAAATGGTCTCTCCTAAAGCTGATTATTTCACTTGTTCAGAATCTTGTAGAGGTCCCAGTTTCATGATTCTGGTAATTTCCCAGCTGGATGATAATCATGGTGGGAGTGAATTTCGGTTATTTATGAGGGCTTAAATCAATGTTCTATCCATGGTTAATTTCATTTATAACTTTCACTATTTTCTTTAAGATTACGACAGAAAGATTGAACTAGTACTTGCTAAAACCAACAGTATTTTCTTTTTGCAGCTTGGAATTTAGCTAGTTGGTTAAATGAAAAATAATTAATTTCTGGCAAACTGCTAAAAGAAGAAGAGAAAAGGGAAAGAAAGCAGTTGTATACTCTTTGTGAACTTGTACCCTTTCATGAACATTTTTTAGATGCCAGATAACTTGAGTGATTACTTGATTTGTGATATAGTTTTTAAAACTTAAAAATGTGTGGAATTTGATTCTCCGGTTATCAAATTTTGGAGAGAAGAGGATGCAAATATGGTGAGAACTCAATCCAAATTTATATGAAAAATGGGATTCACATACTAATCGAATATTTCTTGTTAATTTCTGAAAAATATAAAATTACATCATTAATGTTTTGTTTGTAAGATTCGTTAATGTTTTGTTTGTAAGAAGTCAAACTCTGGTATTTATTGGTTATGATGCTTCATCCTGTTTTGAAAGAATAATACCTATGTGGTTTTAAAGCATATATATAGGATAATTCATTTGACTGGATTGTATGCAGTTGGGATTGGAGCACTTTAAGATATTGGAACATGAGCTACCAATTATGTAATTTACATGATGCAGATTGAGAAGATTCCTTGCATCTGAGAAAGTTCAACTTTAGAGTTTGTGGAAATAGTAACAGTTTTATTTACAGTTCTAAATCTTAAGTGCTTTATGCCCATTATTCAAGGTCCAATCTCCCCAGTTATGCATGGAATGATGCCTAGCTCAATGACCACTTCATGTGCATTGAAGCATCGTTGTCTTTAAATTCTAAGTTGTTTTCAAACAGAAAACCAGAATACATTTGGCTTTTTAAAGCAATGGTTGGTTGTCAGTCATCTTGATGACATTCTTCTCTCAGGATAAGTCAACACCGTCACGTGGTGAAGATTATGTGCAACGGGGAGATGAGCAAAGATCTACATTGAGAGGATCTCCCTTCTCTCAGAGAGACTTTAGAATGCATGATGCTAGTCCTGACTCCTTTTACCCAGACAAATCCAAGATTAGTGAAAGAAGTACAGAACCTAGTGAAGTCTTATGGATAGGCTTTCCTGCTTTACTGAAAGTTGATGAAATGATATTACGAAAAGCTTTTTCACCATTTGGTGAGATTGAGAAGATTACTGTATTTCCAGGTCGTAGTTATGCTTTTGTTCGATTTAGAAGTGTATTGGTCGCTTGCCGAGCAAAAGAAACTCTTCAGGGTAAATTGTTTGGTAACCCTCGCGTGCATATTTGTTTTGCAAAGAATGAAGCTGGATCATCCAGTAGTGGAAGGACGACATGCTCTCCATATCTTAAACCAAATGGTCGACCTGGAGGTTCTGAGACCTTTCAACAGGATAGGAGTTTTGGAGACTCAAATGCAGATCCAGGCCTCAGGTATCATTTGATGAACTTAGATGCTGGAGAATCTGACATATATGGTTTTAACAGGAAAGATGCCATGTACCCTACTGGGGGTGATACATTTGATGACTGGAGGTTTGAAGAAGAACTAGGACCACCACCAGATGTGTACGAACGCCGTGGTAGCCCTCCAAGAAATAGTAGTGCTCATTTCCATGAATTGTCTCAGAAATTTCCACAGAAGGATCATTTTTTGGAGGAACCATGGGACTTACCAGAAGATTCCCATCCCTTTCACGAGGCCAAAAGACTGAAGACTGGCTCCTTTCCTCCTGATAAAGAGCTACCTGAGTATGCTCTGTCCGACATAGAGCATGAGAAGCAAGTTTTTCCTAGGGCATTCTCTGACTTTCCACAACCTGAGGCCTTTGATAAGAACTATGAGACCAGATCTTTTGGTTATAATCCAGTATCCGAACGTCCAATTAATTTATCTCTCCCTCACAGAGAAAGGACTGACCGCCGGAAAGCTTCCCTTGACAACTTTCAAATAAGTGCTGTTTCATTGCCATCAAATCCTATTGGCAGGAAAAGGTTCACTCCTGAGCCAGAACAGCCCTCTTTGAACTTGTGGAAATGGGAAGGAACCATTGCAAAGGGAGGAACTCCTGTCTGTCATGCCCGTGCCTTTCCTGTGGGAAAAGTCCTGGATATCATGCTGTAAGTGCTAAAATTGGCTTGCATTTTTATTGCAATGATGCATCAGTTGGTTTTGGTATCAGCTGGTTATATGCTTTTGGTTAATGATTTTATGTAGTGGCAAACTGCCCCATTCCTCCCATATTCCATGTTTTTTTAATTCCTATATTTTTTTCTCTCTTTTTTCCTTTTTTTTTTTCAAAAATTTCCTCCCATGTTATTATTCCCCTAAAGCTTTGTTCTTATCAATTTGCACTCTATGAAATAGGAGGATTCATTTGCCTGAGCAGTACTGTAACAAATGTAGTATGTTAAAGGTCGTAAAAACTATGGTTTCATCGGCAGTTTAGATCATGCTGCTGGTTTTCTTCTGCTATCCCTCTGCACAAATCAAATATTGCTTCTTGTTATTAACCATATTTAGCTTAACCCTGACCCTTTGAAGCCCAACCAATGGATAAAACTATCAAGGTAGCTGTTTTTTCAGTTATATTGCTGTTCATTGGCTGATCAATGTGCCTCTTGGTGATTAATTCATTTTGTGAATATCCTATTTGATTAATTCTTTCCAGGTTTTACTCGGTATTTATCAACTTTGATAGTTGAACATATTAACATGATAAAATTTTTTAATAGTGCAAATCAGTTAAGTTTAAGCACCAAAGGGGAAAAAATGAGGTTAAATTTCTTGTACATGTTCTGGAAGCATATACCAAACATTTTTTTATGGTTAGATAAAACACATTCCTACATCTACTTACAATTCCATTTCATGACTTTTTGTTTCACCCCTTCATTGTTGTTCTTTTGGCAGTCACTGCTTAACACCTGATACTTTGCTGCAGGCCAGAATTTCTGGATTGCACAGCAAGGACGGGGTTAGACATGCTTGCAAAGCATTACTATCAAGCTGCTTCAGCTTGGGTTGTATTCTTTGTCCCAGCTAGTGATGCTGATATTGGATACTATAACGAATTTATGCATTATCTGGAGGAGAAGCAGCGTGCTGCAGTTGCTAAACTTGATGATATAACCACGTTGTTTCTAGTACCACCGTCTGATTTCTCAGAAAAAGTTTTGAAAGTACCTGGGAAACTGAGCATCTCAGGTGTTATTTTGAGATCAGAGCATCCTGGTTCAAATGTTCGGCCCCACCATATAAATGAGAAAAGGAATGCAAACCTAGTGTCCTTCCGTGGGGATTTGCAACGTTCAAAGCTATCTTCATCTTCAGGAAATCTTCCTTCAGTCAGACCTTCCCATGATTTGGGAAAATCAGGAGGTGATCCACCTTATCTGGTTAATGAAGCTCTAACAGCTTCATCTGCTCCATCTCATTTTGTTGGAGATCCGTATGATTCATATGAACAAAGACATGAGTATCCACTCCATCAGCACAAGTTGGGTCCCAACTGGTCTCCACATCATGCTCACGAGCCCCTTTTAGGTGACAAAAACATACCAGCCCAACAGTCCGTTGCTGATGATCCGCTCACTCATAAGCGTCACTCAGCTACAGTGCCAAGGGTATTGCAAGAGAACAATTCTAGTGATCATGTGGGTAGAATGTTAAGTAACACGGAGCCTCGGAACAACCAATTCTCTTGTCAAGAAACTAAATCGTTTGTTTCTTCGTCCATGCCTATCACCGGCCTCCAACCACAACAACTTGCACAATTAGCATCGTCTCTTCTTGGGCAGCAGAGGCAATCAGGGAACAATCCAAATGCATCAGCAGGGGAGGATTTTAGGCAGAAAAATACGGTGTATCAGTCTGAAAACCAATATATAATTGCACAGCATAATCAATCAGGCTCTGGCGTTCTACCATCCCAGTTTGGTGAAATGCAACAAATACAGCAGCAGCAACAAACTTCAAATGTGCTGCCAGTGGTGCCATCGCCAGTACAAAGAGAGCATCAAAGTGGTCAAGGTAATCAACAGATGCAAACGACCGGTACACAAGAAGAAGCAGATGTAGACCCACAAAAGCGCTTGCAAGCAACATTGCAGCTTGCAGCAGCTCTTCTTCAGCAGATCCAACAAGGGAAAGGAAATTCATAGGGGTGGAAGTTGGCTTCACCAGTATGTCTCGACTAGTAGCAATGATTGATTGGTTATAGCTGTGGTGTTTTGTTGTCTTGTGTCTTGACACCTTCTGCAATGTCATTAGTGGTTATATTGCTATAAGTACTTTCTGACTTTTTCCTTCACAATGGTATCAAGTCAATCTTATTGATCCCTTAAGTTCTATCCCATTTCTTGTCCGGTTACACCTCTCAAATTTGGAAAGATTTCAGTTGAAATACTAGAACAACTAGCCCGTCAAAACAGAGCAAACTCGAATGTAGGTGATGTTTGTTGCTGATTTAACAACAGATTTTCACATTGAGAAATATCTGCAATTGCATAAGCCTTTTTCCTTTTATTATAAAATTTACTAATTTACATAATTCAACTGCAACATATACAGAAACTATACACCCTCACTCTCTCTAGACGTAGAAGTAAGTAACAGTGTCTGTTGGGTTAGCTGCATCTCTGCAGAGAATAGATCGAGCTTCAATTACTGAACGAGGAGGCTCTAAATCTTTCTCTTGCATTGAATTTCCAAGAAGTCGCTGCATCTGGGAAGCAAATGTGTCATCCAGTATCTGAAAACAGTAAACGAAGCAGTAAGCAGTTTTGAGTTGCTGAGATTTTTTTTGTAACAATATATATATACTCGACTTACCCCAAGAGCATAACAAGAGCCATTATACCACACTCTGTTCTCCTTCCTGTCTTCTAGGGACTTCAAAACAATCTATAAATAAAAGAATGTATGAAATTAGAATTTCATAACATAAATGGGATCTTCTTCTTCAGTAGTAATGTCTTCTACCTGTCCCATCTTGTCCCAGAATCCACGACAGGTTGCAACAAATATTCGAGTGGTGAAGACCTCGTGAAGGTTAGATATAGACTCAACCAGCTGTGAACTCAGCAACCGCATTCTTTCACGTACATCACCTTCTCCATCTTCTTCCCTTATTTCCTCCAATATTCTCTTCAACCGTGTGTTTCGATTTGCTTGCACCTGAAACAGTAAGATGATACCATCAGACACATCTTTTCCTTTATAAAATTTCAATTTACACGTATATCTGCTTACATTGCTAACAAGTTTCTCCACAATTGCCTGCAAGTAGTTTTTGTATTTTGTTCGCAATAGGACTGTGATTCCATTCATATGTTCTCCGAAAGGTGATTTCTTGTCGCCCCCCACAACAGGCAGAAGATAGGAGGCCCAAGACTTTAAGAAATCTTCAACTCTACAGTGTAAGACGTCAAGAATTCTCTTTATGGTGTTGAGGAAAATTCCCAGCTGGCAGAATAAAAGAAAAATATAGAGCATGATCAGAAATATATGCATGCATTTGAAAAATCGCATGATGATGGTATACAATACAAAACTCACTTGATGAGGTACGGTATATATTGCCATTGATTGTCTTCTTGTGAGTTTCTGAACATGCATATTAAGCCTCTTGGGGATGCTGTCTTTCAAAGGAGTGATTATGTCATTGTATTGTTTCTCCAGTGCTTTGATTATTGCCCTTTCGACATCAGCAACAGCCTTCCACAATATTATAACACAGTGATTTAGAATACTAGCATTTTACATTCATATACGAGTATGAGTACATGTGCCAGAGGGAGCACTTCTGGTTCCTTACATTTTCCAGAATCAATGAATATTGAGGCCAGCGGTTGATCACCACCTCGTACTCAATAAGAGATTCCCTAATTTTCTCGTACATTTCTTCAGCAAATGGAGACGTGGAATGGTTTGTTGTTACTCCAGCCCATGCTACCTGCAATAGTGGTTTACCGTTTAATTACATTCAAGTTTGGTTGTAAATGAAACTACTAGTAGTAGAACAATAAGAAAATCAATGTTTGTTGTAAATCAATAGCCATTAACGCTTGTGACTTCACCAAAAGATGATCTCTACTTGGCATTTTAGTCTAATAAGATTTTCTCCGTGAAGATTTGATGGACAGAAGCCTAAGATTTCAACGCTTGCATATCATGTACATATATATATTTACCTTTTCTGCTTTGCACCACTCAAGCAAGTTAAGCTGCATATCCTGTACCCACACCATTATGTAACCGTGGAATAGGCCCCTCGAATCCACACAACCCTGCATTGGACTGAAAAGATTGGAAGATGGCATGTGAGTATTAGTTGCTTTTTTACATATTTTCTGTACAATGAAAATCACTCACTTCCTTATGACTGTGCACCTATAATCCTTTTTCTAGATAAAATCAGATGAATTTTTGTTAACTTTTCCAACACAAACCTGATGTTCCATAAATCAAGATCCCGCTCAAAATCAGCAATTGCTATTAGAAGTTCAGTTACATGTGGCTTTGGGCTGGAAGGAGTCCAGGTAGATAAGAATGATCTAAGCCTATTACAAAGCTCAGTGCTATAAACAGCTGCTGCAATGTTTGACAAATCTATAGAGCTGCAAGAAGGACAAACATGAATAGTGGAATTATATTATCAAAGCAGGACATGCTAGCATCAGTGCATGAACATCTACCCAGAACTAACCAACCATACAATTGACAAAAACAAAGAACAGAACACTTTGAAGAAATTATAGCTGTAAATTTTAGTGGCAGGTGACAAATCATAACAACCTGCATGCATTATAATTGCAAAGTTCTCATAGACCGGTACCCTTTATATATACCTTGGCAGTATGTGTTGGTTGTGGATCTTGATGTCTGCCTGAATTTCCTTGCCAATGTTTAGACAAAGATTCTTCATTTTTAAATAGGCCGTGGAAATGGTGATGGAGTCCATTAAGAAACCTTCAGAATTGCTGGACACAAACTCATCAGTTTCCATCATGTGCTTTCGACACCTTTTCTTTGCCGCTGTCTGCCATAATTGGCCATTTGATTCAGACCTTTTGTTATATGCTTGATGTATCAGATAAAAATACAAATGCAGCAAGAGTAGCTATGAATCTGGATGAGGGTAATGTCTAAGACTAGTTTGGTTCCTGAAGGCTCTTTTTTGACTAACATTGATATGAATGTGTTCATGTGATTGGGTTGGTGTATATGTTAGTGCATGCAAGGAATGAGTTGCAACTGTCTAAACACTAATGAAGATTACAAGCACTGACTCATGATGGTAGACAAATCTGAAACAATACTTCCAAAGTAGTACTTCCCAAGAATAATTGTTTCTCAACTTACCTGTAAATAGTTTCTGAGCATATTTTGTGCATCTTGGGAGAGTATATCATGAAGAAGGCTGTAGACTTTCACAGCAGAAGCTAGAGCTGGTGCTGCAGACTCTTGAATTGGACCAAAAAGGTCTGCTAACCCAGAGGGGGAGTTCTCATCTAGGGATTTGTAGTTTTCAAAAACACATGCCAAGAGACTTTCAATTTGGGTCTCACTATCTATCAATAAACTTTTCTGCAACAGATTATAGTGTCTATTAGGATTTGGGTTACAGAAAAAACCAGAAAACATTTGCTTCATTCTGAGGTTAAAAGGTACAACATTGTGATTTTAGCATTGAAGAGAAATCATGCCAATCTACACCAGGGTAAACAACTAACACAAAAACAGAAGATACTACTACTTTAGGAATATCTTGACCGGAGAACCAGACTTCACAACACATATGAATGGCTACCATGCCCAATAAAAGCCAAAAACTATCTTATCTTGATATTAATTATTTGGGGCATCAACGTACTTGCTTTTTTGTGCCTTAAACTAACCTGCTTTTACTAGGCAAAACTAAAAATCGCCAAGGCTACATTCACTTAGATAGGTTCTTGCTAAAACCCTAAACTGGTTATCCTTGATTTACAGATAGGAAATCAGATATCATGTCATTTGAGAGGTTAACTATTACGTCTCTTGTCATTGATTATGTACATAGGAGTTGTAGTTTTCCTTTTCCTTTTATTGAGAAGTGGAAGTCACAATTGCACAATTAACTATAAACATTGTTGGAGACCTTGCGTGGATTTTAATTGTAATTAGGAAGTTGCCTAACTGGTTCTTCTTAGAGCACCTACAGCTTATTTTATAAAACAATCATCAATATTCTAGCTACTCTGACATCACAGGTAATAAGAGAATTGATTATTTAGGAAAGATATTATTCTGAAGAGAATCAAAAAAAGCATCGGAATGAGAGGGCCTACCTCCTGCCTCGTCAAAATTTTCTCTGTCCTGGCCTTTATGATGGGTATAAGTAACTCATTGATAAGGTCTAAGCAGTGCCTTGTTGGCATGGCAACATTCATGACGTATGAAAGATATCTGCAGATAGATGAATGAAAATTATTTAGGAAAATTAGGAAAGGGAATACTGAAGCATCAGATTATGGCTGTAAGTACCTCAACTTTGTGTATGAATCAGAAACTCCATAGTAGTTGGCGAATTCAGTCAACAGCCACTTCCAAGGTCCATGCAATCTCAAGTTTCGCGAATGAAAATGTTGTGCACGCATAGAAGCTTCCAGTAGTAGATCATAGGCTAGTGTTTCAACGACAGGTCCACTCTGAGCAGTAGCACAAGCATTGAAAAAGATGAGAGCCATGAATCGAGGTACGGACAAAAGCATACATACAGCCAAGATAAGCACTGGGTGACAATGAAGCATAGGTATAAGCACACCGACTAGCCTCATCACCCATGAAACATGCAATTATTAAGGGAAACGAAACTGATCTATAACATAAAATTCTTGGGACACATGTAACTGGAAGTACGTGATAAAGCTGTGCCTCTCAAGTATTGGCATGTGGATTGGAATCCAGCAACTAGATGTTAATGGTAATGGAACCTTTTCCGATATAAGTTTAAAAATGAAACTGCATGCACAAGCCTTTCAGACACGAGACTCTGCTCAGCCGATTTGACTTTGAAGAATCTGAACCTTTATATTGTTAGTCTCTTCACATGTTATATTGCCTCCAACAGAAAGTTGTATTTTCCCTACACATTCTTGATCATCATGGTACAATGTCCACCACCGGATTCTGTCACCCTATGGATAGAAAACAACAAATAGTCAGTAGAAAAGCCAGTGTCATCTCAATGGAGGCATGATTTCAACAGAACTTACTGGATTGTCATTTAAGGATGAAATTGGAATTGATGCTTGACCCTGGATCATTTTCTTTGTGTCTTGAACTTCTACCAAAAGAGCATCTCCTTCACTTTCTGGAAAACTAAATTAGTAGTGCCTGTGAGAATTTTGCCATCCATCCAAGTTATAACTAGATTCTATAAAAAATGGTATCACATTGTTCTCATCACAGTCTCCAACCCCAATCCCAAAAGATTTCTCTACAAGTTCGCAATATCATTATATACACACAAGTTTAGTAACTATCATGTTTTTAAAATTTAGACCGGGATCCACTCCACATCTTTGTTTACTGTTCTTTCCATTATCATAATGATGTTCTCAATTGAAAAGTAAAACACTTCAAATGCGTCCATTCCAAATCAGTCGAAGGGAAGTAAAGAACTTACAAGACATGGTAATCCCCACTTCCAGGATGTAAGCAAACAGTAGAACCCTGCTCACCCTGAGCATCTTCAGAAGCACTCTTGAGTTTGAACAAACATGAACATTGCTCTGTAACCATGACAGTTTTACACCTTTACTTCTCCATTAACAGTGAGCATTGCGGAAGTATCTGAACTTTTCATATATCGATTTACTGGGGTAAAACCAAAAAGTAAACTTCCAAAGCCTTTTAAAGTTTGTAAGTTTTTGTTCCATTAAACACAAACCTTCCGAGGTTACAGAAAATGAAGCCAGTTTAAGAGAATTCATCCTGACTTTCACCAAAGATGAAACATGCCTAACATACTCTTTCCCCACTTGCAGGTAGATTGCACTGCGCTGTGAGGCTGTACTTTTGAGTTTCTGCCTTGGAATGATTCGCACCTTTTTAACTGTCATTTTAGAGAAGAACATGGTTAAATTAAAATGAAAGAGGAACAAGTTTTGATATTTATGAATTCAGGTTTTCAGCATAGCATCTTTTGCATCACCGATCAATTCCTTAACATGCATGAAGCAATGTAACTCAGACATGCTTTCGAATGATAGGATCAAGATGAAAGCCAGAATTCGAATATATCTGTAGGAACATCAACTGATATTACCTTCCACTTTTATCTTTCCAACGACCTTCTTTACCTTCAAAGGAAATATCTGTTCAGTATTCACTGTTGCTCTTGCTTGTATTGGTTGTATGCATTTTGGTTGCAATAAAAAATTATGTAGTCTGCATTTCGGAAATTGGTAGGAGAGAAAATCAATTCAGAATTGTAAACTTTCTATACAGTAAGTGAGATAGATATCTATAGAAGCTACTTAAAATTATGAAGAATGTAAGCATAAAAGGCATACCCGAAGGCTCTTCTAAGCACCAGGCACTCATCCTTGAGAAAATGAGGAGCCTCAGCGGATCCCTTAGCCCATGCATATAGAGCTAAGCGAATACAAGCCTCATAAGCTATTAAAGTTTGCCAAGCGTATTGGCCACTACAACAGGTAATTTGGAACTATTAGAAAAGAACTTAAACACACCACACTTGCATTTTATGTTTTAAAATTTGTAATGATTATGCTGAAGTTGTAACCGTATTGTCTTAAAATATGCATTTTAGTGCCTCTGATTCGA
>JAOTAY010000009.1:8274327-8290623 GCA_025629805.1 Erythroxylum baracoense | reverse complement strand
GTTTTATTATTTTATTATTAATTATATACAATTTATTATTAATTATATAAAAATATTATTATTAATTATTTAATAAACTTTATTTTATTAAAGTTATTCTATTCTATTATATGTGAGTTATATTTAAAAATAATTTATTTATATAGAAATATATACAAAAAATAAAGAATAATTTTTATATATTTTCTATTTTTCATTATTAAAAATTTTATTTTATTATTAATTATACACAATTTATTATTAATAATATAAAAATATTATTATTAGGATAAAGAGAAATAATATAAAATATTATTAATTATATACAATTTTTGTGGACCGTAATAAATGATTATGGGGAAAAGGAGGTTATGATTAGAAGAAATAATTGGTATTAAGAAAAATTATTAAAGGTATATTAAGTAGTATGTATTTATTAGTTTATGAATCAGAGGTTTCTTATTTTTATTGTTTAGGATAGAATGGAACGTAATATGAAACTCTTCGCTTTCATCCCATTCCGTTCCATTTTATTATAAAATTCTCAATCAAACGATATAAATATATTACATTTCATTCTGTTCCATTAATAGTACCTGAATCTAACAGAGCCTGAGGAAAGCACCTTATGTGTCACTAACGAGGGGAGTGAGAGCATTTTTCAATCTTGTGTCAATGATTTTTTAGATGAGTTTATAAATGAAATTTGCACAAGAGTTTAATCGGTACTCATTAAAAGAGGATGGATTAGCTATTTTCAGGATCAGACAGAGATAGGTTGATTAACCTCCCGTAACAGCACTCCTTGCAGGAAAAACTCTTTCACTGCTTGCTTGACAAATGCGCCTGTGTAGTTCTATGTATGCTGGTAAAAGAACCCGTCGAAACCATCTGGACCTGATGCTTTCATGCCATTCAACTTAAACAGAGCTACCTCATTCTCCTTATCATCAACAGCATTAGTTAACAGTTCAATGTCTGCCTTAGTGATTTTCTTGGGATTGAATTCCAAGAGGTCCAAGAGGTTTGCATGGGGAGCAGGAGCAGGGTGGGAAGTACCAACTAGGTTAGTAAAATATTTTACAGCCTCTTCCTGAATGTCCAGTTGAGTTTGCAGTAGAGTTCCTTCATTTGTCAATATCAAGCTAACGCGATTTCGGTTCCTGCGATCCATGATGGTATGGAAGAAGAATTTCGTACACTTGTCGCCACCCTTAAGCCAATGCATTCGTGCTCTTTGTTATAGTAATGAGTGATGGTTTTGAACAGAGAGCAAGTAAGTTGATAAGGCTTGTTTTTCTGCTACATGGAGATATGGATCATGGGAAGAGAGCGCAAGACTCCTCTAAATTTTCATAAGATCATCTCGGGCTGTGGTCATTGCTTGATCTACCAAACCCCTCATAGATTGGGTGATTTCAACTCCCTTTTATTGCTTTCAACTTCCCATGATAATAGCTTGTTGAGCCCTCCTGTAAGCATCTAGAAAACCTGGAGCATTTGTCAGATAATTGTTGAAGCGGAAAGGGAAACTCCTGTCAGCTGTTTATAAAAGGTTGTATACCCGGACTGGGGTATGATCCGAGAGTAGGGGGTCTAGAAAGTATGCGTTGCAATGGAGAAATTTTGCCAACCAGCTAGCGTTAACTAATGCGCGATCTAGCTTCTTTTGAATACACCAGTGTGAGCTTTGTTTGTTGGACCAAGTGTATGTATTACCAACTGACCTCAAGTCAGTCACACCTAACTATTCCACACATCGCTTGAGAGCTTCTAAATAATGTCTAAGGTTCCAGTTGCCAGTAGCCTCGGAGCGATATAAAGTGGTGTTAAAATCTCCACATAACAGCCAAGGCAGTCGAATATCAGTGCAGAGTTTCAATAGATCACCCTACAATGCAGCTCATTGGAAGCCAAAGTTGCTAGCATTAATGATAGAGGTGATAATGGCAGTGTGTTCCTGTAAAGAAGAGAGTTTTAGGTGCATCAACTGGTCAGTGGAAAACAAGAGCTCCGCGTGAATTTCATCTGCATTATAACAGATAATAATGTGACCAAGGAAATGGTGTGTGTGATTGGTAAGCATCTACCATCTTGAACCCAAATTAAAATGATCAACATTCTCCAACTTTATTTTAGTTTCAAGTAGTCCAACAAGCAGGGCCTTTCTTGCCTAACAAAATCCCTTAAAGTGGCTTGCTTTGTAGGTCAAATGAGCCCTTGGACATTCCATACGATTATTGACATATTAGAGACTAATATTAAACATATGTAAAAAAGTAATATGCCACTCCATCATCCTTTCTCTAGTTCCCTCTTGTCCTCCATCGCAACAATCGATGATGAAAGAATAATAGTTCATCTTGGTCGCAGTGACCCTTCTGTTTTTCCTTTCTTTTATACAGCTTATGTAGTAAAAGATGTTGTGATTCATGCCTTGAGATCTTGAAAACACGATAACAAATTCATTGTTGGTGTTCTTTAGTATCCTCTACAATTTCTGGAAGACAAGAGTGTTATTTGGCTTGAAGTTTTTCTTTTCTCAGGATCATATTTTAGCTATTAAAGTTCATTTCCATTTTTCAACTATATCAAAGATTAGGGTATATGTTTGTTTAAAGCATGTTAAGGATATACACCTGGTTTGTATTGTGATGTTATTGTTTGATGCTTCGGTTCTCGATATTGAATAATGTTAATGTAGAAGGAGATGTGAAAAGCTACCAAAACCCAGACCAAGACCAAGACAGAGGCTTTTGTTTTCTGGGGAGGGAGTGAGTTGAATTACTATGGGGTTATTTGGTCTCATTTCTTTTTTTTAATGTGGTTTTAGTTTCTTTTTAATAAAAATAAAAACATGTTTAGTTGTTAATGTCAATATAGTTATATTTTTATTACTAATAATAATTACATATTAAATAAAACTTAAAGATAAATTATTTTCAATTAATTAACTAGATTTATTTTAGACTTTTATAGTATTTATTAATAAACTACTAGTAAAAATTATTATATTTTATTAAAATAAATAATTTAATCATTAAATTTTATTTTAAATATATTTAATTATTAAATAAAATATTATTTTAAATTTATATATTTTGAAAATATTTAAAATTAAATTAAATTTATTAATAATTATTTAATTAATATTATTTAATTTCATTATAAAAATTAAATAAAATTATAATATTAATTAAATTAAGAAGCTAATTTTTTTGTAATTTTAATTAATGCTATGAGGTTATAGATTTAAAATAATATTATTCTAATATTTTTATATTTACTATCAAATTATTATACTTTTTAAAACAAAAAGAGCTTTAAGGCAAGCCCTAATATGACCATATCCTAATCTAAGGGCTAACGACGGACTCCACTTGCATGAATAAACGTAAGTCTAACTGGTCGTCACTAATGGAGACATAAGCTTGAGCTGGCCTACCCCTGAGAACTGAATAACATTAACGTAAACATACTAACTCTCATCTCAAGATGTTGGTGCTTCCCATTAAGATCTTAAAAAGCTGTGAAAAGGAATATAAATTCCACCGTTCAGTTAAAGTAGATTTTTCCTGTTGCAAGTTTTAGTTTAGAAATGATAAAAGTACCACCTAATCAGATATTGATTTTTGTACTGCACCGGGAGGTACATATCGAATCCGCCGAAAAACTATACAAAGCAACGATGTGATAGTACCAATTGTCGATACCGGTCAATATTGGTATTTTTTGCTTGGTGCTAAAGTGCAAAAAGGGAAAATTTTTATAACATCCTCAGGCCATCCTCTCCTCTCTACTTCTCTCATTATTGTTTTCTCTCTCACATCTCACTCTCTCTCTCGTTCATCATTTCCACCACTTCAACACTCACTCTCCAGCAATGACCACTGGCAATCACCACTCCCATAGTCTCAGGTCTCTTTCACACCATGTCTGAAATAAATCTAGATTCAAACCTGACTTGAGCCGACATTGAATTTGATTTCTGATTTTTTGGGTGTATATTTTGTTCTGAAATTTGAAAAATAATTGAGTGTGTTTATGTATGTTTTGTGAATGGAAATTATTGGGTGTGTTTAGTGAAATTTGGAAATAGATTTGATGTGTTTATGTATATTTTGTGAATGAAAATTATTGGGTGTGTTTTGTGAAATTTGAAAAATAATTGGGTGTATTTATGCATGTTTTTTTGGGTATGTTATGAAATTTGAAAAATAATTGGGTGTGATTATGTATGTTTCTTGGGTGTGTTTTTTGCTCTGCAATTAGCGAGTTCATTAAGAAGTGTTTTATGTATGTTTTCTTTTTCTCAATTTTTAATCTAAATGAGGTGGGATTATTCTAGTATTGGAACTTGTTGAAGTTGAAAATATCATAGAGCTCTCCTCAAGAATGAAATTTGGCACTGAAACTTCCTTAAAGGTCTCCAGTGATCTCATAAGCAAGTTGATTGATTCATAGTCTTCTCCATAAATAATTAAGATATCATCAGTAAAGGATAGCTAAGAAATTTGGAATTTACTACATCTATGATGGAATTTGAAAGTAGGATCGCTTGCAACGTTTAGCAAAGTGATTCTGCTCAAGATCTTCATTGTGATTAAAAATAGGTAAGAAGACAATAAATCTCATTACCTTGATCCCCTAGCATATATGAAGAGATTTGAAGGCTTTTCATTAACCAACATTTAAAAAGACGCTAAAGAGATGCATGTTTCGATCCAACCTATGAACATATAAGGGTAACTAAGGGCATACAAAGAATTCAAAATGAGATCCCAATTGATAAAATCAAGTTTTTATTGAAATCAATTTTTAAAGCATAACTTTTGATTGATTTATTGGAGGAATATCCTTTAAAAAACTCTTTGGGTAAGCATAATTTTGTCACCAATACTTCTATCGAACACATAGTCACCTTGATAAGAATTAATGTAATCAAGAGGTGTATAATTTAGTCTAGTTACTATAACTTTATAAATCAGTTTATAGACCACATTGCAATAAGAAATGGGTTTATAATCATTGAGGCTAGTAAGATTACAGACCTTAGGGACAAGGCAACTATAAGTTTTGTTATGTTTTACTAGTAGCTTGCCAATGTTGAAGAACTTTGGGACTACTCTAGTTACTATAGATCTAATTTAGATCCAAATGGCTTGTAAAATTTTGGCACTTAAGCTACTAAGTCCAAGAGCTTTATATGGATGAAAGGCGAACAAAACTAACCTAACCTAGGAGGAAGTGTCATGAGATGACAAAGAGCCTCAAAAGGAATTAACGAGGTCATTAAGAAGTGCTTTGTCTTCCTTGCTATGTATTTGGAAAATAATTGGGTGTATTTATGTATGCTTTTTGGGTGTGTTTTTTGCTTTGAAATTAACGAGGTTATTAAGAAGTGTTTATGTATGTTTTGTGAATCGAAATTAACAATAAGAAACGGAAATTGTTTATGTATATTTTGTAATAGTTGAATTGAAATTGTTCGAAATGAAATTATTGGAAATTATTATAAATGAAAATTGTTGGAAATGAAAATTCTTTATATATGTTTTGTAATAGTTGAATTGGAATTGTTGAAAATTGTTAGAAACAGAAATTTTTTATGTATGTTTTTTTATTGTTGAATTGAATTGTTTGAAATTTTTATGTATTATTTGTAGCTATTTTATTTGGTTTTGTTTTATTTTATTACTTTATGTACTTATTTAATTTTATTTACCTCCACTCTTAACTTTTCAATTTGCATCTGCATCACTGTTTATTGTCACATCTGCATGTGGGTCTACCGGAAACAACCTCTCTATTATGTAGGGGTAAGGCTGCGTACTATCAGACCTCCTCAGACTCCGCTTCATTGCGGGATTTCAAACTGGGTGATGATGATGATGATGTTCGAATTGAAATTGTTCAAAATTATTAAAAATAGATATTGTTTATATATGTTTTGTAATGGTTGAATTGAAATTGTTCGAAATTGTTGAAAATGAAAATTATTTATATATGTTTTGTGATTGTTGAAAATAGAAATTGTTTATGTATGTTTGTGTATTTATATATGTTGACCACTTCAATTATTAGTTTTTGACTTATGGTGAATTGTATTGGATGAAATTGAATTGTGTATGATGTAATCATACAAAATGAGTTATATTATATAAGATGGACATGCGTATTGTGTATTAAAATTATGTGTTCTTTATTTGATATACATTATCATTTATTTTTATGGATAAATGGAAGGAAGTTTAAGTATTCTTGATCAAATTGTTTCAGGAAGATACAATGATTCAGCTTGCACTCATGCAACATTGGTCCTCAATACAAGAAACCATATCGTTTGTTTGTTTTGTAATAAGCATTTAAAAAGTAGATGAATCACCAGTTTAGCTGGGGTTAAAGGAGACATGAAATCCTGTAAAAAAAAGTCATAATGTGAAGTGGCATGAAAACTTTGCTTGAAGAATATGAGCACGGGAAAGATAGAAGGAAGATATTGGATTATCAAATTAGTAGTAGAAGTTCGTTTGCTAATTTTCATGATGATAGCGAAAATATTGAAGGTGATAGTGGTAGTGGTAACTAGTAAGAAGTGAATGTTGCATAGGGATTTGATGTTAGGAAAAGAAGGCAAATGACTAATTTTTTTGTACCACCGACAACTCTTAGAGCCCAACCTTTAAGTTAAATGTCATGCAATTAAGAGATGTAGCTCACAATATAGATATGACAATAGTTAGATGGTGGTATGATATAGTTGTAATATTCTATGCTTCTCAAACTTACTATTATCAGCTTATGGTAGATACTATAGCTTCTTACAGTTTGGGGTACAAAGCTCCTCTTATTGATGACTATAGAGATAAACTTTTGAGTTGCTTAGTTTTTGAAATTAAAAGTTATTTGGGAGAAAAAAGAATTGATTGGGATGCTTATAAGTGTTCAATCATTTGTGATAGTTGGATAAATAGAAGACATGAACTTATTATTAATTTTTTAGTTTATTATGTAAATAACTTAATGTTTTTTAAGTTTATTGATACATTTGGCCTTTTTAGGAATACTGATACTTTATTTGAGATATTCGATAAAGTTATGAATGAAATAGGCCAGAAAATATTGTTCAATTTATTACTGATAATGAGTTCGTTTATAAAGGCGCGGGAAGAAAGTTACAAAATAAGTATAATTCTTTTTTTAGACTCCTTGTACTGCATATTGGATTGACCTAATGTTGAAAAATGTAGAGGATACTAGTATTTTCCTATTATTGTTGAGATTGTGAATAAAACAAAAAGGTGACCAAGTTCATTTATAATTGTGCATAAGTGTTGAATTTAATGAGGAAGAAATTTACCAATGATAAGAATTTATGTCGTCCTGCTGTGACAAGATTTGCAACGAATTTCTTATCACTTTATGTTTTGTTATGATGAAGAAAGAATTAAGACAGATGTTTACAAGTGATAAGTGAGTTGTATCTCAGCATGCTAGGTCTAATGTTAGATTGGAGGTTTTCAGAATTATATTGGAAGATAGTGAGTTTTGGTTTCAATGTCAATTTGTTATCTGAACTTGAAAGCCTAATAAGGGTGCTTCGTTTGGCTGATAGTTATGAAAAGGTAACGAGTTTTTTTTTTATGTCATAGAGAGGGCAAAGGAAGCAATCAAGGCCAATATGAAAAATAGACCTTCTTTGTACATATCTTATCTAGCAGTCATCAATGATAGATGGTAACGACAATTTTCTTCTTCACTATTTGAAGCTGGAGCATTTTAAATCCTAGTGTTTATTTCATACTAGATTTTACAAAGAAAACTGAAGTTAATATGAGAATATTATTAACTATTATAATAATTATTGCTCATGACATGATGCAAGATATCTTGAACTCACAAGTAGAACTTTATAAGGGGTCTTTGGGAATTTTGGGATGTTAATTACTATTCAACAAAGAGCAAAACTTTCTCCAGATATTAGCCTTTTTTCCTTTTCTTGCTTGTTGGAAATTAATTATCACTTTATTTTGTTTATAATACTACTTTTGTTGCCTTACGACTTACAGTTTCTTGGTAGGACTAATTCGTAATTGATATTCTAGAATTGCAAAGATTTGCAATTTGAATTTTAAGTTAATGTGTGAATGCAACAAGCTATGAAAAGAACTGGAGCACATTTGAATTCATCCATTCCAAAAAAGAGAATAAATTGAAGCACAAGAGATTGAATAACTTGGTCTTTGTTCGTTACAATTTAAAACTTCGAGAAATGTATGTTATTGTTATTATTAATTTAGATATAATTTCTTCGATATATTTAATTTGCATTGATAATATCGATCTTTTGGTAGATTGAGTTTCTGAAGTAGGGTTTGCTATATGTGAATGACTTAGAAGATAATCTTCGATGGAAAAACATTGGCATGTTATTTGGTGCATTAAATTTGAATGATGATAATGATGAGACTCTTCTCGATAATCAAGATTTTGTATCAAATAATAATTGGAGTTAGTGCAGTTATAGCAAGTATTCTCCTGTAGACGATTGAATGAAGTTTCAAGTTTTTATTTCTCATCTTCTTTTAATTTTACTTATATTTGATGTAAATGTAATAAGTAAAATTATATATATACAATGTAATTGTAAATATTTTTGTTTCAAATTTCACTTCTACTTGGTTGTTTCCTCATCATAAAATCTTGTCGTAAATTGTAATTGAATGAGAATTAAAGATATTTATTATTCTTTTTATTTGATGTTTTGATATAATTATTATTTATTATATAATGAAATTGTAATTAAAGATATTTATTATTCTTTCTATTTGATGTTTTTATTTGATATTTTGATGTAATTATTTATTATATGATGAAATTGTAATATTTTAAATACTTTGTATTATTCTTAATTTTATATTTATACAATAATTGACTTTTTTTCATATTAATTTTAGTTATTATTTATATATAAAATATCTAAAAATTATTATTATTTTATATTAATTGTAGTTATTATTTATTATTATGATTTTTGAAGAGAAGTTTGATGTAAAATTATAAAGTATATAGTTTTATATACTAATTGACTATTTTACAATTTAAAAAAATTCAAGGACTATTTCATAAATTTAAAAAAAATTGGTCAAAATGATGCCTAATATTGACCGGCAATGGTACAGTACTATACCAAAACTTAATCCAACACTAGGACTTGTACGATATTCATAACATTGAATCAGACCCATCCTAAAATAAAGAGAAAATCTAGTTTAATTAAGATTTAAACTGAATTTTAGATTCGAAAGACCCGATTCAATCCCATCTAAACTAACATTTTGGCAAAATTGAGAATTTTATAAAAAATTTGGGTTAGATCTGGCCATTTTCACCCCTAATTTTAGTAGTCTACTTTTAGCTCTTGCCATTTGTCCAAAATCTCCAAGTAATTGCCACCTTTTTCCTACATATTCTAAACATGGCAGTACGAATCCCAATTGTCTTCAGAATCATGCATGCATCCACCATCACTGAATTTCTAGTGCATTGATATCCAACGAGATTACCGACATTAATGCTTTCCTAAGCCATAAAATGCAAAAATATGAAGCTACCTAAACACCAACCAGAACAATTGACGCATCAAAGAGCATCCTGAGGAGTCAATAAAGACAGCCACAAAAGTGAAGGAAAGATCAAAACTACTATTATGTCTTCCTAGTTTTAAAAGTATAACAGGCCTTGATGGATGTTCTCCGAGACAAGTCTTTCGTACAAAACAAGATCATCATCTACCAGAGGGAATTCAGTGAAAGCAATTAAAAAAATATAAAGCAATTGAACCTGCTCTTCCTGTAGAACTGTCTTCCCCTACTGCTTGTGAATTAAACAAACGCCAGCTTTCAGTCAATCTTTACGGACGAGAAAAGGTAATGCACAAAATAGAATGACATAAGGAAGCCAATGGTGCCAGTAACCAACATGATTCCAACGGCCATGAGAAGTGAATAACCAAGGTAGAGCATGGCTGGCACAGGTCCACTCAAACTCTGCAGGTCAAATACCAAGTAATTGATGGAGTATAAGAAGACGTAGAGAGCAACAGAACCAGAGGCAAAGAAAGCTTTCCACCACCAACGCCAATCCTCCACACAAAGGTGCATGTAAGTAAGAACAACTGAGACTTCAGCACAGACAATAACCAGTAGCAGAAAAACTATTAGCAAGAAACCAAAGACATAATAAAACCGGCCAAGCCAGATGCTAGAAAGAATGAAGAACAGTTCAATGAAAAGGGTTCCAAACGGTAGAGTTCCAGCTCCAAGAACAAGAAGCCATGATGGGTATTTGCGTGCAGGAATTTCTCTTGGGATCTGATTGGTTCTTACTGGATACTGAATGGCCTCAGCTCGTGTTCCAAGGAATCCTCCCAAAAGGGTAAGTGGCACAGAAATGCAAAACCAGAGGGACAAAAGCACAAAGTACAAGGAAATGGGAATAGCACCAGTACTATGGCTTCCCCATAGAAGAAAGTTTAATGCTGTGAGGATAACAAAGACAATTCCAGGGAAGAAGCATGCCGCCGACCAGGAAACAGACCTCCACCCTTCAGAAGTTCCCTTAATGGTTCTCCATAAACGTACTGCAGCATAGCCTGCAGCAGTGCCCAAGAAAAGATATAGAATTATCATCCCTGTCAAGAGCATTCCTCGTGAAGCTGGGGACATGAATCCAAGGGCTGCAAAAACAATAGTAACAACTGCCATCCCTGTAATCTGAACTCCATCTCCAATCATCACACAGAGAAGTTTTGGATGCTCTGGTTCTCTGAACACATCACCCACCACGAGCTTCCAACCAGAAAGCTCCTCATTCATCTGTGCCTGAGCTTCTTTGTCCAGTTCCTCATATTTCGTCAAGTCTCTCCTCACTGTTCTCAAGAAGATAACAAAAACAATACCAGCTAGGAAAAAGATCACCATAAGGGAATTCAAGATAGAGAACCAGTGCACACGGGCACCTTCCATTTTCAAATAAGCATCCCAACGGGAAGGCCATTTAATATCACTTTTCACAAATTGAACCTCATAGGTGAATGAAACTCTCTCTTGCTCCCTTATCACCTGTGACTTCTCAAGCTCCTGGGGACAGTTAACCGATGAGACATTATCATACCTATGAAGCTTTGTCATCACTTCAGAGTTGTACTTAACACTACAGGGCACAACCTCAAAACCAACAATCTCATAGCCAGATGCCTTCTTCTTATCAGCTTCAGAGATAACACCCATGCCTTCTTCCCCAGTACCTATTATCTCAACACCCCTGCCCTCATACTCATGAACCAAGACAGTGAACCGAAGGTGATTGATGATGTAATCATCATCACTGTTCTGTGGTGTGAACCCAACTGGGAAACCAGTCCACTGAATATTGATTCCGTTTGGTTTAGCATACCTCATAACAGGCAAATTGTCCAAAATCATATTGACTTGATATAGATCACGGGTCCGCTGTTTTAAAAGCTTGACCTCATGTTCACTCAAATGGTTAGTGGTACAAAGGTAAACAGATTCATTGATATTCATTCTGAATCTGTATGGCGAGTTATCAATCTGATCACCCATAAGTAGCTCCCCAAGATTCTCAGCACTTTTCTTGATTCCACCGTTGGGTTGGCAATAAGGGAGACTGTAGTAGCTAAATGGAATCTCAGTTTCAAAAGATGTTAAGGAGTTAACTTTGGCAAATATGCTTTCACCAGTTGAATAAGTGCGCATATAGCTCCCAGGCAGATAAAACCCATAGCAATCGGGCACCACAAACAGAACCAAAAAAAGTAAAGCCCAGTTGATCGTGGGAATCCTCATTTTGAATAAAATCGAAAAAGCCACTGAATCAAACAGATCTTCACTCGATCTCCAAAGTAAGGCGGGAGTCTGCTAGACCTCAAATTTACAAACAACAAAATGACGATATACCAATTAGGCACACAGGAAAACAACGAAGAAAAATGAAACACGCTGAAATGGCTGCTTCCAATCAACCGAAAACATTACAAAGTGAAAAACTAGAAGCAGAGAATCTTTTAATCAATTCTAAAGCAACAGATCCAAAAGGAAGAAGCATAAACATCTAATTAGAAAAGAAAAAAAACAAAAACGCGACTAGTAAACTCAGGAAATATACAGACATATGCAACACCCAGATTTATAAAAAAAAAAACAGGTAGTATGCACAAACAGATTACGTTAAGCTCTTGCTTGAATTGATTAGAGAAGTGGGTTTCAAGTCTTGACAAAAAAAAGCCACTAAGAAACTGCCTCACTTGCGCAAGTATCAGATCGAAGAGCCCAGAAATCAAATTCCAACTCCATCCAAACAAGAACAGAAGCACCCTAACTTTTTGATTCACAAACGGGGAGATTGAAGATTACCTGAAACAGATCTATAGAGGCTATGAACAGAATTTAATGGGAACAGATCAGATCGGCTAACGGAGATGGCTAGAATAGAGTATTTATTTGGTTTCTGTAGAAATGCAAACGGAGTGAATGCGAAAGGGGAATTTTTTTATCAATCTATTTAAAAATACAAAATATATTTATACTTTGCGTATATACTTGTAAATACAACCCCTTTTTTTTGCCTTTTCATAAGATCGTATTATTTCCCTTTTACTCAAATATTATTGTTGTCTATATGTGTATTAAAATAATACCAATATTACATAAATCTCTTATTATGGAATATAAGTAAGCAATTAATGGGGTACTTAATATTAGAATGAAAAATGATGCTTGTAACTTTAGTTTAATGAAATGAAGAATGAATTAAATCGTCTTCATTTTCTGCTGATTCTATAATTATATTTGTAGATAGAGTACAGTACCACAAATAGTATGATCAACTGAACCAGCGGAAGAATTATCAACAATAAACCTATTAAGAAGCAAGCAACTACCTTCTCAAGTTCGTTCTTATGATAAGACTTTTCAAATCTAACCAGTTTTTCAAATTAAGAACGCCTCTTCACCTATTTTCACTCATCTTGGACTTTCTTTTTCAACCATGAAACTTTAATTCATGAAATATTTATGGTCTTGTTTGACAATCAATTGATTGAATTAGCTGATAGCTGATAGCTAATGGCTGATTCTATCTGCTGATTTGACCAACGTATTACATTTACTGTTTGTTAAAGATGTTTGGCAAATTAGCTGTTTAGTATTAGTTGTTTATGTGTAAAATGATTTATAACTTGTCCTAAACTAGGAAATCATTGCTAATAAAATCGATTCTCAGTTTTATACCTATGTATTGCATCTCTAATATCTTCTTTGTTAATAAGGGCTTATCTTAAACTTTAATGAGAATTTTCTGTAGGGTGGCAAACAAAATATGAGAGAAATGACCAAGGTGAAGTGAAGTATGTAAACCTGTGGCTAAAAGAGGCTCGGGAATTACTCCTATCAGTTTAAGCAATAAAGTGCTAATGGCCTTAATGGAGAACAAAGACTCGTTATGAGTAAAGTGGATTAACTCCCACTTCTTAAAGAGAAAAAGTATGACTGAAGTAGAAATCAGACCTTTTCCCCTTAGATCTATCTCAACTCTTAAAAGTTAAAGAAAATCTTATAGGAAACATCAAGTGTTTGATAAGGAATGGTTAAATATCTTCTTTTTTCTACAAATATTAGAATTTGGCCCTATTTATTAGTCATAATTATTTCAAAATATGAGAAATATGTCCCTTGCAAATTCTAAAGTAAAAAAGTATGGATTGAATATGACCAATGGTGCAATGTCCCTGATGAGATTAATCATATTATTCTTAGACATAGTCCCAACTTGGGTAGGAAAGGTAGGTATACCTAGCTTAGATGTCCTTCAGGTTAGTTCACCCACATATCATGTAAGAAGATGTTCAGAAGTACAAGAGAGATTAAGAAATGGCATAAGGTAGTTTGGAATATAAATCTATCTCCGCAGGTATCCTTCCTACTTTAGTTAATTGTTAAATAAAGAGTGGCTACAATGGACATATTAAGATTTCTTTAATTTATCAAGTACATCTTATTCATGCAAAATAGCTCTAAAATCCCTACTCATTTATTCTTTGAGTACAATTTCTTAACAAAAATTTGGAATATTATCCAAAACCTTTGCTACCGCAATAGAACTAACATAAACTATGAAGTTATCATAAACTGATTACAAGAGGATAAAGTAATCTCAAAGGGTGACTGGACTACGTTCCTCATTAAGTTTTGGTATATGTATTTATAAGATATGGAGGGAAAGGACTAGCAGATGCTTCAAAGGAGTAAAAAATCCCAAGCAAAAGGTCTAAGAAGATTGCAAACATTTGATTATGGGATAATTGTTCCATAATGAAATTGCTAGAAGTTGTCAAACTAAAATTGCTCTATCTTGGAGAATCTAATAGAAACTGGGAATGCTTTAACAGGGAATTAAAGAACCTGAAGGGAGATTTTATCAGCCTTGTTTTGCTGTTAACAAACATATTTATTGGAATGTGACTTGAAAATAGTGGCTCACCAAACACTGCATAAGTTCCATGCATTTTAATAAGCCAATAATCATTGAATAAACATCTGTCCAACTTCCTCTGTACTATTCCATGTTTTTTTGATGATTGTTCCACGTAAAAATAAAACGTCCTTAAAATTTTAGATCAACTAAACCTAGTTTGGAAGTTACCTTTGTCAATTCTCAAGTGTCAAAGTGAGTTATTCTTCTTCCTCCACTAGATTCAGATGGGGTCAACAAGTAATTGAAGTCTCCTACAAGCATCCAAAGGCTTGAAATGCTTGAGTCAATAGTTTACTCCCTGTATAATGTTACCCTATGAAACTCCCAATTTGCTGCATATATAACCATAATTGCAATTGCAATCATGTCAACTTCAATAATAAGTTCACAGTGTAATAGCTATTTAGTGCAGAACCATTTATTAAGATCAAGAGAGCTAGATCTAGAGCCACTATGATCCTACCATTCAAATGTTTAGAATGATTGCTGAAAGCCTCCCATTCAACTGGGAGAAAAGTTTAACACTTTTTGAAAAACCTCTTCTTTTGTTTTGATTTCCACCAAACCAATAAAAACCAAATGCTTGGTAGCTAAGTAATCCTTTAACGCCAACTACTTATTGGGGCAATTCAATCCCCTTACGTTCCACATAGTACAAATCATTTGGAATGCTTAATTTTAGTTTACTACTTGGATCTTCGATTACTAAATCTACTTTCTTGCCACTACTCAAGCTCTTTCCTAGTTTCACCTGCCTCACTATTGATATCTACTGTTTCATTAATAACATATGCCTTTATTTGATTATTGATCTCTTGATTTCCTTATACACTTGTTATCTCTGTAGGTAGCTGAGTATTCACCTCACTCTCTACTTTATCCATTCTGTGTTGTATCCTTTGTGAGCTTACAACAATTGTAACCAGTAGAGTATCTTGCTAACTATGAGCTTTTATAATTACCCCTTCAGCTAGTTCTAAAGTTTCTTATAGATCTAGAGCTTGAGTGTTTGTATAAGCCTCATAACTTTGTTTAGAAATCTGTTGCACATCTTAAGTTATAGTATTAACTTGCACCACATCAACATGTTTAGATACTTATTGTTGACCTATAACTTCATTATTATCTTATGATCCACCAACTTTTTGGGGGCTTTTTGAAGTCTCTGAAGCATCTGGAATCACAACCTTTATGCTATCTTCTTCCTTGTAAATTTGTTTGGGAACCCGAACCTTGGTTTTTTTCTTTACATAAGGTTTCTAAGAGTAAGATAAAGGACTTTATCATTGATTAGTTCACCACCACTACTATACCTTACAATAGGAATGTTTTCAGGCATGATTTTCCTATGCTCAATGTCAATGCATACTCTAGCATACCCAATTCTTTTAATGTCTGGCATATTCTCATCCATTGCTAGAGGGGTGCCAATATAACTTGCTAGGTAACTTGGCCCCTCTGCAGACTAGTATTCAAGAGGTACCTTATACATGTTAACCCATATTGGTATAGTTTTGATCTTAGATCTATCAAGCTTAAATCTCATTTCCCACTTCCTTAAAAATATTGGCCTACCTTGTATATGCCAAGGGCCCATTTCCATTACCTTGTTTGTCATTGCCTCATATGAGAAACAAAAGACGAAGAGCTCTACTTTTATTATTAAGGTGGCTTAGAGACTTAGCTTGTTGGACCCCGAAACTTTTCTTAGAACATTTCGAGCAGTACATGAGAAGTGTGGATAGGTTCATGTTTTGTTTT
>JAOTAY010000009.1:8231157-8257993 GCA_025629805.1 Erythroxylum baracoense | reverse complement strand
TTATGGAATTTTGGTTGATTAATATATGAATAGGGGTTATATGTCCTATATGATCTAACTTAGGAGCTCTTACTAATTCAAAAAACTAGAGTAATTAATATTCGATCTCCTATCATATAGGTCTTTCAAGGAAACTACACGCATCATTTCTATAGTATATGTTATGGAATACCAAGGGTCAATTCCATAGAGACTACGAATACCAATATTAACCCTTTTCGTATTAGCTAACCAACAAATTATGACAATGGTGATTGGTCAAAATCAAAATTAAAGCAATAAACTAAAATAATTGACTACATAGAATAAATACTGAACCAAGACACATCCAACAAAAATAACAGTACTTAAATAGTGAATCCCTTTAGGATTGCTCATACTTATAAGACTTCATGCTTCAATTTAACCTAAAGTTCATCAAACCGTGAAAATTTCTCAATTATATTAATATCTTTCTCAATATTATTAACAACTAATCTTATGTTGATTACTCAGAAGCTCTTTCCAATTAAAATTCCTAGAATTGCATTAACTAATTTATGAATTCCTCTATTAGGTTTGAACCTAATTCGAAAGATTTGTATCAACCTATCTTTAAGATTGCATGCAACTGTTTTCGATTATACGAGCTTAATTCATACAAAGGATTTTTAATCTCAAATGTATAACATCAAATATGAATCAATATATTGGCATAAATCAATTCAAGGAAAATAAAGAACATATAATCAAAACTGAAGAATAAATTAAATGAAAAGAAATCACCACAAAATTCATCCTAAGGTTCATCATATCCAGGTACTATAAAGATTTAGTTCCTAATCATAGAAGACTTAACATCAAAACTAAAAGAAAAATAGAAAATTAAAAAGAAAACATGATAAAGTCCCTTTTACTTTTCATGAAATCAAATTTAGATCAATGGAAATCCACTCCAAATTCATCTCCTTGTTTGTTCGTCATTCTCTTTACCACTTAGTCTAATTGCATCTCCTAAACCTCTCCTATCTTTTGCCCTTCAATTTCACCTTTTATAGTTTAAAAATTAGGTTTTTGGGTAGAAGATAAGTACACGGTTGTGTACTTAAAAAAAACTGTATTTGAATATAGAGTAAATATATGCAAAAACATGGCCAAAAAGTGTGAAGACGGGCTTATCAGTATATAACACAAGCATGTACCTCTTAAACACGGGTAACATATTAACACACCTCAAACTCTCCAAACATGACCATGTAAGCTAAAAATTCAGAAATAATAAATAACACGGACAAGTATATGGTCATGTACTAAGCTGTATTCTTTCCCTGCAGTTTTATAATCTAGTCAAAATAGCTCCAAATTACTTTAAACTTGTCCGAATTCATTGTTTTTTGATCTAAATAAGTGAATTATGAAATGTAGATAAAATGTGAATTAATTAATTACCATAAATAGTAACACCGACAAATAAACATGTAAGATGTACTAAATATAAATATAAATATAAATATAAATATAAATATATGAACAATTAAATATTTATCAGTAATTCATTAAATTAGAGTAAACTGAATATAGCAAAATCCTTGAAGATTGCACCTAAATCTAATTAATTCATTAATTATTTAATGTTTAGGTTTATTATATATTTTTCTTATTCAATCATACATAATAATTGAGAATTGGCCTACTTCTCAATTTCTTTTCCAGTAGATCTTGAAACAAACAAAACAATGTTCCCTTCTACATTCCTATCTCAAAAGTTATTACTAGAAGAGATTTGGAGCTAATGAAGAAAAAAAAAAGGAAAAATTATGGAGTATTGCTTTTTTTTGGGAGAAAAATGCATTCTGGCCACAAGAGTCATAGTCGAGCCTGTCTTAACATCTTATCAACTCGCTAAGAGATAAACATTAGAACACGAAAAATGCATGAACACGTGATGGGGGCGAAATGAACATTTTGTCAAAAAAGAGAAACGGTGAATAATTGCAAATCAACGAAGGTTTTGTTTGAAATGAAACGATACGAGCCCATCACCAGAGTAACCATAAAATGAAGAATTCGTTTAGTTTTACAATTTCCCCAAATTCTAATGCACACGACTTTAAATTAAATTACATAATTTACTATTATTTTAATATATTTTCTTTGATTCGTTTATCAAAAACAGCTTTTTTTTTACGTGAAGATAAAAATAAGACTGTGTATTATTGAACTTTCTCGAATTTCATAACTTAACAAAATTTTAATTGATTGTTGATAAAAATATTTTCTTTGGTTCATTCTCTCATCCAAATGTACCAAAAGACTGTTCTGAATGATGGAAGTAAACGAGAAATTATATAAAATAGAGATCGTGAAAATAAAAATAAGATTGCGTATTATTGAACTTTCCTGAATTTCACAACTTAACGAAATTTTAATTGATCGTTGATGAAAATATTTTCTTTGGTTCATTCTCTCATCCAAATGTACCAAAAGACCGTTCTGAATCATGGAACTAAACGAGAAATTATATAAAGTGGAGACCAAAACCAGAAGATCCAACGATGTATTGTGGTCTAAAACAAATTTGCAGTGGACCCAAATCTCAGAAACTAAACTAAGGGCCTCCCAGGTAATTTATGCAAAAATGGAAGCCAGTTCTATTCTGTAGCCTTCCTCTTCGTAATTCTAAGGTTTATTGTTAAACCCTTTTAAACCCTAGTTACATAAATGGCTTTACGTCCCAGTGCCAAGCGTTCTCTCCAAGTTTTGCTGTATTCCAGATTTGGTGGTGGGTTGAATTTTTCTTCATGGGCACGCAGATCCACCGCTTCCAGTTCCCATTTTGCAGAGACCAAAGCGAGTCTGGATTCAGCTTTTGAGAATGTATCACGGAGATTTAGTGCGCAAGTTCCTGCAGCTGCGGACCAAATGAATATGATAAAACAATTGAGAGAACGAACCAGCGCTCCAATTAAAGATGTCAAGGCTGCTCTCATTGAATGCAATTGGGATATTGGTAGTCTTGTACAATGAACTGAACTTTTTCAGTTAACATCATTTGGTCTATTTTTATTGACTGTTTTCTGGATTGTGGTTTGTGGCATTACGAGTAGAGGCTGCACAGAAAGATTTGAGGAAACGAGGGAAGGTCTTGGCGTCGAAGAAATCTGGTCGAACTGCCACTGAGGGGTTGCTTGCTTTGGCACAGGGCCAAGGGAAAGCTGCTGTCATTGAACTCAATTGTGAGACTGACTTTGTTGCCCGGAATGATATATTTCAGCATTTGGTTAGTGGTCGCTGACTTAATTCTTTCAGTTACACACTTCAGTAAGCAGGTTTATTAGGAATTGTGATTCAGCATTTGCTGGTTCTAGTTTGATCTTTGATTTCTCATATCAATTTAATTTTTCTTCTCTTGCAGGCTTTGTCTTTGGCCAAGCAAGCTTTGCTGGTTCAAAGTACGTGTCAACAGGTTTCGGGGGTCCATTCTATTGGAACTGAGATTTTGGAGGTGAGATCGAGACTTTTCAACCTTATTGCTATTAGATTCTAATTGTTATTAACTTATTATATTGTGTCGACTTAATCAGTCACAATATAGTGCTTTGTTTGTTAAAATGATTAAGCATGCTTTCAGGGTCTGACCTGACTTTCATTCTCTTTAGCAAGGTCACAATGGCCCTAGAACATCGCCCAATTAAACATAATACATGCATATGATGTTTGGCGTTAGGCTGCATTTGTTATGTTATTTCTTGAGCAGAATTTATGATTTCACTGTTTGGATTTGAACTCTGGTTAAGGCCAAATGAATTGCCTTCTTGCATGTTGTTGCTGAAATTTAATTGTATGTGGAATGTGCAAACATGAGAAGATTTAATGGCATAGCAAGCTCTCCTGCTGTGAAATGACTTGTAAGGGAACAAGAATTAGGTTTTTAAAGTTAGTGACTTTGACACTATTAAATAGAAGGTCTCCTAGTGAAGTTTTTATGCTGATCTGTGTACTGGAACCAGGACTCAAAGTTAAACCTTGAACATCCCAAAATAAATGGGGAAACAACCGTTCAAAATGCAATTACAGAAGTGGCTGCAGTCATGGGTGAGAATGTAAAACTCAGAAGGGCATTTGTGATGTCTACATGTTCACCTAGTGTTCTATCTACCTACCTCCATACAAGTCCTCAGCCAGGTAGAATGTTTTGATACTACCTGTGTTATCTTTTGTCAAAGAACTGTATTATATATTTTTTCTCTATTAAATACTTCCTTACAAGTCGAAAGCCCTTGGCTAACTGAGTTTTATGTGGATATCCCATAAAAGAAACTACCGTTTTGCATTAAAAAGGAGAATTTGAGGCAAAATCTTGCTTGGTTTGTCGGTTGAGTTAATGAATGTTTATGTGATTGTAGGCTTGGGTCGTATTGCTGGACTTCTATCTCTTGAAATAGAGGATGGGGATTCTCATTTGGAAGCTCTCCAACATGTGGGATCAGAGTTGGCAATGCACGTCGTGGCATCCAAGCCATTATTCTTGACCAAGCAACATGTTTCATCTGAAGTGTTAGAGAGTGAACGTGAAATCTTCAAGTCGCAGGTAAATAGACTCTTATTTATGGTTCTGTTAGTTGCTTTAGTTATGTTACATATTGAGCATTAATGTCAATTAATTCTAGTCTTCATTACAGGGATTATAATTTCTTGATCATAGGGATTACATATCCTAAATTAATCTTGTAAATATGTATATATATAGCCTTATTACTGTACAGTGAATACATCAAGAAATACAAACCTCTTTCTATCTTACAAGTTAAAAATGGGAAGTTAGGATATGATAGCTTCCTGCTAATATTTGTGCCTGTTCTTCGGTCGTGGAGATCCATTTATTTTGTATGACATTTTTATACATTAATTTTGGTCCCCACATTTGTTTCAACCTTTACCTTCTTTGAGAGATCTTGGACTTGTAGAAATATGTATTCTAGGATGTAATTTTCTGGTCAGTAAAGATTTAAGATTGCAGGCCAAGAAGAATATGAAGTTTCTCTGATAAAGCAATGACTATAGTTGAACATTGGACCTTATAAAGACAGGACACTTTTCAAATGTTCAACTATTTTGAAAATACGTCTTATGCACAATTTCACAAAAGTAGATTTTTATTCATTTTTTTGGTTGACTATTGCTTCTAGTATAAACAAATTGAAGATGCATGTTAATGACTATGCCTGTTGCTTAGGAAAACTGATGGAGGTGACAATAAATGGTTAGTTTCCAAATGTCATGGTTATACCTGATCCTCATTTCCCGCTTGTTCTTTCTTCTTTGTTCCCCACTTTTGGTTCGAATATCAGGTTTTGGCTTAGAGTTGTGAATGAATGTTGGGGGCGTGACATATGTCTATATTGATAGTTTTTTGACGTGCACTATGTCGTTAATCATTCTGTTTTGCCGCTGGAAACTAGTAACCAAAGTTGTTTTAGGCAGAAAGTACAGGGAAATCACAGATGGCAATAGACAAAATGATCGAAGGTCGCCTGCGTAAATATTATGAGGAAGTTGTTCTTATGGAGCAAAAGTTCATCATCAATGATGCAATAAGTGTAGGGGTATGTCATGGTCACCAAACCTCTCCCTCTCTGTACATATGTACCTATATGTATGCACATGTGTGCATTATTGTCCATTATCCATTTGTATTCTGAATGTAAGTATTGTGAAACTAATGTCTCTCTCTCTCTCTGCCGTACAGACACTGATAAACAATCTATCCAAGGAAGTGGGCATGGCAGTGAAGATAGGAAGCTTTTTCAGGATGGAAGTAGGGGAAGGAATGCAGAGGTAGAGAGAGTGCCCTTCTCATACTCTTGATCAATGATAACAGATAGACTAGGGATGAGTCTTTATGATGTCTTGTTCAAATGCAACTTGCATGCATCTGATATAACTTCAGAACAAGAACAAGATAGTGGAAAGGCGTATCTGCCTCTTCAACATTTACTTAAATTTATCAAGACCACTTGAAGCTGTTTGAGCTAACTTGATCACTTCTCCTGACGAGTATATTTGTGATGATAAATGAAACTTGCGCCAAGGTCCAAAGCAATCTTGGAGTTTTATCCTAATTATTCATGTACCGAGAAATTTTCCTTGTACCCCAACTTTGGGCAAAAATTCAAAGCACCAAAATGACTTGCTACTTTTCCTGCCACAAGATTATATTTTCTCTTATTAGATTTGCTACAGTAACATGTTACTGTCTTTCATACTAATCAATGGTGTTTGCAGGATTGAATCAAATGCAGACGAATCTGTTGCTCAGGCTGCTTGATCAGAGGCAGTATTAATTCGTTAATGAGGGTGGGCCTGTATAAGATGCTTTTCAGACGTTAAGACCTAACATCTGCTTTGGTTTACATTAATAATGTTCTCGATGTCTTCTTCCAATTTAACTTATGGCCTCGGGGTCAGTTGTAATAGAAAGTACGTTGATAACAGTCCGTTTTGTTATTGTAATCGAATGAAAAATACCGTACTCACATTTGGTTGATTTTTTGATCACAATCTTTCTCCAGAATTAGACATTAAGTGGAAATGCGCGGAAGAAAGAAATAGAAAAGAAAAGACTATCATACTCCTTAATGTCATTTCTCACAAGAAATTACAATCAAGCTTTTCACAGGATGGTTACAACGAGTAGCAGAGAGTAGGCAAATGGTGTAGGTAAATGGACAAGCGTGATTTAATGAAACTTGAGGCTGGTCAAGACGTTGTTATTGACAGGATCAGCCAAGTGATCCAAGAGGTTTTGGTAAGGTCCAACGCCAGTTACAAGGCCCTGTATAAAATAGCCCAAGATTGCTAACATAGCCAATCGCCCATTCTTCACCTCCTTCAACTTCAAATCTTTCAAGGACTTCTCATCTTTTCCAAAACCAAGAGGATTGAACAACGGTCCGCCAGGATAGGCCGGGTCTCCGGACCCTCCAAGGAACTTTTCAAGCCCCAAGAAATACTGCTTTCCCATTGACCCTGGTTTTGCCCAGTCCTGAAATCTCCTGTGCTCTGCGAATCCCATGAGTGCCATCTCAAACACAAATAGGGTGTATGGATCTGCCCAGTAATCGTATGTCCCTGCTGGTGGGATAACACCAGTTTTGAACCAGGGAAGGGCTGTTTCTGGTGGGATAAGACCTGCCTTTCCAAGAATTTCCGGAGCAATAGCACCTACAGCACCTAACATGGCATATCTTCCGTTGATGACCTCACCGTAGGCTAACCATTTTGGTTCGATAAAGCCTCCTGTGCCTTCTGGGTCGGAGAGGCCAAGTGGATCAAATCCATAATCACCTGGAAGGCTGTCGGCGACGGGGAAAGATCCAAAACGAAACTCAATTAGCTGCCCCTTCAATTTACGTCAAAATTAGAGATAACTAATAAGATTGGAACCCTGGACCCCTGGTAATTGAGAAAGTGCTCCCAAGTCCTACCTACCTACCTACCTCTTTGCCATCTTGCCAAACCCGTGAAGGTGAACAAGAACAAACCATTTCACTTAATTCTTGGTTAGCACTAACTACGTCAGCGAAGTCCATGCAACATGCAAGAATTATTCCATACCTTCCATCCAAGTAGGAAAGACTTTGTTTTGAAGCAAACCACAGTTGTCTGTCAGCTCCTTGCTGAAAATGTTTTAGTCCATCCGATTACAATCTGCATCTCGAACTGGAAAAAAGAAAAACAAATAATCATGAGAGAGAAAATGTTACCTTCACGGGAGGAGTAGTAGATGCCCTGACCACAAAGGAACCTTTTCTGGAGGATCCAAATGAAGACTGAGTTGGTCTTGCTCCTAGAATCTGTCTGGCACTTTCAACAGAAGAGGTGAGAGACGATGAAACAAGTGCTTGCGTTGCCATTTCTCTTTCAGGTTCTAATTCTACGCTGTGGAACTAATGGCAATGCACGAGTATGATGATGATTATGAACAAAAACAAAAAGGCAAGGCAACGAAAGCCAAGCCACCACTTGTTGGCTTGAAATCTCGGCTGATACAGTTTTAGATGAGGATAGGATCTGGATGTCCAACTGCCAATCCCCACGTGGCTGGCTTCATTCACTGGATAAAGGATATTGCAATTTTGATTTGCCAAATGTCTGGCCAGTCGTCGCCATTTGAAGACCTTAGAAAATCTGTATCTACAAGACAATATCTGATCTGGTGGACGCAAATTAGTGTTAGAACTTGTATGGTTTTAAACAGTATGAATTTCCATCATTTTCACCGGTCCTGTGGGCTTTTTCTACCGAGTCTTAGTTTATGTGACATTACCGTATGGCATTCGCTCATTTACCAAATCCTCAGAGAAAGATAAACATCATGGCGCTGTGAAAATACAAAACTAAACATTTTATTCTGTAACATTTACAATGTTTTGAGTGTTTCATACAATAACGCGTGCTATTTTCTGAAACAAGTTCCTGGTAACAAAACATGACATTGCATTAAGATCAACAAATTCTCAACTTCATAACAACGTCCGACACTTCCACTTTCTAAGGTCTACACCTAATTGACTAAGTGGGTTCGTGTCATGTCAAATGTTATTCAATCCTTGTGCATCTTCACCACCTCGTAAACGGCTGAAAAGTCCAGGTCTCCCAATCCCATGCTCCTAGCCTTCTTGAATGCCTGCAACAAAATTTAGATGTTTTAAGTGGATAGTGGTTGCTTCCTGAAAATTGAAGCATCCATATTAGCATTAGAAACTGATTGCAGATTGACCACTAAGGTTAGACCTAACACTATAGACCATTTAATGAGGTTCAAATCTCGGACGATGTACAGAGTGAGGAACTTTTACATATATTCGTCCTTTTTGTTATACCAAAAACAGTCGTTTCAGATTTTCTTCCACTTTCACCTCCATGACGACCACAACTTCTCATTTAATATAAGAGATTAAACTACTTTTACCCATACAAGAATACTCCAGACGGTAATACCCACCATCAGATGTTCACATCCATAGACACATCTGTAGACACAAACATAAATACAGGTTGAACCCCTATCCGATTAGATAACTATCTTAGGAAGAACCAATTAAATACTACCGTTATTTTCTTAACGGAAGACCGTATCTTCACACTCAGTCATATCTAGTGCAGTTTAATTTCAGAAATAGACCATTTATAGAATCTGTAATAAACCATCCTCTGATGTCAAATTAAAAGATAATTAAAGTCAACTTAAAGATGAGTATAACCTCATTTGCAGCAGCTGCAACTGGCATTGAAACAGCATTCTGATCCCCAAGGGCAAGAGCCAATCTCATGTCTTTTTGTTGATGTTTCAGAGGAAATGCAGGAGTGTGATTACTCTTGAGCATATTTGGCCCTTTGCCCCTGAACATTGGATTAGCAATTCCACCCAGATCCTGCCCAACCGAAGCTCAAAGAAGTCAACCCCTAATCCAACATAAGTAGAAATGAAACTCGTTCTTGTTATCTTACCAATACATCAAGAAGATCGTGAGGGTTCAGCCCACTACCTTCCGCCAGTACCAGTCCTTCTGAGAATGCATTCATCATACTGCACATCATAATTTACATCCAGCAACATGAACACATTGAAACTTTTAGGGAAAAGTAAGGGTATTATGTCATGCAAGGAAAGGTGAGACAGATATTCTCCAAGTGTAAAAGTGATATTTCACTAATTTTCCTCTACCAATTCACATCTTGTAGCAAGTTGTTCGCACGTAGAGGTGAAAAAAAGGAAAAGAAATACTTTCAAGTAACAACATCTGACAGTCTAATATTTTGTTGGAATGAGTAAAAATGACTTCTTAAATGGAACATTGATTTCAAAATAAAGCATTTAAAAGTAAAAACTATATTATTAATATAAATTCTAGGGACCTTTATTACCTGAAAATGCACAAAGGAAACCTTAAGCAAATACTATAATTTCTATCGCTTTCAAAGTATTAGTATCCATCATAATCAATTGGCATGCTTGTTTTCATGTTTTTTACAATACCTCATGACTTGTAGCTCATAGTTTGTTATTCTTAATCACTTTTTTTTTTATGTTGGAGAAATCACTGTTTTCTTTGTTATAATTATGGAATCTGTCATACAAAATACCAAAATATTATCAGCAACGCAACCCAGTCAGTGTAAAGCACATTATTTAATTACTAGAACAAAGATTAGGACAATTGCCATAACTATTACCAAATTCTTAACCTGCAGCAAGCAGCATGTGCATGAAACCTAAATGGAAAAGTTTTATCACAGCGACAGAATGCATGAAATGAACTTTTTTAACTTGACATCTAAACTTAGCAGTGGATATACTTCCCAAGAATGACTCTTGTAACAATTAACGTTTTGGTATATTTATTGCCTATGTAGATGATATTCAAACAAAAACTTTTACCTGCCCATTATCATATTGACCACAAGTTTCATTCTTGCTCCATTTCCAATCTGCCCCAAGAAGAAAGATTTTTTCCCCATGACATCAAAAGCTTTACTTGCTTCTTCGTACAGAGCCTGACATTTGTGTTGGTGAGAAGAAGCTTGAGCAACAAATTTGCATCTTGCGTACAACTTGGCAAGAGAAGAGAGCAAGAGACAGAGAACTCATTGATCAATTCATTACCTTATCCCCAGCAGCAAGGATTACCAGCTGACCAGCTTCTGCAGGCTGTTTGCTACCAGAAACGGGTGCCTCTAGGAAGGAACCCCCCTTTGACGTGATTGCCTGCAAACATCAACTGCAAAACGTGATGAATTTATAAATGAACATAAGAAAATAAGACTCTGATAACAACATAACAAGTTAAAAACCATTAGTCTTTTGGAATTTCAGAGGCCGACTAGATAGCTCCAACGGTCTATAAACCGTTCATCTAATAGTGATGACACCCTGTAACTAATCTCAAGGTCATAAGCCATTTTGCAACTGTCAGAACATGAAGCTGAGTGGAAATGAGGTCGTCCTGGAAACAGACTGAAAAGGAAAAAAATACAAAGGGCTTTTTACTAGTGTTATCCCCACAAAGTAGAGCACACCTACATGAGCTGCTAGCTTCTGGAGAGAGGTGCAGTGTCTGCATACTTACCACTTTCCAAAGTTTGACCTCAGACCAAACATTTTTGCTCACACAACGAATGCCAACAACATGAATAGAGATTCCTCGAAAAAAAAAAAAACGAATAGAGACTAGTCCCTTCGACTTTTAGGTTGAAACTTGGAGTCTAGCTCAATCAGAATATCGTATTTCTTTTTTATTATTATTATTGTTTTACTCCTGCGCTATCGCGGTAGACTCCCAACATAAAGAGGTTATAGAATCATCTTCACGTTAATATAACAACTTGAAGGTCGGAAATTAATAGAATAAGAATAACCTCATGGATTTTAGTAGAAGTCTCAGGATCAACAGTTGACATGTCAATGTAGCCTTTTCCATTACCAATTTCTTCGAGTACACCATTTTTGTCAAAAACAACCTAAAGCAAACCGTGAAATAAGGACTTAACTGAGAGCCAAACCAGGGTACCATAACGGAACAAAGGGAATACACAGGACGGTTAAAGCATACACACCGAAAGAGCCGAGGCAGGATCAGCCAACATTGCAATTGTAAACTTGCATTTCTTTACCACTGCTGCTGGGGTTTCTCCGATTGAGGCACCAAGCTCAACTAGTTCATCACACTGCAAATTTACAGCACCAGTCAGAACTTTATACATATTCAGGTTAAATATCTACCATTTAACTGGACAAATCAATAGTCTTACGTCAGATTTGACGTGTGGTAATCTTACTAAGATGGTTTCATCACAAAAACTGAATCTTGTTTCACCTTAACTCAATAAGGAAAACTAATGATCTTGAACTCATAAATCGAAAAGCCTACGCCTAAGATAAGAGAAAGGGCACTTATGATTTAGAAGCCGCAGATGAAATGAAAGTAGAAACCTTGGAGAGTGTCCTGTTCCAGACAGTGACTTTGAAGCCGCTCTTAATCAAGTTCATGGACATGGCCTTGCCCATTATACCAAGCCCCAAGAAGCCGACCTCCATTTCCATCTTGCTGTATCAGGGTCTCTTTGTTCCTCTGTCTCTCTCTCTCTCTATAAGAAACGAACAATTGGAGATTAACAAACGAGTATTGATAAAAAGAAAGAAAAGAACGTCCTTGTCTGTGCAGCATAATGATTTAGGTAAGCATTAAAATATATTCCATTAAAGTTAAAGGTTGTTTTCAATTTCATGTCACTTTGGTTGCAGCCGTCGATTGTTTGTCTATGGGATATTGTTTAGAATATCGTATCGGCCGAACCGATCGCCGGTGAAATAATTAGTTTTGAATAAAAACGATTTGTATCGGACTTCAGCTCTTTTAATTGGTACTGGTCAATAAATAGAATATCGGTCATCAGAATTATAAATTTTTAAAAATTTAGGATTAAACTGAAAAAATTAGAATTAATTATTTTTACATAAAAGGAATAAAATATAATTGTCTGTTATTTACTAATAAATAATAACAATACAAATAAGAATATATTAAATTAATATTTTATGTCATTACAATTACATAAAATAATTATAGATATTTTTTGGATATAAAATTTAAAATATTTTGAGGGATTATTTTTTTAAAATTATTAAAAACGGTAATCATTTGACTGATATGAATAACATATTATACTAAAATAAAATCTAATATTAACTTCCGTATGGCGTTCATACACATTGGTTTAGTACCACCTCCACTTTTGTGGGAGCCGTGAATCTGACCTCGGGCTTTATATCTTCAATTCCTTCCTTTGCATTTCCCATACCATACCCGCGCATTTCACTGTTGTCCATGTGTCCTCCGCCTCCCCCTCAAGATGAGCCCATATTCAGTATGTTTTCCCATTTGAATTTTTAATTAAAAAATATATACACTACATTATTTAATATAATACAAAGGTCTTATTTGATAACCAGCTGATTATATTAGCTGTTAGTTGATTTTATCAGTTGTTAGTTGATAGCTGATTATATCAGTTGATTTGATCAACGGATTGCATTAGCTGTTTGTTATAGATGCTCGGTAAAATTAGCTCTTTATGTGTAAAATGACTTATGAGCACATGACTTTAAAAAAAATTATAAGGATATGAATATTATATATCTTAGTATTTCGTTAAATATTCTTATAAGAATTTATATTTTAGATATTTATTTCTACAAAAATTAAGTTTATAACTCTAATAAGAAATATAGAACATATAATAATAATAATAATAATTAGTTACAATTAGACTATTCTAACAAAATATTATATAAATACTTTTTATCATCGATATATTTTGATTAATTACTTAATTTAAAATTATTTGATATATTAATTTAAAATGAGTAATATAATTAACTTGTGAATATTATTCAAAAATTGTTTAAAATTTTATTGTAATATCTTTTTATTTAACCAAAGAATTATTAAATAATTAAATAATATTAAAAAGCTAAAAATTTGTCAATATTGAATAATCAACTTTTAATGCATGACCAATAAAACCCAAAATACTAATATTAAATAATCAAGTTTTAATGCATAATTACCGAACATTATGATTTGGAGAATAAAACAATCGCACCTTTTAAAATTGCATATTATGGTGTTGTTTTTCCATTTAAAGTTAATAATAAAGCTAAAAGCTCTTTTTTGGGTGCACCTCATGTTACTTAAAATATATTTTGAAACCAACCACGTTTATTAAAGAAATAAAGATGAATTTGTTTATGTTTTCATCAGGTTCTTGTGATAATTCATTTGGCATTCTTTCAAGTAAATTGGTAACTAATTTCAGATAACGTTTCAATTATTCTCATTCTTTCATAATTCATTTGTAATAAATAAATAAAAAATGGTGTGTGCTGTAGTACAATTATCAAGGCTAGGTTACTACAGCTTACTTGTTCAGTTGCTGTTCTTTGGTAAATGGACAGTACATGTTTGCGTGATGCCTTGCCTAGCCTAAGACACCGTAATAGCAGAGAATTGCCATCTTAATTGTTGAAGCTTCTCAACTTCTTATGTCAATCCAGAGAAAGTAACGATGCCTCGAGATTTCTGTTAAGCTAACTGACAGCTACAGGAGCCTGAAATTGGATTTGCTTCTTCCTTGGAATGGTGGCAGCCATCAAGTAGATAGTAACTCCTTTCACTTTTCACCAACTTATCTAAGCAGAGTTCAGCTCATCCGATCCTGATAAGAAAAAAGTATAAGCACGTTGAATCAGACTTGCATGAATCTGGTAATTCTTTGAGAATTTTTTATCAACCAAGAGTGTTACTACTTTTTTGTATGAATGATGAGATAACAAACTGCAATTCCCCTTATTATTAATTTGTACGAACTAAAAGTGTACAACCCAAAGCCTGCACATGCTGATAAAATTTGAAAAGAATAAATTCCACAATTCATCCATTTGAAAGAGTACCTGATCTAGTCTAATTCTTAATATTACTACATCCTTAATTCATATGAATTACTGGACACTAAGGAAATAGAGGAATCTTTTTTCCTTTACCCAAGTAAGTGAGCCACTTAAAACAACATACCAAATATGACTTGGCACTTTTTGAGCCACTTAAAACAACATACCAGATATGGCTTGGCATTTTTTATCACTTTCCTTAGAGCAGCAGGTCCAAGAAACTTGAGAATCTATTCTACAAAAGATGTCGTGCTTGTGCTCGACCAAAGTTAGAAGAAAAAGAGTTTATAGCTTGTGAACTTCCAACAAAAGATGAATCAAGTTCTTTATCGAACATATTGTCCATCAGAACACTCATCAATATCAGACAGAATCAGTCACTATCAAGTAAATGTCCAAGATTTCATCACCTATAGAGTTTGAAAGTGCAAACCAAGAAACCATCTCAACTTTGAAAATTTTTAATTCACACAAGGTGAGCCAAATAACAGAACTATCGGCCCAATCGTTAAACAAAGGTAGCACATATTAGTAGCCTAACACTTAACTCAAAGGTATATGTTGAAAACTAAAAGGTTTTGACATTCAAAGTTCTCATATGGGTTCGTGAAACGTGAAAAAAATAAAATATAAACGGTAGATATAGAAATTGCAGGTGAAAGTATCATCAAATCTTGGTAGAAACCATCTGAGAAAAACATTAACAATGTCAACAGCTGTTATCTACAAAAGAACGTGTCCCTCACCAACTCATTGTACGGGTAAGTCACCTGATTTCCCCATTTATCAACTTGTCAAACGTCGTTCAATTTTTTGATTGCACTTACCATTGGCAATGCAACATAGTATAAAATTTATGCAACATTGCACTTAATGAAATAATATGCACATGTTCTCAGAAAAAGCACACAACTTGTATCCTATTATATCACATATCCTTTTGCATGGATGTATGGAAGGTGGTGACTCAATATTAATATCTGAGAAGGAAACCCACCAAAGGAAATTAAAACCTGATTACTTAATAGCCAAGATCAATCCAAACATGGAGAAGAAGAACGTCAAACATAATCAAGTACATGCCAAATTCAGTTCTACACCTTAACAGAAACACACTTGAATATATCCTTAAAGAAACAATACTGGACTAAACTTTCAAGCAATTAGGAATTTCGCGAAACAATCCTCACAATACTCTTGCCAGGCAGGCATTTGAGTGAATATGGCATCTAAAGTGAGGTGAATCAAGAAAAAGTTAAAAGATATAAAAACACAAAGTTGAAAATTTTTAAACCAGGTGAAAAAAAGACAAAACTTGAATGAAAAACAATCAAAGAAGCCAAAGGGAGGGAAGTAGCATTACAGTTGGGTTCATCAAGAGGGTAGTTCTAGAAATTCTCTGCCCGAAGAATCTACTAAAGGTGTTTCCAATGGCGGCCTCTTGATTGGCCGAGGCCTTTAGGGTACTTCTCTTACATCTGTATCCTCTTGAAGCTCGGGTGTGTAGGTAACACCATCTCCGATTTCACCACCTCAGGTTCCATCTTCTTCCTATTCTACAAAACCCCAAATCACAAAATTCTCATAATTACTAATCAAACTAAAGAAAACCCATATCAGAAATTTTGAGAGATGAAAATTCTTACCTTTAGACCTAACAAGCTTCAAGAAAAGTTGTTACCTTCTTTGGTTGCCATAGACAGAAAAAGAGCAAGAAGATGACTTTTAGTTCTGGCTTACAAATCATAAATGAGGGCAAAATTGACATAAATTAAAAAGATATCAACTGAGGTACAAAACGCTCCAGAAGAGTAGCTTCTTAAAAATTAGCTAGTTGGGTTGAATCAGCCAACCCAACCAGCTCTTTACCAAACAAATTTAATAGTTTTTTCATAAGGTCAATCAGCTGAAATTGGTCAATCAACTAGAAAAGAGCTTATCAACTCTTTATCAAACAAGCCCAAAAAATAAGAGAATATTCTTTATAGTTTACTATAACAAAACATATGAATATATAAGAGAGAGAGAAGTTTAGAACATAATTCAAATACATATTTTATTTTTTAAACTCTATTTGAATATAAAAAATTATAGGAGAATAAATAAATGATAGGTTATCAACATAGTAATAATGGATGAATATTAAATAAGTGATGTATTATCGTAGAAAAGAATATAGTTTTATTCTAAATAATATAAATAAAATAATAATTTAATTAAATTCTTTCTCAGTTATTTTATTTTCAAAGATTTGAACATGAAAATATGTTTGATTAACGATCACAACCTAAATTATATAATTTAGTAGAAATGGCGCAATGATTCAATAACTTTAGGTCAGCGTGTCTAAATTGATTGGACTTTGAGTCAAATTTATCTTTTTAAAATTTTTGAGTTTTGGATTAGCATTTAACTCAGGCTTGTAGGCTCGATCTGAAACTAGATTATATATATAATTCACCATAGATTATATATAATTTACATCTTCAACCTTAAATATATAGTCTTTTTTGAAAGTATTCCCTATATAAAACTAGGTCCAATTCAAATTTAAGCATCATCAACCAGATCCTCTTTTTTAAGTCTCTTTTTATATTTCTAAATAAAAACTTCAATCAAGTTAGAACTTCTATTAATGATGGTCGTGACTCTATTGTCAACTTTCTCTTTAACATTCTTACCTCAAATCTAACCACCATTCCAAATTTAATAAGTACTCTATAAGTAGTCTTTACTTCATCTCCTTTCAAGGTTGCCTTTTAATATACTTTAACATAGGTAAGTAGCCCACTCTCTTCATATCACACTTATTTTATACTTAATGTCACATTCTCACTCACGTTAGATAACAATAACACTAACTCTAACCTCTTAAAATCAACACTTTCCTTACACATCAGTTGGTTTAATCATCATGTATGATCACTAGTTCCTAAAGTGACACCCATGAATCAAAAAATACTTTTCGACTCATTAGTCATTCACCTTCTCTCTTATAAACTAAATCTATCTTATTTATTCAAGCTAATAAGTGCCCTCATTGACTTGATTTCATGAATGAAGAATTTGTAACTCTCTAGAAATATGACAGTGTCTCATCCCTTTCTCTCCCACACAAAAATGTTATAGGATGTAAATGAATATACAAAATTAAAATAAACATACATAGATCCATGAATATACCCTCACTAAGAATATTTTTTGTGCTAAGGAATTTTATTGGTACCTCATTTGCTAAAACCTTTAGTTATAGTGTTAAACGTACTACTATTTATTTTATGCTTACTATTTTTGTAACATTTGGATGGCTTCTAATGTTATTGGATGTGAAATAAAACCTTTGCATAAGTAATCAACTCTTGTGTCGTTGTAAGTTTATAATTTTTTTAATCAATTCTCAATTAAAGGTATTGATTAACTTGGCTACCTCTTAACTATTGAAACCACTCAAATCATCTAATAATTTATTATTATCTCAACAATAGTTCATTCTTGATCTCTTAAAATACACTCAAATGCTAAAATCTAAAGAGGATAGCATCTCAATCTCTTTTTCTATAATATTTAAGATAGATGATGACTCTTATAATCGTGATTCAACTAAGTATTGATAAGTAATTAACTCTCTTCATCATCTCTCACTCGTAAGACTAGGTATTAACTATGTTGTCAATAAGTTAGCTCAATTTCTGTACAAACCAACCTTTAATCATTATCTTGCTGCTAAAAGTCTGTCGATATTTCAAGGGAATATCTCATTTTAGGTTAATTACACCGAAACTCTTGCGTTTCAAACCTTTTTTACTTAGTCCTTACTTTTTAAAAACTATCATATATACTCTAAGGTTTATTTTTTTACTTGTACTGTGGGAATCATTCTTTGTTAGGTTTTTAAAGAAAAACAAACAACATCGTGTAGTTTGATTAGGAGTTATAGGATACAACATCTATCAAGTTGTATCATGTAACATATGATGTCTTATGGTTTGGGAGACATCCATATATAGATGACATCATGTCTTTGAGAAGAAGACAATCAAGGTCATGTGTTACGTGACAGAACTATGATAGGTGTGCCACATAACTCCTAAGATCAAACCACAAAACGTCATTTGTCAAATTTTTTTGTTAGGGTTTTTAATAGAATATAATGTTAGGGACATAAAAGAAACAAAAACCAAATCTTAAAAGGGTATGTGAGAGTTTAAAAACTTAAGGACTAAAGTGAGGAAGGTGTAAATCATAAAGAAGCCAACCTGATTAACCTATATTATATTCCTCTTATCTCATTCACCTCCAATTCTTCTTGTCTTTGATAACGCTTTGGGTAATTTATGTTGTACTTCTTGGTTTAAACCTCATTAACTAGAGTTCTATAAAATAATCATTTATAATTTTCTCTTCCAATAAGGTTGAATACAATTCTATTTTTGCCGCCACTTCAATTTGACGAATGAACTTACCATCTTACTTGAAGCATTCCCACAATTTACTGCAATATTATTATAGTAGTTTACTTGTTTTTTAATTTTGTCTTTCATATATTTTGTACTTAGTTAAGTGTCCCATAAATAGATTCACATCTCTCTCTATGCACTCTTCAAATCAATTAGTTGATTCTCTTACTAAGTCTCTCACTGGAGTAGTTCCTTATTCATTACTTCAAGTTTAGTTTGCTTACATTGTTTTTACACTTACATGAATATGATAGAATATTATGTTGCCTTATAATTAAAAACCTTTGACATTATTTTGCAGTTATAAAATCTAGTTGAAACTAACTAATTTTCGGTTATAAATCTTCCTGAATCTAGTTGATTCATGTTCTATTTTACAACTAGATTTAAGTATTATGATAAGTTGGATCAGAGGACAAGTTTACTTATTCACCTATATATGTGGTTCTCTTTTAATGATAAGTTCATAATGTTGAGTTTGGCTCCTTTTTTTTGCCCTGCATTGTTTGGAGAGCACATTTGGGGCAAGACTCTTGCCTATATAAGGAGGGTGCTAGCTCCTTGGTTAGGTGCACTAATACAAAGTCAAAGATTTGTATAACAAATTTTAACTCTAGTTAAATTTCTCTTTTGAGGTGAGAGTTGGAGAGTTTGTTTTAGGTATTTCTTTATGAGTGTATTAGAGTATTAGGTGAGAGAAAAAATTGTGTAATTATAAGAATTTTTAACATAGTGGATTTTCTTCTCGGTGTATGTGGTTTTTTCTCCGATTTGGGAGTTTCCACATAAATTCTCTTATGTTATTGTTTCTATATTTTTTGATATTTTTGTCTATGAAATATCCTTGGGTGTGAGTTTGGGAGGTCTGAATTCACAACAATTGGTATCAAAGCTAAAGTGTGTTTTTCTTGAAAATTCTGAGTATGCTCTGTAGTCGCAGTTTTGCTTGATCTTTCACATCAGAAAAAATTTTCTTGAGAAAGGTTCATTTAGTGCGGTGGAAGTGCATGTCTAGGAAAGTTCTGGCTAAGAAAAGACTTGGTATTTAAGTGTGTCTGTTTGTGACCTACCTCTCTTTCCTAGGGACATACCTGGTGTACTATTCATTTCTACGGTAAAATTCATCAAGGCAGAAGTGCACAGAAAAAAAGTCAGGAAATAAAGTTTTGAATCTTGTCAGATTTGAGGTAGAGAAATTCGACGAGAGAATCAATTTTGACTTGTGGCATATGCAAGTCAGGGACATTTTGATTCAGTCGGGGTTACACAAGGCATTGAAAGGCAGACAAGTCCCTGATATTAACATTGCTACTAGTGATACTGGCAAAACGGCTAGTACAGACAGATTTAGTATGAGCGATGAAGATTGGGAGGATCTGGATTTGAGAGCGGCAAGTGGGATACGACTGTGTTTGGCCAAGAATGTCCTTGCGAATGTGCATAGAATATCTGCGACAAAGGAGCTCTGGGAAAAACTCGAGGAGTTTTATCAAACAAAGGGCATCTCAAATCGGGTGTACCTAAAGGGGCAGTTTCATACACTGCGGATGAGGGAAGGTACGACAATTTTAGATCATTTAAGTGTTCTCAATGAGATCGTCTCTGAACTGGAGACAGTTAGAGTTAATATAGTTGATGAGGATCAATCTTTGAGACTCATCTGGTCTATTCCACTTTCCAATGAGCACATGAAACCTATTTTGATTCATGGGAAGGAGAAGATAGTTTTTTCTGAAGTTATCGGAAAACTCTTTTCAGAAGGGAGAAGATTGGGTGGTGGAAGAAATGTTCCTTTTGAAGACTCAGCTCTGGTGGCAGCTGGATTTAAGAAGAAGAAGATCTCCATGAAGAAAAATATAGTATGATGGACGTGTGGACAATCTAGGCACGTGAAGAAAATTGTCCAAGAGGTGGAGTGGGTTTGGCAAGAGGCTCTGAGTCAGTTAATAGAAAGACTAACAATGTCGCTAACATTGTCTCCATAGATGATGATTTTTCTCTTTAAAAAGGGTATGTATATCCTCATGGCATGTTGCTAATCTCAAAATTGCCATGATAGAGGATGTGTTACCGTTAGCGGGTCCACAAGTTTACACAAGGGCATTGTTTTGGCATTGATGCAAGGTGTGAGGTGGAATTTATGTCGATGGCTGATGAACTTCCAGGAAAGCCAAACATGGGAGTTGCACCTTAATTTTTTCAGCAAGGTTATTTTCGACATTCGCTGAAGTGAAAAGCTTAGAATTGATTTATTCTAAGTGGGTATGCTTTTATGGTGGAACACGATGCTATGAAGTATGATAATTCTCTACATTGAGAGTTATGTTATTTTTATGAGATCTTCATTAGGTGGAGTGTGATTATGGGATTAGCAAAAGTAGCCAAGGTGGAGATTGTTAGGTTTGGCTCTTTTTTTTTTATCCCACATTAGTTGGGGAGCACATATGGGGCAAAACTCTTGCCTATATAAAGAGGGTGCTATCTCTTTGGTTAGGTGCACCAATACAAAATCAAAGATTTGTATAACAAATTTTGACTCTAGTTAAATTCCTCTTTTGAGGTGAGAGTTGAAAAGTTTATTTTGGGCATTTTTTGTGGGTGTATTGGGGTATTGGGTGAGAGAAAAAATTGTGTGATTGTAAGAATTTTACACATAGTAAATTTTCTTTTCAGTGCTCGTGATTTTTTCTCCAGTTTGGGAGTTTCCACGTAAATTCCTCTCGTGTTGTTATTATTTCTCTATTTGCTGATATTTTCGTTTATGAAATTTTTTTGGGTGTGGATTTGGGAGATCTGAATTCATAACACATAAAACAATTTTCCATCAATCATTCGTTGTCTAATATGTTTCTATTATTGTCTCTAATAGAGTGATGAATTGTTTCAATATTGTTTATATGAAGAGAAAAATTAAGGATTTATGGTACAATGCAAAGAAAAATATGAAAATTTATGTTATTAGAAGTAGAGTTTTGCACTAGAAGCAAGAACGCTAGCAAAGCACAAGTGACACAAACAATGTCTAGGACCTAAATCCTATGTAAAGTATATCAGACATCTTAAGCATGTATTAGTTGCATGAAGTCAAACTTTAAGCAAATAAATAAGTGAAAGTAACATCAACATCTAACATTGAGATGCTTGTGCTATGATATGACAAATTGAAGTAGAACAATCACCACCAACTAAGACCTAATCTTTGAACTAGTATTTAAAAGCATCTAAGTTATAAATGATGGTTGGCTAAGCAATTAGAATTACACTTACATGACATGTTAGAGAATATCAGAAAAACAAATAATTGACAGATAATGGTGGACCAGGACCACTACGTAAAACCAAAAACCAATCAGTGGCACATATTCTACCTAGCATTGTGTGGATTAGGAATAGAAGACTCCCTCTTCCAGCTTGCTGTTCTAACTCTCCTTCTGGTCCTCTTTAGTACGAGTAAAGAAAAAGGAAGACGACAAAAGACAAAATATTGAAGAAGTAAGAGACTTATTGTCTACATTTCTTAAAAGAATATGGTGGTTAATAAAATGGCAACACAAGGTCGAGGGGGAGGTGGATCCATGGGAGTTTCCGGCTTCACACCATCACCTGCATACTTGAGCAGATATGTCACACGCAGGACCACCTTCTACAATCTCCATATGGTATGTAGACCTTCTGTCATTCGTGTATGGCTCATAACATATAATATTGGAGCCTTGTCCGAATTCTTACAGCAGTAATGCAAATGAGGTTTTTAATACCATATATGTAAAGAGCAGATGAGGTTTCAAAGATCAAACTATATTTGGAACTCTTTTACAAGAGATGAATGATTTTGTTTTCTGTGTCATTAATAGGGGAAATCATAGTCTAATTGGAATTGATGTATTACTGATAGTAAAAAGGAAGACAGCTTCTGCTAATCTTGGGTTGTTAAGGGCACATGCTTTCGGGTGAGCCCGGTTTCTCAGAATGGGAAGATGGAAAATCTTACTTCTTGCTACTTAATCCATTCTCTTTTTATTTCATTCCATTGCATATGGTTTCTGCTACTACAATCATGCCCAGCAGATGGTTAGCGATTCCATGACATTGAGAAGATGTATAAGCTGCTCTGCCGTGCAAGAATCATCTAGTTCCGCACGTATGTGACCTTCCAATCACTATGTTTTGTTTGCATAAAGCATCAACCTACATTGACTATTTGATTCATTAGTCACTGCTGAGAATCAGAAAAAGGAAGTGAAAGCAGTTGAAACAAAAGAACCCGTCAGGCCCAAACCAGCAGCAAAAGCTCCTCCAAAGCCACTTCCTCGGTTGATGGATGAGGATGTTCTTCCTTCACTTAAAACAGCCCTTGAAGCTGAAGAAGATATTACAGAACTTGACCTGTCTTTCCAAGATAACAGAGTCAGGCTACCCCCATTTCCCTCATTGATTACCTATATTGGTTTCATCAAGTCCCATTAATTAACTTTTCCTTTGGAACTAATGTAACAGTTGGAAGGCTCATTTCTGAAGAAGGGCAAGCCTTACTCCTTTTGGGCTTTCTTTCCTAGCGGTGTTCTCACAGGTAACTACATATTAAAGCCATACGTATATACATACATACATGTACACGCTAAAAGAACAGCTTCGCATCATCATTCATCGGTTGTTGTGGTTGGACAGGTCCTAAAGGCTTTTCTTTATCGTCATATGGCTCAGAGGTCAGCACTGTGGAGCCTTTTCTGATAGATGAAAAGAAAATTACTGGGAAGCATATTGTATTCTGGGTGCGTAAGAGGTTAGCAGCTCAAGGAATCATTCCCGTCTGGGACAAAAAGACATGACTTGCACCCCGTATATGTAGTTTCTCAAATTCATTGCTCATCATGTAAGATATATACAGTAATCCATTAGTTATATCCCATTTTTGTTCTATCATCTTATAAAGAAATAAACTTTTTAACTATTTGACGAAAGGATTCAATAATCTGAGTGTCATCTCTTTTACTCTTCTGGTCCCAATATTTGTGAATTCTTCACCCAAAATTTACTGATATATCATCATATAGGAAAAATAAAATAAATAAGCAAATAAGAAAAAAAACTATGTGCTATAAATTATGATTGTAGCACATCTTCTTTGTGGAGGATCATTCCTAATATTTTATAAGCTTTGATTAAGGTAGAAAAATGATCTTTATTTTGTCTCTTTTTGTTCTTTATGAATGTGAAGAGTAGGCCCTCATAAAGAACAAAATGAAGCAAAATAGGGATAGCTGTAAAACCCCGAGCCTTTCCTATCACTGAATAAAAGTTTTTATATTCTGTGAATAGCATTTTTCGATGAATAGTGAATTTTTGTGGAACTCAACCTCGAAATAATGAAAAATATCGAGAATAAGTTTTAGAGTTAAATGATAATGAAACGGATAAAAAAAAGTCCGATAGGATGGATTTCGGGAGTTCCGAATGTTTATGACTAAAATGTCCCTTTTGGAAAGTAATAGATATTAATGATTTAAAACCCATTAAAAAAATTTTAAAACATCCAATCAATAAGTATTGACCCTAATTAGAAAATTTCATGGTCAATTTGACGATAAGATGATTGTGGAATATTTTCGGGATATAGTTCGATTAGTTGGTGAATTAAACTCATTAAAGGGGCATTTTGGTCTTTTTGTGTATAATTGTAAAATCCCAAATCTTTCCTTTCATTGAATAATTTTTTATTTTCGGTGAATAGTACTATAGTAAATTTTTGTGGGACTCAACCTCGAAATAATGAAAATTATATGTAATAAGTTTTAAAGTTAAATGATAATGAAACAGATAAAAAATAAGTCCAATATGATGGATTCCGGGAGTTCCAAAAGTTTATGATTAAAATGCCCTTTTTGGAAATAATAGGTATTAATGATTTTAAACTCATTTGAAAATTTTTAAAACATCTGATCAATAAGCATTGGCTCAAATTAGAAAATTTCATAGTCAATTTGATGATAAGATGATTGTGGAATATTTTCGGAATGTAGTCCAATTAGTTAGTTTAAATTCATTAAAGGGGCATTTTGGTCTTTTTGTGTATAATGGTATGAGTAGATTAGTGAGTCACATCTAATGACCAATTAAAGACTTTCTTAAGGGTTAAGCATCATTTATTAAATGAATAATTAGTCATTATAGACAACCATTAAGACATTGACATGTGTAAAGCAATAAGTAGGTATAAAAAGAATAAAGCAAGACTTTTGGCCTCATTTGAACATAACCGTGAGAGTGTTTGAGAGAGTAAACATGAAAGAGCAAAAATAAAAGTGAAAAGAAGAGAAGCAAGGTTGAAGGTCATCCAAGGAGAAAGGAAGAAGAGGGCTTCCATTATTGATGAGTTTTGATGGAGATTTGGAGAAACCTTGATCAAACTTAGGTTTCGTTATTTACCGAAAAGATTGCCGAAAGAAAGTGGTAAGTTTTCCTAACCTAAATTTCTGATTTTTATGGGTTTGTTTTGAGTGAGAAGGATGTGTTTAAGATTAATTGTTTCTTGGTGGTGTTATTTTCTTTTTTCTTTACATAGAATTGATTGAATATAATAAGAGAGGAACATGTAGTAGAATTCTATCTTAGGTTAGTTTGAACTAGTCCCATTGTTTTGGCCATAAATCAGCCTCCATACCTCCAAATTAGGTTATTCAAATTGGAGATGAAAGATAAGACATAATACTAAAAATCTCTAGAATAAACCTAGACCTAATTTAGGATGAATAATATCTAAGTTCGAGATTGAAAATGGTAACCTAATAATGTCTCTGTATTAAAACAGATTGTGATATTTAGTCCATTTTTCATGATTTAGAAGTTTAAATGGCATGATTTTTGATGATATGGAAACTAGAGACTTAGGGGTACAAATTTCTAGAAGACCTTAAAGCCTAATTTGAGTGTTTGTTATGTGAAAAGTAAGGAAAATGTGGAGGTATGGATTCTAGATATAGGTCATAATCGTGACTTATCATGCATGATCATGATATGATAAATTAAATGAGTGAGATAGAGTTTTGAAGAAATTGATAAGTTATAATGGGTAAAATATGATTTTAAGTGACTTTGAAGTTAGAATTAGAGACGGAGAACAATAGGTTATCTTACGATAGTAAACGGAAGTACGATTAGTTTATGTGTTACTTGATTAAATACTAATCTCGAATTCAGTTAAATTGAATTTATAGTGTTAATGTCTTATTTCTGAATTTGGAAATAAATGCCTAAGTGAAACACGCTTGTGTAGGTAAAGGAAATGCACATAACGCGTGAGTGTGCTTGGCGATAAAGTTTTTAATAGTGAGTGCATTTTAAAGGTATTTTATGAAAATGATTTCTATTCTATCGTAAAATGAATATGGATTATGAGTCTTATATGAATGGTGTATTATAAGTGAATATTGCTAGTATAATTTTATGTTTTTATCAATATACAAATTGAAGTTTGAAAATTAAATCTTATATGATCTGAGTTTATATTGAGATGATGTTATTGGTTGATAAAAAGGAAATAATTTTTTAGCATATAATATATTGATAGGTTTTATACATATTATTATACTAGTATATAACGATTAACCTAGTACGGGTAAGGTGATGTAAAACCAATTGCGTAACTAGTGGTTAACTAGTTATAAGTAAGCGATGTAAAACTAGCTCCATAACTAACGGTATATAGCGGTTAACCTAGAACAGGCAAACAATGTAGAACCTGTTAGAGAAGTGCTCTAAAGACAATCATCTTTATCACTTATTGTATAAATCATTTTATGATTAATAAAGGAATTTTTCATTATTTCGATGTTCATACATTTATGGATTTGATGTTGATCTTAAATTGATTTAATGAAGTCCTTGATAC
>JAOTAY010000009.1:8194659-8228752 GCA_025629805.1 Erythroxylum baracoense | reverse complement strand
ATTATTTCGAATAAAATAGTGGGAGTAACCAAATGTATGATTAAAGTCCTAATCTTATTTGGTAGTCATGGCATATAGTTGATTACTTGCTTTCCTACATTTATTTTGTTATGAGTGAAACTTACCTTGTTTAGTATAGTTGATGCTAAGTGAGTGAACCGAAGTTCTTGGACATAGGATATGTTTGAGAAGTGTTCTCAAAAGTTAGAAAAGAAAATTGTATGTCCATTATATTATTATGTTATAATCTCTGTTGAGGATTCGGTGTCAAAGTTTTAGAGATATGCCAAAATCATATAGATGACAATATGTATTGACATTTTAAGTTGACTAATGTCTCATAAACTTTAAAGACAACATGTAAGATGTATGTCAACACTAGATAGCAAAATGCAAAGGGTTATAGGGAGAAGAGCTGAAAGGTATAATACCTTGTTGGAATTGTTCCACTTAATTTAGCCTATTAAAAGCATAACTATGGGCTACAATTGAAGGCTTTGCTATAGTATAATAATAGTTTTCATAAGAAGAAAATGATTGCATGATTTTTCTTGCCTATATTTGATATGATAGAGATCATATGTATTTCTAATTCATGCTTATGAGTACTTGATACTGAATTTAGATTCAGTATTATTGTAATGTTCAATGCATGGCTAGAAATAGATTGTTAAGTAAAAGTAGTGGATCCAATTTTATACAAAGAGTTTGTATGTGTTGGATCAAAGGAGACTTATGCTTAACATAAGGGGCATGAATTAAAAGTTGGATAACTGAGATTATCCTTTATGCCATATTTGTTAAATCAACATAACGAGAATCATAAAGTTACATACTAGGATATATGTATCCTTTTAATTATGAATTGTATAGAACTTGTAAAACTTGTAAATTTGAAGAATAACCAAATCAACCTTTGGTGAAAGGATGATGATGGTATTGAATTGTTAAATTTTATACATTTGATGTATTGGATGGAATAATAATTCATAAAAGGATAATATTATATTTCATTATATTACTAATGACTTTATGTAATATAGTCATACGTATTAAATGAAATGATGACTTAAAATTTTGAAAAAGTTCAAACTGTTTAAATCTAACTAGAAATTAAGCATTGAGAATGCTGAAGCACTTCGATGAGATCCTTTTAGCAAGTTTTATATCTTCGGTTATCTATAGGGAATGAGATTCTCTAGTAAATATCTTCATAACAAAAATTTCATAAGGGTATGGATTTATGTAAGGAGTAACATATAATATGAGATATTGTAGGATGGAATATTATTTCTTCTATAATGATGTCTAGTACAATAACTTACCTTTAATATTTCCAACTGAATCAATTAGCAAGATAGGTCTTTGAAAGAGTCAAACTTAATGATTTAAGAATGTGATGCTTGGTTGAAGCATACATTATCCATTAAGTTTAGAACTAAATTGGATAATAAAAGGTTATGAGATATCCAAAGATTGGATATAATCTTACAGATTCATTGAACAAATTGTTTGATTCAATGTATACTTATAAAAGAATGGTTCTTAAGATAAGTAGTGGGAGTAAGAAGGAATTTGAAAGGTTCAAACCTCATAAAATTACATCTAATTGGAATTAATGCCTTTAATGATACATTTGATGTATAATTGAAAGGCTATGAGACATTGAAAGATTCACTTTTATGATGAATTCAAAAAGTTTGTTTTTGAAGATGATTGTGAATTTATGCCTACAAGAAGGTTAGTGGGAGTATAGTTGTCCCACTGCTTTCATGATGAATTCAAAAAGTTTGTTGTTGAAGATGATTGTGAATTTATGCCTATAAGACGGTTAGTGGGAGTATAGTTGTCCCCTTCAGTGGGAGTATGTGGAGACATATTGCTCACAGAGAACAACGTTCTAACTTTCAATTGTTGAACACATAATTGTCCAAGAACAACTCTTGTTGGATATGAAAACGTAACAACTTAATTCTGGGAATTAGATCTATACAGATAGATTGGACGTTATTAACTTATTTTAAGTCCAAGTATATAGATAATGTACCAAATATATTTAGTATTTGAGATATTAGATACTTATGAAGTATTAAAGATGTCCATTACTTTATGTGAGAGTTAATATTTGAGTTCAAGATGATAAGGATATAACTTTAGAAGTAAATCCTAATTAAAGTTTATTTACTTAGAACAATATCATTTAGGATTGGAAACGTTCCAATATAGCAATGGTTGTTAATTGAGCCATAATACATTTTTCACTTAGTGAAAATGATTAATTTGATCAACAAGTTCTTTAGTGAACTTGACAGAGTTTCCTTACATTGTTTAAGACAGTAATGTACTATAGAACATTAAAGCCATTGGGCATGCGTAAAGAGCTAATGTCTCATCAAAGATCCCAGAATATGTTTAGGCAAATTTTCTTAATTATGATGATAATTAAGATGAGAATTGTAAGACTTAAGCAAGTGCTCACTATAGAGAATCTTGTAGAATTCTCTCATTAAGCCAGTAGTAGAATAATCGTCATATGGTAATATGGTATGAGATATTTAAATGATTATCTTAGTATAACTGGGAGATTGTTAGTTTATGCCCTACAGCCAATAGCTTTGGTTGTAGTTTAATAACAAATTATTTAAAGGCATTATTTATCTTGTACATGTTTAGATGTGTTGCATCAGAAAAATAAAGCATGCACGATTTGGATAAAACATTAGATTTCAAAACTTTTTAGAAATCAAAATTGCAGCGAAGGCAGTATAACCAAATTAACATGCATAGTCATACATGATACGGTATAAGGATAATAAACATAAGGACAAGGTGGTAGAAATTATATTACTGACTCCTTCGCTACAGCTTTAACTCCTCGCTGTGCTATCCTATCTTTGGCAATATATCCTCTTCTTATTATTGTATCATCTACTCGATATTGTATCCTCGACCAATCCGATCTACCACTTGTTCTTCTCGGATAACTTGGTTATCAAGATCCTTTGGTGGGAAAGGAGAAGAAAAATAGGATAGCAAACCTTTTGCTATCTTCGACTATTTAAAAAAAGAATCAAAAGAAAATTGGGAGAGATCACTTCTTAAATCTGTATTTTTTATCAAAGCTAAAAAAATGAAATGTGCAAAAAAATCGAAATCACCAATTGTTGGACGGGTTTATTTGAAATCATGAAGAGACAAATGAAGAGCTTCTAGAAAACCTTAATTTGCATGGCTGCATGTACGTTCATGTGTCCAACACTTGAATGTAAATGATTTCCAACACTTGGACGTTTTCTTCCGTCAAAACGTATTCATGTGAGATGTTTAAAAACCTTGCACGTTCTTTCCACACATGGACGTTATCATGATTTAAGGTTTCATGTTCAAGGTGTTTTAAAAACTAGCCACCAACACCATTGAATGAAAAGCATAACTACGTACTCTTTCATTCTTTAACCAAGAATGCAAAAGAGTCCCACCTTTCATCCTTTAATTAATAACAATGTGTGTGTCTCTTCCACTTCAATACTTGCTTTCTTTAGTAACAAGCTTAACCGAAATATTCCTTAATAATAGGCATGACCGAATCCTACACCTTTGTAGGATTCGATTTTGCTCATTATTAATTAAAATTTAAAATTTAATTTAATTATTCTAATTAATTATATCAAAATCTAGCCTAATATTAAATATTCTTTTGGGCTTATAATTAACAATTAATTAGTGTAAGCTCAACATTTAATTATAGGCTTAAACCTAATTTAATTAACTCTTAATTAAATTGTTCCGGTCTTAATGACCTGAATCTAATTCGTTCATTTCTCTCTAAACTGTCTCATTTTCTTTCCGATAACCTCCGTTTATTTTTCTTACTTTCCTTAATAACTTTCGCAAAAGCCAAGTGGAGAATCTAATTGGACTTAAATAATTTAAGCTCCAATAAGCCCGAAATTAATTTAATCTCATTAAAATTAATTCTGACTTATTAACCAAATGTCATTCCACTAAAGATAATTGGTTGAACTCTTGAATTACTTAAATTATGAGAAACTATTTCAAATAAGATGTCCAATTGCAAACCTTATTATGAACCTTATTATAGCCATTTGCACAACAAAGGGTAAAATTACCGTTTTGCCCTCATATTAGTTTTTCCTTCTAGATCTCTCGTTTTACTCTATATAATGATTAACACACAAGATCTCATCTTAATATTAAGACTTGATGGATAGCTAGTCCATCAAACTCCTGGTGCCAGTTTAATCACTAATCTCCATAAAACATCTAGAAGTGATGATATCACTATAAACTCTTTATTTGAGTGAATGTTCCCTGATACATGTTTCAATTAATAATTCCAACATGCAGACACTGGATTAATACTCTGTTAAAATCCATTCTGATCATATCAAGAATTATAATGAAACATATATGAGTTCACCACTCATCAAGATTGTGGTCCATAATAAGTAAACTCTAAAATGTATGTTTTAAGGTTAAAATAATGACCTACTTTATTCATTAAAACATACGTGATTCCAGATCCTTTTAATAGTGCCATTATCGACAGTCAACTACTATCATGATATGAAACTCATCATTCTCTTGAAGTAAACTCCTTTACTTACATGGAGATAAATCGCAACACTACAGTCTAAACCATAATCAAGTAACCAACTTGATTATTCAATTGTGAATCAATTAGTTTTGATTCTAATAATATACATGTTTCTCATACATCTATATATATATATGTATATTAATTACAAAAGAATCTTAGTACCTTATGACCAGTTTTATTATGCTCATACATATAAAACCAAACTCTTTTTTATTAATAATAAATATGTTCATTACAAAAAGTAACTGGAAGTTATAAGTAAATACACTTGCTTTCTAGGGCACTATATTTACATAACTCCAACAGAAGAAGCCAACTTGACCAACTTCCCATATTAAGAGTTTTTTGAAATTCCTACCTCTCATCACCTGTTCAGATCGTATTTCTTATTCTTTTTTGTTTTTATTATTATATAGAATTGGGAATAACAGTTTGACTATAGGATTTGGAATGTTGAGATGTTCTAAACTCACCTTCAAAGTTTTATTCTTGATTTAATGAAATATGATTGTTTTTATGTTTATTAGATTTATTGTGATTAAATTCTGTGATTACATAATTCGGTAATAAATTGAGAGGATGAATTGAATAAAAAATAATTAAATTGGGCTAACGAAAGCTAGGTGATTTAATAGAACAACAATTAAATCAAATCGGTAATTATGTGAAGAAAGATCTTGCGTAGGTTTCCGATAGCTTATTGGACAAATTCAGATCTAATTAGAGTTTTGGATAGGTTGTTAATCGAGAGGTTGCAATTTTCATAATATAATTAGATATAATTTAGGGTTAATGGTTATAGCTCGAGAGAGAGTAATTAAACTTAGGATCGTCTAGAACTAATAATTTGGTAATTCATAATGAATCAGGTTAGCATTAAGTATATGTAAAATTCCTTACTCTCAATTGATAATTGCCTTAGGTTGATTTTTAGGTTTATGTTGCAATTGCTAAGTTATTAATATTTTCATGATTGATTTTTTCTTTAATTTGATTGATTGAATTGAATTATCATTTTAGTTTCCTTACATTTTAATTTTCTGTTATTAGTTTTGGCCTTAGATTTTAGGATTAGATTATCCATCCTCATGGGATCGACACCTTAAGTATTATACGAACAAACTATGCACTTGCAAATTATTGAGGATATTTATTAAAACTTACATACATCAAACACCCGATCAAGTTTTGACACCATTGTTGGGGAGGCAATTAGTTTAATTCTTTAATTTAAGGCATTTTAGTTAGTTTTGTTTTCTGTTTTTTCTTTCTTTCTATTTCAGAAATCGTACTCTTGCATGAACACAAGAATCACAAGGAGATTAAGTCGTGTAGCTGAACCCTTAACATTAGATATCACTAGGTTAGAACGATCCATTAGGAAAGCTCGGCGTGAAGAAAAAGAAGAAATCATGAAAGCAACAATGGACTAGAAATTTCAACAAGATTTAGATCACAGAGTGAACTAAGGACTTCAACAACGAACCCTTACGGATTTCATGAGACCCAAGTTCAATGTAGTTAACTAAGGAGTAACTAAGCCACCCATACAAGCAGCATCTTTTGAAATTAGGTGAGCCCTCCTTAATGTGCTTTAACAAAATGTGCAGTTCTATAGACTAACGAATTAAGATCCCAACGCACATATAGTGAACTTTTTCAAAATTTGTGATACCTTTTGCTACCATCAGATGTCAAAAGATGCAATAAGAATTAGGCTCTGTCTTTTTACCCTTAGTGATAGAGCAAAGGCTTGGTAGCTTTCTCTCATCCCAACCATTCTCACAACGTGGGATCAACTAGTTCATGCCTTTTTAGATAAGTATTTTCCCCTTACTAAGACCATAAAGATCATCAAGGAGATTACCAACTTTCAGAAAAATGATGGGAAATTAATCTATGAAGTATAGAAAAAATACAAGGATTTGTAACGAAAATGCCCACACCATAACCTACCCAAATAATTCTTATTACAAACATTCTATAATGGAGTATTGCCAAATATAAGAGGCACAATTGATGCAGCTTCAAGAGGATCACTGATGAGAAAGAGGGTAGACGAAGTAGAAGAGCTTATAGAGGAGATGGCAAGTAATAGTTGTCTATGGACGAATGAGCGGAGTAGGGAAACCACTACTCTCTGAGAACAAAAAGGAATTGTAGCTGTTGATTAAATGACTCAGATGCAAGTGAAAATTGATAACTTGACTCGACAGCTCAACAATATGAACTCCTTGTCCTCAACTTTAGTAAAAGCTATGTAACTTAAGTGTGAACTCTATAGACAGATGGACCATGATACGGTGGGTTGTTTCTTGATAAAGGAAAGTGATCCATAGCAAGTGAATTATATAGGAGCTAAATATGGACAAGGAGGGGGAAATAATCTCCACTCCAGCACATACAACCCTAGGTGGAAAAATCACCTTAACTTCTCATAGACGAACAATGTTGGAGGATAGTTCAGACCTTAAGGACAACTAGGCTTCTAACAAGATAAATTGAGCTCAACAGAATCTAAGTTGGATAAGATTTTAGATAAAATTAGAGGCATGGAGGATGCACATAGGAGGCTTGAAAGCAAATTCGAGCAAGTCACTAATAACCACGCCTTTTCAATACACAATCTGGAGATCCAAGTAGGTCAACTAGCGGAGGCAATTTCCACTCAGAATGTAGGAACCCTTCTAAGCAATACCTAGCCTACCAAAAGAACAGATCATAGCTATTACTCAGTCCCAGGAAAAGAAACTAAAACAAGTGAAAGAAGAAGAAGACAAGGGAGAAGGACAAGAAATCATAGAATTCCTTACAAGTGAACTCGTAATTGAGTCAATCGAGGAACCTCAACCTAAATTTTCGTATCCTATTCTAGCTCAGCGAAAGTCAATTTCAAGTAGGGCGACGAGAAATTCTAAGAAGGTTGAATTAGACAAATATGAGGAAATAACAAAACATCTACAAATGAGGCTCACACTAAAGGAATCAAACAAGAAAAAAGTTAAGGAGCGCATACTGGAAGGAAACCTTAATATAACACAGAAGAAAAAAGACCCAGAGGATTTTTACATTCCTTGTAGTATCAATGGAATCAATATAGACATGGCATTCGTATATTTGGGAGCAAGTATCAATATGATGCCTTATACTTTGAGTCAAAATTTAGGGTTAGGAGAGTTAGAACCCACAAAGATGCTAGTGAAGATGGCAGACAAAATGGTTCATCGACTAAAGTGGATTATTAAGGATGTCCAAGTGAAGATTGATATTTTTACCGTCCCTAAAAACTTCTTTATATTGGATATTAGAGAAGATGTGGAAACCCCTATGGTCCTTGGATGACCATTTTTGGCTACTGCCCGCTCAATAATTGACGTTGATGATGTGAACAATCTATGAGGGTTGGAGACAACCAAATAACCTTTACTGTGTCAAAGAAAGATAATAGTTCTCCCTTACATCCAGCTAACATGAACGAAACCGAACCTCAATAATAATGGGAAGATATTGAGGACCCTAGGAATTCGTTTAGAAAGAAACAATTGTGGAGGAAAAGGCAAAGGAAGGTGAAGTAGAAGGAAGGTGGAACCCAAAATATGGTAGCTGATGCACAAATGGTAAGATTGATGATCGTGCTACCATTGCACTATTCATTTGAATCACCTTGAGTAAAAGAAGACCGTCGAGCTACCGACGTTAAAGAAGCAATGTATGGGAGGCAACCCATAGATTGTTAATTTCATGTTATTTCCTTTGATTTTTTTAGGTAGTTTGATTTTTGTAGTTAGGTTATTTTCATTTCTAAGTAAAATCAGGAAGGCCTAAGACTTCCACATGAATTTAATGATCAAGGAAGTAAGCAAAAGAGAGGTGAAAGAGCCATAAAGAGTTAAAAAGTGATTTTTGAAAAGTGTCAAAGACCAACAGAAGAAAAAAATCAGAAATTGGTGGAAAAATTGCTAAGCCATGATTGTGGCAAGCGGTAGGGTAAAAAGGATCTCCAGATTGTGGATTGACGAGGTAGAGTTCTTCACAATTTGATAAAACTTTGCCTCCATCCTCTTTTGGTTTTCCTTTTGGCTTAAAAACATCCTCTTTTGGTTATCTTCTTGATTTGCCATTCTGGACCCCAAAACATCCATCAACTTGTCCATTTTGTTCTCCAAAGATGCAAGTCGGTCTTATTGAAATTCAGATAGGTCTTGACGTTCCATGTGAGTACTTTCATTGTTGGACTAATAGAAATTTTGGTGATTCTGCCACTCCGGAGTGTACGTGTTCCAATAAGGATCAGTATTTCCCTAACCATATTATGCCTCATTGTAATTTGCAAAAGTTCCTTACTCCCTATAATATTTATCTTCCTTCATTGTTCTTTCTATTTCTTCTTGGCATCAAGATGTTTAGATGTCTCATTCCTCATTCTAAGATGTCTTGATGTGCCTTATGATATCGGATAGTTCATCATTACCAAATTCTATCGATCTTCACGTGCTCCTTGTGTTCATACACCTGCAAATACACAAGGAAAAGTAACAAAGACTCTTAAATCAAAGTAATATAAATTAAACAAGATGCTAAACAATCAATCCCTGGCAATGGCACCAAAAACTTGTTGATGGTAAATCCTATCTACTTCTTTTACGCTAAAAAACTACAAGTGAACGGGCCATGACTTGTAGCTTAAAAGAGCAGATATTGATCCCACAGGAATTGATGCCCAAACACCACTTAATTTAGATAAAACTTTGTTTAAGAAACGAAAATTTTTAATAAAAATAATCTAGAAAATTTAAATAAAATTAAAAGACTAACTCAAAACAATAGACGATACCAACGTGCAGAAAAATCAGAATTCAAAATCTAAAAACTAGAGATTACTTTTTTCCCTATTTTGTCTCCCTCCTATTTTATTAATTGAATTGTGTGTCACCCTAAATTTTTGAATATATTAACTAACCTCTCTCAAGGTGTAATTAATTGTCCCTAACTGAATTAAAAGGAATCAATTGGACAATCTCTTAACCTACCCAATGACTCGACCAATTCAACAAGTTATTAAAATATTCTATGGGTGATCAATTGATTAGTCGAGATCTCTCTTTTAACTATTCAATTAATGTGATGATTGTAAGTCTATAGGTCGTCAACTCTCGTTGTACAATCCTACACAAATTTATCTCACTCACTCTTTTGATTTGTTGCAAGATAACAAATCAAATCAACAATCATCAAAGGCAACTTCATTCAATTCAATAAAACCAGAGTTCTAACAAAATAGTTCAAAACCAATCCATAAAACTAAATCAACCTAACATGGTCTCTATAAAATCATCAACATTCAAATAAACCATGTTACAAAGAATAGAAGAAGTAAGATTGACAGAAATTTGAATAAAAAGACTCCTTCTCTTCTTTGCCAAAATCTGGAAATTTTGGTGTTGATGTGCTATTTTCCCCAATCTTGATGATGATCCTTGACTTCAATCCTCCCTCAAGACTCCAAACATGTGTTCTTTACTACAAAGGTGGTGTTTCTACAGAAGGGTTTCATCCTCCTTTGAAGATGGAGGCTTAATTATGCTAAAATAGTCCAAAAATCCTAAGTTTAATGAAGCCCTGCATATTGTTTTGGATTATGATTCCTACGATCGTGGGAATTGGTCACAGAACACTTCCTCTTTTCTTTTCCTCTTTTATTTCCACCTTAATCTCCAAGTTGCTCCATCTTCCTTCCTACATAAAAATAGTCAATTCTTACCCTAAATTAACATCACTCATAAAAGAACAAAAATGGAAATCAAACTAAACGAAAACATACAAAATGAATCCTAAACTACGACAATCATCAATAATTATGCAAGAAAACACATGCCAATTACATAGAAAAACATAGACTAATGCACACCTATCAAGTTTCACTCAATGCACTCAAGTGTTTAGTGTGAAAAGTGTAAGAACTCTCAAATCAATTTATAGCTGAATTCTTAACCGTACGTTTGCAATATTATCGTATCTCCACTAGTTATAAGTAAACAAGAAATAAAAATCAAAACTTAATACAAGGTTTTGATGGGGCTTAGGTAAGGTATGGTTGGGATAATGAAATGGGCAATAAATTGGAGGGAATTTATAAAAAAGGATTTCAAGAAACTTAGTTCTTCACAATATATAGGTCCTTTATATTATAAATTTATTGGTGTCATAACTTTATCATTTTTTTCGTGATTACAACATTTTTTTAATCAATATGAGCATTCATCATGTACCAAGAAATATAGACCCTTTCAAATTTTAACTTTCAAACAATCAAGTAATGTAGATACCTTTTAAGGTTCAAATTAATAAAAAGACTTCAAGAAAGATAAGATAAAGGCTAATATTTTGGCTATAATCAATTAAAAAGGATAAGGCTCAAAATTGATTACTCCTAAGGGATAAAATATTGTAGGGTAATTCAAGAAAATAGGCTAAAAAAATGTTGAATCTAAAAGCCTTTATCACTTCAATGCTTCTAATTTAATAAATGTGGTCTCAATATGTATAATAACAACAAGTTTTAAAATTATCCAACTATGCATGATAAGACAGATGAAATAATAAAAGAGCTTTAAAATTGATGTATTTGCTCTCAGGTTCAACAACTCACCAAAATGGATATTATGCGTGTAAATAATATGCAATTTTCCTTCAAATTAACTATTCCAATGAGTATTTAAAATCTAACTTATAAAAGAAAGTTTATTATAGCTTTCATCCTTTTGCATACTAATTCAATTGAATAATCAATAATGATTTCAAGTATTTATATATAGATTTTAACTAGTTTATAATGTCAGTTAATAAAAAGTAACAACAAAGATTATAAAAAGCTCCCTTCCCCATACTTAAAATTGTACATTGTCCTTAATGTACACAATATAAGTACAAATAAATAAAAAGGAAGAAAGGATAAGAACTTAGTATTTCCGTTAGTAATAAGATTTTCATAATTCTTATTTTGATGATTTTCCATCCAATATGAAATATAATAATCCTTGCAAATTTTAAATAAAAATGATAAAAGATTAAAAATGAAAATAACATAAATTAAAATAATATTGCATTAATGTTTAAAAAAATAAGATAACAAAAGAAAGAAAATAATAAAATACAAAAATAATGAGAAAAAGAAAAGAAAATATCAAATTGAATCATCCCTCAATCATGTTGTGACAACGGACAGAGGGTCCTTAGGTTATACATCCTCAAACGGTGGAGGAGTTGAGGCTAATTTAGCTACTCCAAATGGTGGAGGTTGAAAAGTCATGCCCTGATGGCTTGCCATCTGCATTAATAGAATGCCCATCTATCAAGTATATGTTTCAAGTTGTCATATTCGCTCCATTTTCTCCGCCTATTGTACTCAAATAGTACATTGAGTACCCATATACTACCATATATCTCTCTCTATCTGAGCTATCTTTAGTCGATTCGGCTATGATTGTCTTACCCTAAGTACTTCTGTGCTATCCTCTTGTGCGACCCCTCCTGTCTAGGATGGTGGTAAATGCAGTTAGGATGGCCTAGCTCCTCCCAATGTTGCTGGCTTGTTAGGGATCCCAATTTAGAAGTAGATGTCAATCATAGGTCCCTGTCATCTGCTCACCATGTGCTCGTGCTTCATCACATTGAGGTTTAGCACTAGTATGGTACCCACAAATCCCTTCCCTAGTAATCTATTAAAGAACCCCCCATCTTTGTGTAAGCCTTGTTGTATAAGGTCTGATGTAGATCATCCTGACCATCTTCTCTTTGCTTCGACACCAGATAAATTGGGCTAATGCATGCCCCAAGTGTATTGGTGTCCTCTGGCTCATGCTCCAAATGTAGAACACATCTAGATTTTTTACGATACCATAGTTGTCACCCAATATGCTTAGCATGTGACTCAATACTCTATATATACATATATCTGAGCGCGGGTTGTTATAAAGATGAGGCCTCAGACCTACTTGAGTCATAGTTGTCATCCTTATTGATCATATTTCAAAATTACCAAGAGGACATCATACAGGAATTTTATCTACAAGGTTAAGTAAGCATGCATTCCCACGAACTCTTAGATGTACAGTCCCATCATGACAGAAAAATCTAAATAGCTTATTCAGACCATCTCCCTTAGCAGCTATAACTAAATTATGTTTGACCAATCTTAGTCGTGTCATCCTTTCTCCACAAAAAATGTGGAGAGCACCTTGAGCGTTAACTCCCAATAAAAGGGCTCCATGATCTCGAAAAATCAAAACTAAACTCCAACATCAATAAGGTCCCAAACTTACTTGACCAAATTGACCAGCCCCAGCTCCTCCCAGTCAATGCTATGGCTTATGCTATGGCCTATTACAAAAATCTTCTCCTTGAGCCGTTGATAATGCTCCTCATGTGCCACCACATTGAAAAGTAGCATCGGAGGTCAATTTGGTGGTTGGATTGTGCAACCTCCCATTAGGTCTCGAGAGGACTCTTCTCTTCATTGTCGCTTCCTCGAAACTTCTTTTGCACGTTTTGATTACATTATTATGGCTTAAACTTTACATAAGTGTGAGAAGATAACTGATAAAGTACAAGAAATAGTTGTTTCCCCACACTTATTTCTTATGCTTAGTGTAATAATAATCATGAAAACAAACTAGAAAAAGGAAAATTAAAAACATAATATAAAATCTAACGCAAATAAATAAATAAATAAAACAAAATAATTGGAAAATTAACTAATATCCTAATTAATCACAAAATTGAAATTAAAAATATTGCAATTAACAAATAAAACTAATCTAATTATTTAATTATGAAATTAACAATAATTTTGAAATTAACAATGTTAATCTAACCTAAAATTAACAAATTTAACTGTTGTATTTATCTAAAAATCTAAATTGAAATTAAATTAAATAAAAAATCAACTTTAATTAATTATAAAAACAAAAAATAACATTAATTTCAAAAAAATCTTCACAATTTAACAATTAGTGAGCAAAATCACACAAATTTGCAATCCCAATTGAATTTTTATCCAAATTCTATGTAATTCATCAAATTGAACCAATAATTCAAATCGGTATGGATAAAATGCAATTATTAAACTACAATTAACCTCAAAATCACACAGAATTTTCTCAAAACCTTACCTAAAAATACAAAATACCTAATTATTCTTATATAAACAAGTGAAATAAATAAGAATACTTACGTTGGTATCACAAATTTTTAAGATGCAAGAAATTGGTTGGGGAGTGAGAGTGATAATGATGGGAGAGTTAGAGAGAGAACAGAAAGCGAGAAAAATGAAGAATTAGGGCATATTTAAGGATTGTCGCAATCATACACAGCTTGCTACTTGGCCATGTAACTAACCATGTAAATCACAGATTTGCAACTTATTGCATACTTACACGGTTTGTTACATGAGGGTGTATCTAACCGTGTAAGCCTATACAAGTGTGTATAAAGAGTATATAACTCTCTGTAAATGTTTGCAACATGACAAATAGTTGGACAAATTTAAAAATTTTGCACTCAAAGCTATGAAAGTTAAACACGCATACCCTAACACAATCATTATGCACAATCTCTTCACGTTGCTTAATGTCCTAACCTAAAACACATTAACACTCACATAAATCCTATGCTAACATCAAAATAAAAAAAAACATAAAGTAGAATTTAAAAACAAAACCTATCCTAAGTAATGGGTTGCCTCCCATGTAATACTTTTTTAACATTGTTAACTCAACGTACCTTTCATGCTCAAGGCGGCTTACACAGATAAGGTTTTTGTAGTCTTACCATAGGTTCTATAACCTCCAAGTAAAATAACTATTGTTGCTTAGTACTATGTTTTTCCTTCAATTTACAACCTTGAACTTTTATTTTCTCTGGAATCTTTTAAAGGTAGAGTCTTGTAAAATATTAGAAAACTAATCATTACATGGCTCACCAGATTCAATTGCATCATTAGGTTTAAGAGTAGGATTAATGACATTATAAATTTGAAAAACAACCTCTTCATCCCCCATTTTTAATTTTAACTTGCCTTGGTCAAAATCTATAATTGATTTAGCAGTCACCATAACCGATCTACCAAGGACTAGAGGTACTTTTACAACTTCCTCTATGTCAAAAATCATAAAGTCAACTAAGAAGACAAACTTATCAACCTTAACAAGAATATTTTCTATAACTACCCTGGGATATTTTATCAATTTATCTGCTAACTACACACTTATCCTAGTACGTTTTAGTTCACCTAATCCTAATTTCTCAAATAATGTATAAGGTAGCTTTTTGATTCTGACCCTTAGGTAAAGCCTTATCTCTTTTAAACTACCAATTTTATAAGGGATAATAAAACTCCCTGGATCTGTAGACTTCTCTGGTAGTTTGCTTTTCAGAATTTGTGAGCTCCTTTTGCTTAACGTTACAATCAACAACTCCTCCAACTTTTTATTATTCGATGGTAGCTCTTTCAAAAGTTTCATATACTGTCACATATACACAAAAGCATCAACAAGAGGTAATCTAGTGTGGAGTTGCTTAAACATTTTTAAAAACTTACCGAACTATGCATCCATTTGATCTTTCTTCACTTTATTAGGATAAGGGATGACAAGTCGGTATTTCTTAACTTCTCTAAGGTGTCCTTCATCTTCAACTTTTTCTTAACTCTTTGTATCTTCTTTCTTCTCTTCTCCTTCTTCTTCTAAAAGCTCTTTTCCATTCCTCAGGGTGATTGCCATTATACATTCATTAGAATTTGTTTAAGTTGTACTAGGAAAACTCTCTATGATCTTTCAAATACTAATTTATTATTTGACTGATCTGAACTTCCAAGTTACATTTAGAAGCCTCCTTTCATTGATTTCTTAAGTTAGAATCTTGAACAATTTTATTATCATCTCTCCTAAATTAGGCTTCTTAGCTTGAGGTGGCTATTACTAGAATTCTAGTTAAGGATTATTCCTTGCTTACCTTTAATTTTCCTAAGAGATATTGAGGTGATAAGAATCAATATTATCTTTATAAGATTCCTCCTATAAATGAAATTCAATAGGATCCAAGGACACCATGTTTTCATCCATAGGATCTTAAGTTCTTGGATCAATTAATACTTTAATTCTATCAGTTGAATATGTAATGCATAGTTTGGTGTTTGTTTTATTAGGTTCAAATTTAGACTAGACTTTTTTTTGATTCAGTTCATATCTTGATTTAAAAGGGAAAAAATGCTTGCTTGTAACCCAATAGATAAAGTAGATTACATAGTTTGTTTAAGGGACTAACGATTTACCCATTTATTGACTTTGGCAATAGATTTTTTAGATTGTTTTGCGGTCTAAGAGCATTCCCAATATAATCCATATACTCGAGATGACCTGTATGTTTCAGCCCATACACCTTATATTGCATAACTCAATATTGTGGATTCATCATCAGTTTTTCAATTTTTTTGCTTAAAGCTTCTGCCTAGTTTGTCAACTGCACCACTGCATCCATTTCACAATTCTATCTGGTAGTTAAATTCCTTAAAAGCATAGTTGTATAAATATCCAGTTGGCTATATCAAAGCCTTTATAAAAATCAATATTTAGCAAGAAACTTTGAATTATCTTCCTTGATTTATACTCCTTAAGTAGCTTTTATAATAGGATAATGTTATCACCAATGTTTATCTAAGGAATGAAAGCCCTTTGTGAAGTATTTATGGTTTCATTAAGCACCTTCTTCAATCTTTTAGCAAGAAACTTGGCAATTACTTTGTAGATTATTTTGCAATAGGCTACTGGTCTAAAATCTGCCATGTTTAAGGGATTTTGCTTCTTAGGCACTAAAAAAATCTGAGTGTGATTAATTTCCTATAACATTTTGGAAGAGGTGAAGAATTCCAATGCAATATATGTGAATAATTTGCCTATGATGTTCCATGTGTTTTCAAAGGACCACGCTGAAAAATCATACAGATAAGGTGCTTTTGAGGGATGTAAGTTGAAAACATTTCTTTTGATAGTTTGATCTGAAAATGGGTAAACCAAAGACTCCTTTAGTCTCTATTCTATTTCACAATCAAATACTCCTTGCACATTGTAGCTTGGCTAAACATATTCCTTAGATCCCGTTAGTTTTTTTTAATTTAAAATTGAAATTATATAACCTTAGTAAAAGCTATCACATAACTCTGTACAAAGAATCATACTAGCTACAACTAAACTAGTTAACTATTACACCATTTAACTATATATGAGTTACAACAGAAAACATTACAATGACTAGTGCCTTTTTACTTCATAAGAAACTAACCCTTTTTTGTCATTGTCAATAATGGCTGCTTGAACACAATTCAAAATAAATTCTGCACGTAGTTGATTACTCATTTTCATACTTTTATAAATTCTTTGATTTCATTCCCTCCATATGGAGAAAATAATAGCATAAAAAGCAATCTTAATGATCACACCATTTCGTTGACTATGTTTAGTACACCTTATAATTAAATTTAGTGTTTCCATCCACTCATAGGTGTACCGAGGTAGTTGCAACATCACCATAAGCCTTCTCCATATTGTTTGCTATATTGACATTCAAAGAAAATATGGTTTTTGCTCTCATTCACCTGTTTTCAAAGGATGCAAATGTGGTCAAATCCTCTAAACCATCTGTATTTTATTCTTAATCAATTTTTAGTCTCCAATTAGGTGAAAAATGCAACTTTGGGAATTAAAATAGATTTCCAAGTGACTTCGAACAAGGTTACCACATCTCTCATGTGAACTAGCAGCTTGTGACAAGAACTATTAAAATGGGGCAACCAGGTGATGCTATCTTTCCACTGTCCTGTAGAAATGTTAGGTAAATATTCAACTAGTAAATGAAACCCTCTAAAGGTTCTAACCCATTCGCCATTATGGATAAACTTGGACTCTCTAACATTAGAAGGAAGATGGTTTTTGATACTAGACAACTCACTTCTTTAAATAAAAGGGCTAGAGTTAATCCAATTACCATACCAAACCTAACTTATGTTTAATATGTGGATATATAATGTCTCGCAAGCCAAGCAGATAATTGAATATCCATGAAAATTTGTTGGATTGGTGGAGTTGCCAGAAATTTTGATGATAAAGATGATATTGATTAACCCATTTGATCTACAATGTCGTTTTATTTGCAACTAAATGCCAGATCCTCTTAAACAACAATACTTTATGCACTTGATCAATAGGGATTAACCCAAAGCCCCCTAACTGCTTTGGTATCATTATATCAGCCCATTTCACTTTGGACTGCTTTCCATTCTCAATTATTCCGTACCATAAAATTGTTTTTAATATTTGATCCATCTCCTTGATGACCCTCTTTGAAAGAACTACATGTGTCAACCAATGGATATGAATATTATTTAACACTGAGCTGATTAACGTCAACCAGCTAGTGATACTTAAAAACTTAACTTATGTTACCACGCATTGATTCTGACTTTAAACTTCTCGATCATTGGCATAAAATATGAGAACTTAGGCATACGAGAAGTTATTGGGACTCCTAGATAGGTGAATGGAATGGAGTGTAGAGCAAAACCAACCAGATGGTTAATCTACCCAAGCTCATGGACATTCGATTACATATATACCCGACTCTTCTATGTATTTATATCCAAGCTAGACCATCTTGAGAAAATCTACATCATTTGCAACAACATTCGAAGGGAATGAGGGTTGACCTTTCAAAGAAGTATTAAATAATCGACATATAATAAGTAGGACAGATTTATCTCACTGCATTTATAGTGATACTGAAATAGACCATTGCATTCCACAAGCTTTGATATAACATAGCTAAGGAAAATTGGTAAGGGAAAAGGGGATCCCTTTTCCTAATCCCTCTAGCATTTTTAAACGATGCTGAAGGAACCCCCATCCACCAGTATACTAAGAGACATAGAATGTGTGCATAATATGCAATCCTATCGCTTCTAATCATGCTTGCATATAGGAGTGTCATATGCTTTAAACAAATCAATCTTTAGCACACAACTAGTTATATGTTAACTTGATTGATATCCCCTAGGATCTTAAGGAGAATAAGAATGTTATCCCCTATACTTCACGCAGGAAAGAATGCTCCTTGAGCCATATTGATTATCTCTACAAAACTATTTTTAGTCTAAATGCAAGAAGCTTAGCTATCGATTTTACATTATGTTAGAACAAGATATAGGTATGAAATCTGAGATAGAAGAAGGATGTCACTTCTTTGGGATGAGGCATATGTAAGTATGATTGACTTCCTATAGCATCTAACCCGAAGAAAAGAATTCCAAGACTGCATCTGTGAAGAGGGAACCAGTAATGTCCTATGTTTAAAAAAAAGCCAATAGTAAATCCATCTGAATTAAGGAATTTGGAAGCATTGAGACTAAAATGAATATCCTTAACATCCTGTGATGTGAATGTAGCTAAAAGCATACCCTGTTGTGACTGATTAAAAGTAATTGCCAAAACATCTTTAACATTGTAACCCCTTAATTGATTTTCTTGTCTGCCCATTAGTTGTCAAAAATCCTAATGTAATGAGTCAACTCTTGGTGTTCTAAAAAAACATTCTATCATTGTCTCTCAGTTCAAAAATTGTATTAACATTCCTTTTAGCCAACAAAGATTCATGGAAAAACTTAGAATTGGAGTCTCTATTTTTTGGCCAGATTTGTCGAGCTTTCTGTCTTATAATCGAACTCTAAAGATTAAGACCATCCTAATAATCCTATAGCCTGACCACATCCATTTATCTTAATGCAAAATTGTATGGATCCTGATAGCAAGCCTCCTATGCCTTAGTCAATTTCTATTTTAAATGACTGTTGTTGCGGTTCTGCATCTTGATGAACGACTTAACTCCTGGTTTGACTATTCTAAGCTTTTACATAAGCTGAAAAATTTTATATCTCTACACCTCTTGTCTCTAACAGTTATTGATCACTTCCATAAATCCCTCTTACTAAATAAGGCCATTAAAAAATCTAAAGGGAGTCCTACCTTGAGCCATTTCATGCATCTATTGAATAAGAATAAAGGAGTGATCTGGCATAACATTTTTACCGAAACAAACACAAGCTTGTGGAAAATGATTAAGCTAAAAAAGGTTAACCAATGCTCTATCTGATATTTTATTTATCAAGATAGGTCCTTACTATTTATTAGTCCAAGTGAATAAATGGCCAATTCCCCTCAGATTTAATAAATTTATCTTTTGTAGAAACTGAGTAAGTTCTTTACTAGTCACTGATGTGAATCCAGCTCCACCTTCAATCTCACAAGCATTTAAAGAGTAATTAAAATCACTAGTTACTAAACATGGATTATGTATACTAGATTGTATAATTTGAAGATCTTTCCATAACTTCTCACGTTGAAAAGCAAAATTGGAGGCATACACAAGGGAAACTTCAAAAGGAATCAACTGTCCCTTCAACAAATAATGAATATGCATGTATTGGTCACCGTTATTACTTTACTTAGCTTCAAGGACATCCGAGTTGAATAAACATATAGTACGATCATTATAGTGGTGGGGATGATTGGTAATTGTTTTCCATTGAGTGCTTAAAAATGTTACTATTATACAGAAGTTGACTTTATTTTAGTCTCTAGTAGACCAACCAAAAAAGATCACTTTTTCAGTCACTAAATCCTAGCCACTAAATCCTTCAACATTAATTTTTTAAGAGGTTGATTTAACCTCTGGCCTTTTGGACTTATCTTTGCACCTAGCTGATCTTCTCCTAGATTTAGTAGGAGTGGCATGAGAAGTTTCTGCTTCATTATCTTGTATTGGATTATAAGTTGGTTGCTTATCCCTTTTGTCAGTATCCTCTATTATTTGGGCTGTATGCTCTAGATCATCTGTGAAATGAGCCTTACCTACCATATCGAGGCTACCCTTAACCATCACTTGAGTTTTACCAGGCAATCCCTCTTAAGAATCATTCAAATTAATAATGTTATTTTGCACATTATTAGGATCCTCCCTAACCTCTACGAGCATGTTATTTATCCCCTCTATAATAACTGTCATAAGGATCTCCTATCCATAAAGCTCAACGCTAGCCACATCTACACTTTGAGATTTCAATTCCTTTTCCCCTTATTCCTGAGAATCATTTCCAAAAGTTTGTTTCGCATTTCCATCATCATCATTATCTGCATTATCATTTAAAGTCCCTTCTTCACCAATTTCAATATTTACTATTGATGGATTTTGTTTTTTAATTTGTTCCCTCGTAGATATCTATAGTTCATTTGCTTGATTCTTAATCTCTTTTGAATTACAATCCAACCCTATTAACTCCCCCTGCCCTCCTGTTTTAAATGTATGCCTTGAAGGTATCCACTTCTTCATAGTACTATTTGGTTTCCATGGATAAGAGAGCTTGATCTCAAAAGAAAGCAACTCCTCATTGACACCCTGTCGCTGAAAAGACAATTTTTTTAGCAAACTAGCATTTCGAATAACTTCAACACATATCTTAGCATAACCAAGTCTTGCCATAATAGAGGTCAGAGCATCCATGCCTATAGGTTTGCCCAAAGAGCTTGTGACAAAGCTTAACCCTTCAATTGTCCAAAACATTATTGGCAAGTTATGAAAAGTAATCCATATGTGAAAAACCTCCACACATTCTCTTCTAAACTCAACTCCAGGTTTCCACTTCTTAATAAACATTAGTTGGTTGCCAATATGCCATGGCCCCATTTCTAGAATTTCGTCGTCAACAACAAACTTAAATACAATTGTACCATCCTCCATTAGCAATGTTTTTTCTAAGCCTTTCTTTCCCCACCTTGCATTGGACCATGCATTGATTATAGGAAACGCTAGTTCTTTGCTCCAGAAGGATCCAACTAAGGTTGTTGACCAAGCCCTCTCTCCCGCCTCTGGTTGTATCATTTTCATTGAGGTTACTCAAGACTCCTTACTACTGCATTTTATAAAGTTATGTCCCTGATAGATGCATATTTGACTATATTTTTACACCCATATTTAATGTATTTTGCTTGATATTTTATACTTTTATCGTATATTTGGTACTTCATTCACTCCAAATGTGTATAAAGTAATGCATCAAACAATGTATCACTAAATTCTCTTAAAATCACAAAACTGTATAGATACGGACTTGGAGCAAAATTAAGTATAGACACTTGGAGCGAATTAAGTATACATTATTTGATGCACAACTATTCACAATATCAAGCATCAACTTTCAATATATAAAGATGTGAACAGAGACTTGAAAGAAGAGCAGACTTTAGGGAGGCAATTCTAGACATGGGGATTGTTCTCAAGGGGCAATTTTGGTCTAAAGAAGTGAAGAACATAAAGAATTCATCGAAAGATCCTTCAGAATACAAGATCAGACCTCTACATCAGAAGAATATCCATAGAAGACAATCAAAAAAGATTTAGAATTATGAACCCATTGTTTTCAATTCATTTTTCTTTCTATTTATGTTTGATTTCGTGTTCGGCAATGTGTAACTAAATGTCTTGTTAGTGTTTAGGTTAGATGAACCTAGATGCTAATTATTGATATCGGTAATTTTCTAAGTGAAATCTTAAATCTCTGTTCAATATTGTTGCTTATTTTATTTTATTTGCTTTAGTCTGGCTAGATAATAGGAAAAAGGAAATTACTAGTAATCACTGTCTTTGTGGGATCGACTCGTACTTGTCGATACTAGCAACTGCTACACCGTACACTTACAGTTATTATAGTATTGACTAACTAACTAATAAGTTAATCAAGTTTTTGGTGCCGTTATTAAGGATGGTGATATTAGGAAAATCTCTATTTTATTACTCTAGCCATTTATTTTATTTTATTTTACGTTATTTTAATTGAGATTTTGTATTTATTTCTTATTTTATTTTATTATAATTGTGGTTTATTCATTTGATTATCTTTTGAAATTCTCTAAGTGATCTTGAGTTTATGGTTTATTATAGGATTTAAAATTCATTATCATAGCCACAACTCGTAATGGAAGGATAGAATAGACAATACTTTTATGAACCAAAATGTTTCGCAATACATATCTTTGCCTTATAGGAGAGAGGTGTTCTTATATATTTTCGAAAGTTAAACTGATATCTAAGCCATCTAGCTATATTGGTGGGGTTATTACTACAATCATGAATTTCGAACACCAGCATATATATGGGAGCAATTGAGCATATACAACCAACCTCAAAGTGCACTATATGAGAACAACTATAATTCAGAATGAAATAACTCTTATGCTTATGGATGGAATGATGACACTTCAGCTAGACATTTGTAGCACTAAGCACCTCCAGTTAACGAGCCAACGCTGGAAGATGTGATGACCAATTTCATTCAAGAATCAATCATAAAGCATCAAGAAATAGTTTCTTATATACAAAATTTGGTGAATCGAATGTACCAGCTGTCGAAGATACCATCTAAAGAGATCCAATGGAGTTTGCCTAGTGCTGCTGAAATAGACCCTACAAAATGTGGATTGACAATCACCCTTAATAGTGAAAGAATTCCCAATAGAAGAAGAAGAGAAACAGGAAGAGGAAAAAATATTAAGAGATAAATTAATGGAATACATTATTACACTTAAAGCTAGCTGATGTGAATTTGAATAAAGGGTTTCTTCACTTAAATATCTTGATCATAACACAAAATACTATTTGAGCCTATTAACATAACAGAGTAAAGAAAAAATGATAGTTGGCTTTATGAATGAAGAGGCATTCAAAAAAAATGAAGAGGTAATTGTCATTGTTCTAGAGGAGGATGAAGATATGATAGAGGCAGTAGACGTAGAAAAAGAAGAAGTCTTCATCCAAGAAAAGGAAGTAGAGAGGTGGCAAGAGATAATTAAAGAAAATAAGCCATAAACCTCTGTCCAAGGAGAAGAAGAAGAGTGGACAAAGGTATTTAAGGAAGAACTGGCAGAGGAACCAAGTAAGAAAACTACTAATGAGGTGTTAGTAATAACCTTAATTATGGAGATTCCCACTTTCTCAAAGACAAACTGTTCAAGTTAGTTGATGATTCAGGGAGTTTCATTATTCCTCATTTTATTAACAGTTTGTCATTTAAAAGGGCATTACTACAATTAATTGGTTTTACTAACTTGATACATCATATACTTTTGATCGTCCTACAACATGTGGCTTGTTTACAGGCTATAAAACCGCTTTGTAAAGAAAAGAGTGAAAGTAAGCCACTAATTATTGATCCAAGATGAACTTAAGCATAAAGGGTACAAAGTTTCAGTTTTATTTCAATTTGATTATATTTCGTGTGTTAGTATAGGATTTTATTTCAAGTTATTTTATGTTATCTTTATTTCTTTTGCTCTTTTTATCCTTTTCTTTTATATTTTGCAAGAATGTAGTTCACTATTGGATGGATCTAAAATCAAGAAATTGTCATAATCAAGAAAGTACCAAAAATCCCTCTCACTTTCATCTATACTTGTATTATGTACATTGGGGACAATATACAACTTTAAGTGTATGGATGGGTTTAATGATTTTTTAACAATTTTTTCAAGCTTACTAGTTTTTAATGATTTTTTAAGCTTATTATAATCTTGATTATGAATTCTATTAACTGATATTTTGAATTGAATGAAATCTATTAATCAATACTATGTTTCATTATTGAATATTAATTTGAATTGGTATACAAAATGATGATGGTTAGAATAAAATTAGTTTTCTAAGTCGTATTTTTAGTAAAAATTGAAATATTCAAGTTGAATGAAATTGTATATTATTTACACACATATATACCCATCTTTTTCATAAGCTTTTGAGCCTAAAAGAGCAAAAAATTTTAAACTCTTGTTGTTCTTTCATGTGAGTTTTTAATGTATAAGATGATAATTCTAAAACTTGCTTTTATTATGCATATTGAGACCATATTTGTTAAATTAGAAATATTAATATGACGAAGGTACTTAAATTAAACAACTTTTTAAAGCCTATTTCTTTGAAAATTGCCATACCATTAAATATACCTTTAAGAATAACCAAGTTGAGCCTTAGCCATTTTCACACATATATTAACCTTTATCATATTTTTTGTTGAAGAATTTTTTATTATTTTGAACCTCAAAGGTTATTTATATTACGTACCTATTTGAGACTTCAAATTATTAAAGGTCCATTATTTATTGAATTGTAGCACTGAATGCTCAAATTGTTTTTGATTGATAAAAAAAGAAAAAAACAAAAGAAAAAGAGTATAGAAAAAAGAAAAAAAGAAAAGAATAAGTATATAGTACTAATAGATTTATAATGGAAGGACTGGAATGTTTGTAAACAAGTCTTGTAATTTCTCTTTAGTGAATTTCCTTTATTTTAACCATTTTTATATCCCAACCATGCTATACCTAACCCCATTATAACTTGTATAAAAACCTTTTGATTTTTGTTTCTAGTTTACATATAAGTGATGGAGATGTGATTCTATTGCAAGCTTATAGTAGGAGTTCTACTATGCAATGATTAAGAGTTGATACCTTTTACCCTAAACGCTTTGAGTACATTGAGTGAAATCTTGGTGAGGGTGTAAAAGCTTATGCTTTTGGTTTCAATGCAATTATTGATATGATTATTATTAATATGGACTTAGGAAGTTAATTTTATGATAACTTGACTCAAATTGTATGTTAATTTGATTTAATAGGGTGTGATAATGTACAGTATGTATGGGCAAAATGAGATTGACAATGGATAGATGTTGTAAAATTTATAATTTTGATTATGGTTTGCTTAAAGACAAGCAAAAGCTTAAGTGTAAAAGATGTTTGATAGATGCATGTTTGACTATATTTTTACACTCATATCTGATGTATTTTACTTGATATTTTATACTTTTATTGTATATTTGTTACGTAATTTGCTCCAAGTGTGTATACATAATATAATTGACTTCACGAACTTAAAAGAGAAGAATTCAGACAAAAACATGGCATAAAACAAAGATTCAAAACACAGAAAGGATGCACGATCGTGCATCTTCTTGTGCACTTCACCTAAGTGGTGTAGTTTTTTGATTTTCAAAGAATCTGGTGATGCATGATTTGATGCACAGCCGTGCATATGACTGTTCATCAACCAAAAACTGAGAATTCAATATATAAAGACATGAACGGAGACTTAAAGGCAGAGTAGACTTTAGGGAGGCGATTTCAATCATGGAAATTATTCTCAAAGGGTGATTTTGGTTTAAAGAAATAGAGACATGAAGAATTCATCGAAAGATCCATCGGAATAAAAGATTAGACCTCTACTTCCTAAGAATATTTAATAGAAGATAATCAGGGTGATTTAGAATTATGAACCCATTGTTTTCAATTCGTTTTTCTTTCTATGTATGTTTGATTTCGTGTTCAATAATATAATGTGTAACTAAACATCTTGTTAGCATTTAGGTTAGATGAACTCTATGTTAATAATTCGATATGATTTGATTCTTTTATTAATGAAATTGATTCGATTGTTATATTTTTATTCAATTATGTGTTTTGTTTATATTCTAATAGACTCGAGAATAATAGATCATAATATGATTTCATACATAGAGATTGAGACATCCTATTGATGAATAGATCTATCGTAATTGGAGAGAGTTGATTGCAACCCTAGAGATAGGATGCTATAAATCTTCTAGATTAAGGTCAAACCTAATAGAGAGATTCACAATTCGGTAAAGCAATCATATAAACTTTAACATAAGTAATTTAGTTGAAAACATTAAGATTAGTTATTAGTATACTCAAGGTTAACTATTAGCATACCATAGTAATCTCTATGATCTAATAAATCAATAAAACAATTGAGTAGTAAAAGATCAACCTGTTAAAGGTTTAGGGGGATTCGAAATCTATATACTAATTATTAATATCAGTAGTTTTCTAAATGAAATCTTAAATCTCTATTCAATATCATTGCTTATTTTATTTTACTTGCTTTAGTTTTTATTTTCTTTATTAAAACCTAAAATCAATCCATAAGCTAGATAATAGAAAAAAGATAATTACTAGTAATTACTGTCTTTGTGGGATCGACTTGTACTTGTCGGTACTAACTACAACTATATCGTGTATTTGCAGATATTATAATATTGACTAACTCATAAATAAGTCAATCAGTCCCCATAATTTCTTCTTTCCACCCGATTTTGAACACCTTGCCAGTATGTACCCACTTGGAATTGCTTGGTTTCTGAAGGTAAGTTATAGAATTTTTATCTTCTCCAACTCATCATTTTCCCCTAACCTTATAATTGGCATGCTATCAAGAAATGTTGAGTTTTTATTGATTTCAATGCATAATTTGACATAGCATATTTGCTCCATACACAACAAGAAAATTGTCATTTTGCAACAGAAAATACCGACGGAAAACACAAATATTCCGTCAGTATCACATCTTACCGATGAAATGTACCAATAGACAAAAACGTCAGAAAATTGGCCGTAGCTAAATTTACTGACAATACAACAAATTACTGTTGGTAAATTTAGCGTTAGAAAATGATAAACCGTCAGTAAATATACCAAAAATGTACCGCCGTAACAAGTGTTCTGTCCGTAAATTTGCCGACGGTTAAATATTTTCCAACGCTAAATTTACCGATGGTAAGTTCTTTAACCGTAGGTAAATTTAGCTACGAAATGTTTACGACCGTCGGTAAATTTACCGAGGGTAACATGTTTTTCGTACAAATTGGCTTTCCCAAGGAGCTTGCTATAAAACTAAATCCCTTAATGGTTTAAAATTCCATTGGCAAGTTGTAAAATTTCACCCATATTGGAAATGTATCTATTTTACCTCATTCTAACTCAATGTCAGCTTCCACTTTTGAATGAATAAAGGTTTTTTCCAATGTGCCATGGCCCTTGTTTAATTATCTCATTTAAGCTAGAGTCATCCGAATTTTCGAACATGATTGTTCCATCTTCTCTAAGCATCAGTTTGTCTAATCCTTTCTTGCCCAAGCATTTATTACTGAAAAAGTTGGCCTCTTATTCTAGAAAAAATCGATTAAAGTAGTGGACCAAGCTATAGCTCCAACCTTAAGTAATTCAATTGGTGGAGAAATGATACCATATTTAACTACATTCTGATAATGCTGGAGTGCTCCTTTATTGTACTGTATGTGCAATTTCGTTCTCCAAGCTCCCAAAAGCTACAGTTCTTCAACATTTTCCCCAGGTTTTAAGTTATGTTTATGCCTCTGTTGAGTGACCCTTTCATTAGATTTTGGTAGGAGTGATCCTTATTCAATTATTAGATAGTGAAAAAATCATACATATATTGACAATAATGTTAGGTATATATACAAGAGGAAAGGTTGTGATTCAGCCAAGAAAGAAATAACTGTTACTCTAGAAATAACTACTAGTCTCTAACAAACTGTTAACAAATTCTAACTAACTGACCCATATAATAGAAATGTATTTCAATATCACCCCCGAAGTTGGATCAAAAAGATGAATGTCTTTGAGATCTAACTTGGATCGCAATCGATTAAAACGGGGAAATGGTAAAGACTTAGTAAACATATCTGCAACCTGGTCTTAAGAGGAAATATGTAAAGCACATAAGAATCCTTTCTTTACTTCATTTCGTACGATAAGGTAATCAATATCCAGATGCTTCGTTCTCTCATGAAACACTGGATTTGAAGCAATATGTAACGAGGCTTAGTTGTCACACCATAGAGGAATAGGAAGCTGTAGTTCAATCTGAAAATCTCGAAGAATGTAAGAGAGCCAGAGCAATTCAACTACAGTTGATGCCATTGAGCGATACTCAACTTTAGCTGAGCTTCTTGCCACCGTCATTTGCTTCTTTGTCTTCCACGATATCGCACTAGTGCTAAGAAAAATACAAAATCCAATAAGTGATATGCGTGAATCAATGCAAGATCCCCTGTCTTGATCACAATAAGCTCGAAGCTTCAAGTCATTGTGCACTGGAAAAAATATTCCAGTAGATGGCATTCCCTTCAAATATCTCAACAGATGTAGCGCCAATTGCCAATGGGCATCAATCGGAGTATTAACAAACTGGCTTAATTGCTGAACAACGTAGGCAATATCAGGCCTACTAAAACCTAGATATAAAAGACTCCCAACTAGCCTTCTGTATCTTATGCTATCTTCCAGCAAGTTTCCTTGAGTTGCTGTAATCTTAACCCCTTCTGGCAATAGAGTTCTGACCGATTTTGCCCCAACTAAACTATTATTGTGAAGTAAATCTAAAACATACTTCCATTGATTAACATATATCCCTTCAGAAGATCTTGAAATTTCCAAACCCAGAAAATACTTAGCATGGCTAAGGTCTTTAATTGTGAACTGAACATCCAAAAACCACTTAACCTTCAATATTTCCTCTTCAGAATTTCCACTTAAGAGTAAGTCATCGATATATAGTAACAAGGCCAAAAACATATCACCTTGTTGAAAAATAAAAAGACAATGATCATGGGATGATTGCTGAAATCCGTAAGACTCCAGACTTGAAGTAAGCTGCGAGTTCCATTTTCTTTACGCCTGCTTCAATCCGTATAAGGATTTAACCAATTTGCAAACTTGGTTTTGTTGCCCTTCATAATAGCCTTCTGGTGGTAACATATAAATGTCTTCCTCTAATGTTCCATGTAAAAAAATGTTGTTAATATCCAGTTGATGAAGAGACCAACTTCTCGCTGCTACAATGCTCAAGAAGACCCTCACTGTCACAACCTTCGCCACATGAGAAAAAACATCAGTGTAATCAACATTATGGATCTGGTCATATCCCTTGGCAACTAACCGTGCTTTGTATCTATCGACACTTCCATATGGTTTAAGTTTAAGCTTAAACATCAATTTACAACCGATAACCATTTTATTCTCTAGAAGATCAGTCATATACCAAGTCCCATTTTTCTTTAGGGCTTTAATCTCAGCATTCATGGCCGCTACCCATTCAGGAGAAGTGCTTGCCTCCATATAACTTCTTGGTTCTTTTTGAGAAGAGACTTGAGCCAAAAACGCCACATATTCAGAATTTAACTTTGTCTGCTGCATATAAGGAAATGTTAAGGGTGTGTGAGCATTTGATGTAACAATATTAGAGACCAAAGTGTTCTGATTGCATGTCACATTATTGGTGACAAAATCATTCAGCTAAGCAGGTCGTCGCACTTGTCTGCGGCTCATCACGCTCACTTCTGCGTCACGTTCATGTTGATCTTCTGTAATGCTTATTAGTTCATCTATAGATGACTGTGATGCACTTGTATTTTCCCCTACAAGATTGTTAGAAATAGAAGAAGCATCTACCAAATCATTAGAGTCAGAATGAGATGATTGGATGGGGATGAGAGGTAAAGACAAAGGTGTTTGATCAGAAGGGGGAAACACAACGACTAACAAGATCTGTTGCTAAGCAAGGAAATATGGTTTCATGAAATACGATTTCTCTGCTTACTCTTTTAACATTAGTGTCCAAATCATAAACTTTATAGCCTTTACTCCCTACCACATACCCCAAAAATACCCCTTTATAAGCCCTCACTTCCAATTTGTCCTTTCTTGGGAAAACATTCGAGATGTAGCATAGACAGCCAAACACCTTCAACATACTCAAATCTGGCTCTTTGTCATATAACACCTTATAAGGTGATTTTCCTTGTAGAACCACGGAAGGTAATCTGTTGATGAGATGAGTAGCATGTAGGAACGCTTCTCCCCAAAATTTTGAAGGTAACCCGGATTGATAAAACAAACCTCTAGCTATTTCTGCCAGCTGTCTGTATTTTCTCTCTACCCTACCATTCTGCTATGGGGTATAGGTGCATGTCTTCTGGTGTATAATTCCCTCATCATCAAATATGCTTTGACATTCTGATCTTAAAAATTCGCTGTCATTGTCAGTTCTCACAAACTTCACACGTCGATCATGCTGTGTTTTTATCTGGTTTAAGAATTTTCGAACCGCAGCAGGAACTTAAGCCTTATTCTTCAACAGAAAAGTCCAAAGACTTCTGTTATGATCATCTAGTATAGTCAAAACAAATCTGTGACCTGTAATTGAGGATTCATGATATGGACCCCACACATCCATAAGAAGTAACTCAAACAAATTTGCACTATGTGATTCACTCAAAGGAACAAGTTTCCTCGTTTGTTTGGACTTTGCAAACACATCACATGCAGCAATCTGGAAATCAGAAACTTTTATTAATGACTTCAATCTATTCATGACAACTATACTCGGATGGCCAAGCCTCATGTGCCACAAATTTACATCATCTAAAACCAATTTAACAGAGTCATCGTATACATGAATATCAGTATCTTTATTTCCTATAACATTGCAGACAAGATCCTGCTTCATCAAAGGTATGAATGTCTTTATGTTTTCTCGTAAGAAAGAATGGTCATTGAGTATATAAAGATTGCCAATAGTCTTCCCAATGGCAAGTACTTTATCATTCTTCGGGTCCTGTAATGCACAAAAATTTTTGTAAAATCTAAAAAGAAGATTGTGAGTCTTGGTTAGTTTACAAACAGAAAGCACATTGTGTTGAAAAGTGGGAACATATAGCACATTGTTGAGAATAAGTCTAGAGGCAAGATTTACAGTTCCATGAGATTTTACGATCATGAACTTGCCATTATCAGACGTAAAAGAAAAAATGCTTCAAGAAGAAGGAAGTTCAAGAAAAAGATTCACGAGGAAAACTTTCTTAGTTGGCTTTGATACCATATTCAATTATTCGAGAGTGAAAAAATCATACATATATTGACAATAATGTTAGGTATATATACAAGAGGAAAGGCTGTGATTCAGCCAAGAAAGAAATAACTGCTACTCTAACAATAACTGCTACTCTCTAACAAACTGTTAAAAAATTCTAACTAACTGATCCATATAATATAAATGTATTTCAATAACCCTCTGTAGAGAGCTACGAACTCTTCTGTAAATATAGAGGATTCAACCAACTCTTTCACTGAGTGCAAGGCTTTGGAAAAGCCTGCCATCGAGGTTAAAACCTCATTCTTGAAGAAACAATGATCCTATGCGATAGGAATTGTTTCCAAAAATGGTAATAGAGACCAAGCTCTTGAGACAATGCTCGAATTTTTGTACACATCATATAGAGGGTAATATGAGAGTGTAGGATACTTTTGGTCTAAAGTTATGGCAAAAGAATGAATATATGTTGTTGCCCTACTTAGCATCCCCTTCTTTTGTCAATAAGGGAGCTAAATTTGCAATCAATGGTGAATGTATATTCGCGTCAAGGAAACTCCGTAAGCCTTGGCTTTACAAGGTCAAACAAAAATAAATCAAGCAAAAATGTGGATAATACGGTTCAAATATCATCTAACCTTTCTTTAAACGCTTAAAAACTCGTACCCCTCACCTTATCGGATAATCTCACACACTCGGCTTTACCCATTTCACTTATCATGGAATAATGCCTCTCCAATATAATTAAAAGCTATACATATTTGTTCAAAGATGGTAGCTCATTACTTAGCACGTGAATGCCAGTATATTTCCGCAGGAAGAAGAGACTCTGCGAGGATGTAGCCATTGTTACTGACCGGGCACCATAATCATAAAATTGCACAAAATATTTCTTTTATCATTCAAAACTGAACGTATACACAGCCCAATAATTGACGTCTGAAGTCTGTTAGCAGCCAGCCCACACCAGGCCGCAGGAATTTTGCCTCTGATCCGCCAGCAGCATCTATTTATTATTATGAATGTCTTGAGGGGACCACCGACTGGACATAAACATGCATACAGTCGACTATAGACTGTCATACGCAGATTATCAACTCTGTCAATTGTCAAACAAACACTCCTTTGATCAACTAATGAAGAACCTTGTGATAAGGAAGTGGTATCAATTAATTATGCCGAAGAGCAGACAACTTCTTTCTTTGTTGCAATTGAAGATAGAATGTTGGTTCTTCAAGTCTTTTCTCATATACTTAATTAAAAGTAATTAAGATACAGCTATATATAAAAGAACCAAGACAGAAAAACGAGAAAAGAGGGTCTGATCAGCTAGTGAGAAGTGGCAAAGACTAGTCGTTGACAATTTGCTCTTGGGTTGGCCACAAATCGGGAAGAGAAAGCACAAAATTGGTAGTAATCTTCATCGTCCAACAAACTCCCCCGCTCGCTTGTATCAAAGTTGAGAGAATAACTCAACGGATCATAGCGGCAATGAAACGAAGATTGACTATTACTAGTGGCAGCTCTCAGCATTCTTCCTTGTTTCTTTAGCTTCTTCACAATCTTCATCAAACACCCACAGCAGCATGTTTGTTGTGTGCTATTTTCCGCGACTGAAGTATTGGTATTAGCCGTGGCGACAGCGGCCGCAGGATCAACAACACTGGCCTTGCTGGTGGCAGCAGCGACGGAGGCACCTTTCGGCCACCGGAGAAGCCACACATGTTTCATCTTTAGCGCTGTAAACTCTCTCTTGAAGAGTATTTGATCAGAGCTCGTGAAGAGCAGAGAAATGAAATGAAAGATCTGCAGTGTAGTGTTATGTATAGGATGGGGGAGTGGTGCACGCGGCAAGAGGGGAGAGTGAAAGTGGTGTGCTTCTTGGTATATATTTATAATAATGTTTATTAAAATTAGAAATCCTAATAAAAACAAATAAACAAAAAACAAAGAAAATTTAAAAAAATTGTGGAAAAGGTAAAGCTAAACATTTCCTTAAAAATCACCAGCCACGTGATTTGCAAATGAACGCTCAAGTTTGCTTCGGTCGAAACAGTGAACCTCTTACATGACATTAAAAGCTAGAATCTATAGTCGTTGTCTCCTTCAAGTAACGGAACGATGGTGTTGGTTAATACAAGTATTTAGAATGATCTGATGATAATATAATTAAGCAATAGGGGAAGTTGAATATGAATATGACTAAGAAGTAAGATCAATGGATTAATTTTACACGGGGTGTCTTATCCTATTAATAAAGTTGAATATGGATATGCAAATTCTTATGCTTATGCTTTACTATGTGCTATCAATAAATGTAATTCGGTTGTAGGCTGCATTTGGACCTGCAATACGATGGAGATAATTATTTATTCACTGCAGTTTTTAATTATATTTACATGTTTGGATTTGCAGTAAATAACCAGAAGTTGGAGATAAGTACTGTCACCGCAAAAATCATTAAGCTGAAAAAGGGTTGCGACAGAAAACTGCTTTTGCAGTAGAAATTTTACTTTCTATTAATAATTTTCACTGCAAGTATTATTTTCAATTATACTCTTAATTAATATGACTAATAATATATTTTATGAAATATTTTATTTACTAAATTTATTTTATTTATATTTTCTTATT
>JAOTAY010000009.1:8162817-8180676 GCA_025629805.1 Erythroxylum baracoense | reverse complement strand
ATTTTAGGGTCCACCCGGCCATTGTACACGGCGGGGTGGACACCTTGGCACCACCCCGCCATCTACAATGGCGGGGTGGCCCCACCACGCCATCCACAATGGCGGGGTGGGTACACGTCCTCCCACCCCGCCATCAACATTGGCGGGGTGTCCTACGCCCAGTACTTCCACTTATTTTTAGCATACATCACGGTTTGAAACATAAAACCGTAACAAACCGAGAATTTAGCCCAATTAGAAATAATGTGTAAAGGTAATCCATAGAGACGTACAGTCTCTTTGAAGAATAGCTTAGCATGTGGACATCATCATAAGTTTTGACCATTGCATTTGCAGATAGTTTCATAAAAATCCACATGGCTTCTACGCCATACAGGCATCAGGAACATATTGTTGTTTCACGCTATCATTACAAAATGTTGACTTTGCAAGTACACTCAAAGCTTCTCCTTTACTCATATGTTGTGTGAATTTCACGTCTTCATTCAAATCTAATTGTCCTTCATCACTCGCTACAACGTAATCTTCATCAACCTATTTTCTTGTTTTCTCAACATCAATGGTATCATCAAATTTTGAACCCAACAGCTTTAACACTGTTAAAACTTGTGAGTTAATCTTTTCAGTTTCCTGTTTTGTTATTTTAGCTTGTTGTCCTATCTTATCAGCCTATTGTGCTTCTATTTTGACTTGTTGTTCATGTGTTTCAGTTTAAGTGTTTCAACTTATTATTTAATTGTTTCAACTTTAGAGTTTGTCAAAGAACCCATTTCCTTCTACTTGTCTTCATCTTTAACCCCATGATCATCTCCCACTGTCAAACTCACCATTTCACAAGTACTTGACTACCTTCTACACTTAGACTTAAAGAATTTAATTGACCAGTTAAAACAGAGGTTTCAACAGTTTCACGACTTAGAACAAAAACTTTCTTCGAGGCATCGTCTGTTAAATTTCTTCATCTTTAACTCCATGATCATCTCCCGCTGTCAAACTCTCCATGTCATCAAGTACTGGAATACCTTCTACATGTAGACTTAAAAGAATTTAATTGACCTGTTAAAATAGAGGTTTCAACAGTTTCATGATTCAAAACAAACACTTTCTTCGAGGCAATGTCTGTTAAATTTGAGGAATCAAAAATCAATATATGATTTTTAAAACAGATTTTCCCTTGCTCTTCATGCCATTGATTAATATCAATCCCTTCATCTTGCTTATTAGCACATTCTCCATGTTTAGCATCAAGTAAGGGTTGTTGGTTTCCATGATTATTTCTTGCGGGATTTTTGAATCTTAGGGCACAAATTTCAAGGTGTTCTAACCTGTCCACAAGTTGGAGAACACACTTTCTTATAGGAGTTGTTACCTGAAAGTTGATTTCTAGAGCTTCTATATGTCCTTCCGCTATATGTCGCCATCGTGAATCAAAACTCCAATACCAAATTGATGTAGGAAAAATAGAAGAAAAATTAACTAGTAGCTAAAACTCACACAAACTAGGAAATATGGGTTACTGAATTAAAATTTCAAGTCTAAATTTCAATTTTCTTTTTGAGAAAAGAAAGTATAGGTTTCAAATAGAACTTTAGATCTAGGTATAGCTGCTTTTTAAAGATTTGATTGTTTATTTAGTGTTTGGTATGGCCGGAATCTTAGGTTTGATATAGCCAAAATTTAGGATTTTGGTTCCTAGAAATTCAAGTTAAAAAATTCCAAAATTTAGTGAGGTAAACAAGCAGTAAAGGATAGGGAACTAGGAATAACTCTTAGGATGTAAAAATCACTCTTGGAAGAAAGCATCACCCCTTCTAATTGAAGCTCAAGTTTATTAAAAAAAATTCAAGATCTCATTATTGAAAGGCTGCAAAAACATAGATAAAAAGTTTTTAAAACCCTTATCCTATTAGTAAAGGGATTCCTAACCAAAATATCTAAAACAAAATCGAATCCTATTCTAATAAGGATTCTATAAATTTAAGTCCTAAATAACTAGAATAACATATTTTCCACTAGGATAACATATCTTACTCCTATTTCCTATCTAATAAGCAACCTAGCAAAAACTAAATTTCAACCCTTGTTGTCTTTCTTATCAACATAACTCTCAATCTTCATCCCAACAAATTGAAGCTTTTGATTGACTAATTTATGCTCTTTAATTTCTTTAATAAACTCTTAGTTGTTTTGCATCACACATATAACTCAAGGTTGTGATAAGATACCTCAGGCAATATATGAGTATCAGATGAGACAATCACAAGTATCATTTACCCAAGATGCATAAATGTTGCAAGGAAAAAGCACTAAAAAGTTATTCAGATTAATACACCTTAAAAAGTTTCTTGACACTCTCCAAGGAAGAATACCAAGGCTGCATTGTAAATGGTGGCTTCATCTTAACAACATCAGGAGGAAACTTGGGAAGTAAATCTGGGAAATTAGAGTGAGAAAGGAACTTGAGTATTCACATTTACAATCAAATGTAAAAGGGTGGTAGATGCAGTCAGAAGTAAAAAAGAACAAAACAAACCTTTGCAAAGTAAACAACCATCCAATCCATTGGCAAAACAATGATCAGAACAACTCGTTGGATTTGGTCCAGCTTGCAACTCTCTCAGCTCCAATTCTTCATCATCTACTAACACTTCAAATTTCTTGAGGCGTTCCAGGAATAACACTCCTTCAAGAGCAAGTTCACATTTTTCCTTGCGTGGCTCCATTTGAATTGTCTCCCTTTTAGAACCCACCTATACAAAACCAACAATTCATCTTCACAGCTCCAAATCAAAATTGCCTAATGCCATAATATGCTTACCTCTCTACTTTTAAGAAAAGGCTTCCTCACATTCGGTGCTCTTTTTCTCAACCTTGTCTGATAGGAAAAAAATGCAACAACTATGAACAAAAATTTTCAAGAAATCAATTGAAAAAAGGAAAATTGCATATATTTCCTAAAATGTACAAAAGAACAGCAAGCAAGAGCAATCATTCATCAAAAGAACTAGTATGTCTTAGGAAATTGAGATTATATGATTGACCATTAGAGGGATTGTTTGTCGTCGGTTTTTGCGCTGCCGGAATTTTCGTGAATCAGGAGTTGATACTGGGTGAGCGTTGTTTATTTGTCTATCAAAGAAGTTGATGTCAGTGGGTAAATCCCCACCATTAGGATTTACAGCACGCCATACTGTCATCAAGCCTTTTCCTATACCATGTTTCTTCATTGGAGCATTCTCAACGCAGTTCTGACAAACAATGACAACACAGTGACACCCTTAAAATGACGTGCAAAAGCATACTCAAGAAAGCGGAAGGAGAGTCGTGGCCTAATGTTGAGAAAGGAATATTAGTGACATCATTTCACTAGTACCTGTCTTCTTTTCTTTGCTTTTTGGTTCTCTTGACAAGCAGAAATAGATTTTCTGGAATCTAATAGTAAAGGAGTATCAGTACACACTAAAGAAAATATAAAAGACAACAAAAAAAATGAAAAGAAGAATGTGATAGAAAATTTCAAACAAAAAATATAAGAAGTAAATGTCAAATGTTAGTAAACTTCTTTTATTACTGAAAAAAGGAACACCACTAATAAACAAAACAAAAGAAAATCTTCCATAATCTTCAAGTTATGATCTCCTCTTAACATTGTAGTTATAATTCTCCCATAGTGAAGTAAATAAATGTATGTTCAGATAAAATAGTTTTTGATAAGCAAAAGTCATAAATTTGAGGCATTGATTTCATACCTTTACAAACGGGTGATGCCATTGAGGAAAGTGTATCAAACTCCACACCAAGAGGAGGACCATCCTTGCGAAAAATCTTGCCCAATATGTAGTCTGGAGTCAACAAATCCTGAAGAAGAATTTGTTTTTTTCTCTTCTTCATCTGCCTGTCCCTGAACTGTGTTAACGTGTCATACCTTGAGGATGAAGTGGTGTTAGACTGACCTGTATCACAAATTACGGCACACTGTTAGACTGATCTGTATCACAAATTATGGCACACTATTGGTTAACAATCTCTCTACGAGTGAAATGTATGTCTTGTTTCATAATCTGTGTGTGTGTTTTGCTTGGGTAGGGATGTTAAACATCTCTACCTTTGTCTCTCCTCCTCTTCGAAACAAACCATCCACAAACCTGCTTGTATGTCAAACCCAAGATTGAAGCAAGATCTTGAATAGCATTATGCGAAGGATACTTATGCTCTGCTTCAAATAACAATTCCAACTTAGAAAATTACATATTACTCAAGTAAACCTCTCATTCAAAGCAAAAATAAAAAGTAGAAAATAGAAATAGAAAACAAAATAATTTGATTGTCATTTAAGTAAACAAGCAACAACCTCAGTGAAGAATCTGAAATAAAAAATTCCAGCACAAAATAAAGTTTAAAATCACTAAACAAACAAGATCAATAAAATCATAACTTACAAATACAGGGAGTCAAGACTCTCCTGTTCAAGAGAGAGTACATAATAAAATAAAATTCAAGAAAGACAAGAGTACAAAACCGGCGTAAAACTTCTCTAGGGCTTGAAGCTGAAGCGGCGATTTCCTCTTCAGCTCCATAGTCTCTCCACCTCTCTGTCACTCCCTCTAATTAATGCTTCAATCCACGGAGCAAAATCACCATAGTCTGACAACAGCAAGCAACTCATTAGCAAAATCTACTCCAGAACAGAACTAGCAAAATGAAAAGAAAAAAGAACATTGGAACATAAAAAAGAGAAAAAAGAAAGAGAGAGAGAGAGAGAGATAGAGAGCAAGAGAAGGAGAAAATAAGAAAACATGATATAGAAGAAGCCAGAATTCAAAGCACAGTTTTTACAGTGACCTACAGCTCTCCTCCAATAGCCATTAGTTCTAAAGGAAGACAAAGTGCAACTGATAATGAATTCAAAAACAGACTTAAAACACACAAGCAGAAGCAACAGACTAAAGAAGAGAGGGTGGCGAAAAGGAGGATAAGAGAATTACTTAGGAGGATAGTAAATGGGAATGGAGAGGAGAAGATATAATGGTGGTGAGATTCCAGAAAGAAGGTTATGTTTTGTAGGGTTTTGGGTTTTATATATATATGGGTGTATATATATATGTATACATTACAAAATTAAATTACAAATTAATACGTAATTTTATTTATATTTTGTGTGGAAATCGTTGTTTCGTATAGAATATAAATATATACATATGTATTCTAAAGGCCCGACCGGTCTAACCCAACCCAAACTCCCTCGCGCCACCGGCATTGGCCATCTCATGTTCGCTGATGAAAAAAAAGCATAATGGATGATCAACGTCCAACCCCTACACGCCCTTCTCTTAAAACCAAAACCCATTTCAACAATTTCCCTTCTTGGAAACACAAGTTGAGGGAAATTTGCTGCAAAAGGGTGCGCGAGGACCGTTCCCGCTTGCTCTGGAAACTCAGATTAACGGCTACTGCTAAATCTCTCGATGATATGGTTCCCTTTTTCTTTATTCTTCTTTCCACTCACTATTCGTTTCTTTCTTGTTGTGCATTGATAACTTTGTCAAGTTGTTTGTTTTCTGTATACGTTGTCCTGAATTGGGTCTTTCAATTGCTTTCCTAGTTTTTCAATGATTGGATCTTCGTGGTCCTGCACTTCATACACTACACTGTTGTTATGAACTCTGCTGTTCTTCTATCTTCATTTTGGCCATGATGTCTGACTCTGTTTGTAATAAGGTTAAGGAAACATAAGGCTACTTTTGCTTTGGTTTAGAAGAACCTTAATAATCGTAGAAGGGTTTGTGTCAATTTGAAGGACTTCCCTCCACCTTTTTTACTAGGTTATTTACCTCAACGTCTTCCTGGCTTTCAGGATTTTGTCAAATCTGCTTTAAAGGACATAGTTTCTGAGGAACTGAAAAAGTTTGATGACTCATCTTTGAAAAGTTTTCCGAAAATAACTACTCCAAACCCTGAGCTCAAGGACATATTATGGGAGTATGATGGTCTTCATAATTCATACCAAGGTGAATGTGAAGAGATATTGTTGGAAATGCAGAAGATTTTCTATGATGATCTAACAGCAGAGCCAACTAGTAAAGGTAAGTAAATATTGAGGTGCTGATAATTTTACAAGGCATAAAGGGATTTTAATAGGGAACTAATGTTAGCAGATTTAGACATGATGTTACATTTTACCTACCTTTGTTGTCAGCATGCCTGTGTCAGCGTAGCAACTATGTATTGGAGATTTTTCCTTCATCACTATAATTGGAATTCCTTCATTTAAAGTACGCAGATTTATTCCTTTGGTGACAAAAGAATGATGATTTCCACTTCCTCCGTTACTTTGATCCTGGTAAAATGATAAGCATATGGAGACACACACCCATTCACTCACAAAAACAATGAGATGATTACATGTGAATATAAAGCTAATCTGTACATGGTTTATTGCTAAGCTTTAGTATTGTGCCTGGTGTCTCTCTGTGCATTTGCATATAGTGATTAAGAAAGTCATCCTTTTGAGCTTGAATGTTTAGATTCATGCAGGTCCCGAAAACTATACTGGAACTTGGGAAGACGAAGAAGATGAGTACTTGGCTCATGCTGTTTTTGAGCACATGCATTTGAACAATGAACAGGTAAAAGCTCCGGAAATGCAGAAGTTTTGTTAATTGAACTAAGTGGCAGTGAATTGCTTAAGAGTTGGGATTAAGTATTTGTTTCTAAAATTATACTTTCGATATTGTTAATTCAAGTGTGACATCAAATATCCGTCGATAGACACATATTAAAAGTTGAAAGAAAAGGAATAGATTAATGTTCTTTGTTTTCCTTATTCTTTGAAATTGATGCTCATCAGTTGATCGATCTATCTTTCCTTATGATTACATTGTTAACTAATTAAGAACTTTGATGAAGTATCAAGAATCGATTTATATATAAGGGTTTAACAGTGTTGTTACTAATATCTATTCAGCCTCGAACAAATGAAATTGGTAAACTTTCTGACATTGATTCTATGTACACAAGGCAATCTGGTGTCCCATCTGTAAGCAAGGGGAGCTGAAAGATGACCATAAACTGATATATTGCACTCAATGTGAACTTCAACTCAGCAAAGGCGATGAGGTTCTGCTGCCCCAATGTTACTTTGTGTACTTTTGAATCATCAATATATTGGGGTTCATTTTATGACAATCTATCTCTTACCATCTCGTAACGCAATTGGCATAAAAAACTGGCGGGACTTGATGTGTGCAAGTGATTTCAATTCATTTTCTTTTGCAAACTATGCTTCTTTCTTTCTTTTTTCATCTCCCCGACTGACTTCCATTATGTTTATAGAAGATATGTGGTAAGAGTGAAGTCTTTCGATTTATGTCTTCGCAATCCAATGCTCTCGAACACGCTGCAATTCTGAATATATTATTTGGGTGGACAGTGGGTTTATATGACATAACCTCTTAAGCGTGTGGTTTATGCAAATAAACATTGCTTTACCACCTCCACTGTTTTTGTAACGTTTGCTGGTTTCCAAGACCTTGTCGTATGTCCTGCTTTCTATGTATAAGTCTCTTACTCTGACTCTGAGGAAAGTGATGCCCTGGATGCATAGCTTTAAATATTGGTGTCTGTGGCTGCCTACTTGTTTTTTGCACAATCAGACTTCATTTATATATTATAATGATAAAATGCACCACCCGACCACTTACTGTGAACTAACTGTGCCTTTTGTATTTTGGATCAGGTTAATTTGGATACTTTGAAGTCACGACTAGCCGAAGCCCATGCTGAGCATCTAGATCGGGGATGTAGATTGAAACCCGAGTTTTGCATTAAAAATATGTTCGGTTTAACGGCATTATACATCTTCTGCCAAGGGTGTAACGTACTTGAGGTTGTAATATAGTTTCAAGAATAGAGAACAGGGGAAAGAAAGCTGAAGATGTTTTGGATTTTAGCATCTACTTATAGTTCCTCCAGATAGAATAACAAAAGGGTTGAGTTAATGTTGTTATTTTGTCGATTAAATTTGTATTCATATGTCAGTTCATGGTAATATTTGCATTTGAAGTGTTACCGGAGAACAAGTGTTGAGTTAAAAGAGCCGAGCTAGTTGCAAACAACAATATAGGGAGCTTGATCACCTGTTCCATATGCCCAATGCCTACAAGGTGACCCCATTTTTTTCAAATAACCAAAGTCATTTGCTTACTCTATTCTCAAGTTTAGTTTATAACATGCCAATAATATATTTTTTTTGTAAATAAGATAATCCTAGAATGATTGTTGTTTCATAGGGGGAATTTAAGTTCTTTACATTCTAAGAGATATTATCAAGGGATAAAAGGTTGACAGCCATTTCCTTCACAAGTCTATAGCTGGATTTTCTCCAAGTAACATACTTGAATTCCCCTTATTGCTCTAGTAATGTTGATTCTCGAGTCTTAGAGAATCCAAGGTTCCTTATAAGGTTCTATAATATAAGATGATTTATGGTGCCCTACTCTATAGGATCCATTACTTAGACTTCAATGTCTTCAGATACTCCAGGAGATGTAGGCATAGGATTAGAATTCCTTTCTTGCAGCTTTGTGAAAATCCCTCTAGGATAAGTAGGATCTGGGTACTTAAAGACTATCGGGTATTTCCATTTCCTTCTTCATTTTTACACAAACCTTAGTACATCCTACTCTTATCAAGCTAGTTGTATGTTCATTAAGATAAACAAGTTTGCCTATAGAGCTAATTAGGTAATTAAAATTATTAAATAATACTCAAGAGGGACATTATGAAAATACAAAATTTTTTGAAGATTTATTACAACCTTTATAAGTTTTAATATTAAATTTTATTCTTAAATTAATTAATTTAATTTATTCCTTAACATATGAAAAATTATTTTTAAATTAATTAGCTTAATTCTTAAATGTTGGTGACTTCTTTTACTTTTTAATGTTATTAGTCCACAAAATCTGGTTGTCTTTAACCACTAAAAATCTAGATGGAAGCATTTTGCTACATATCAAATGCAAAGATTTGATAGTAGAGATTTCACGCAACTGCTAATACCCCTAAATTCATTAAGTACACTTTGATATTTATATTTTTTAATCTTTAAGGACTTGTAAGATATTAAAAACCAACACAGTATAAATGCTAACAATAAAGATTTTATTCAATTTTAATACAATAAAATATAAATAACTTCAGATTCTGTATGCATATAAAAAATACTTGATAAATGAACCAAAAGTAGAAAAACTAGCAAAAATATGGCATAAAACAAGTGAAATTTTAGGCTAGTGCTAATAAATTTCATCTTTTGGGCTCGCATAATTCCTCAACTCCATGTGCCAAATGGCACATGTCCTCCAAAGAACAAGATCCTTCAGCAAAATTGTCCTAAAAGTCTTGAAATTATTTCTTGACACAGGGATCTTTATAGGATGGACCAGTAATCTTCTCAAACTCTCAATCTCCTTACTCAAAATGACATTGATCTCCAAATTTGCACCTTTTAAGTGTGTTATACTTAACTAAAACTAAGATCATCTATAGACAAAATAGTTCATCAAAATGTAAGTTTTCGTTCTTAATAATCAAACATCAAAGATATAAACCATACATGAATCGTGAATCAAATCTTGAATATAATAAAACTACATAGATGAAGCGAATAATTTACTTACCTTAAGCGGAATTCATCATGATGTAGAGAGAAAGCTTTCAACAATTAAAAACTAGTTTCTCTTTCTGTATGATAGCTTGATGGATAACCCAATACATAAATACATTCGTTCTGTCTTTGTTTTATTTGTACTTAATTAGGGTAGATACAGGACTAGTTTATATATACTTTTTTGATAACATTAAATCTTGTATGTTCATCAAGTACTAAATTAATGGTTAAGATTTAATATACTATTAAACTAAGAAAACTCTAAACCAATTTTAATATGGGTTGTAACATCAGGCCATATTTCTTACATTCTCCCACTTAGTCAGATGTTTCATCATTATATTTAATAGAATAACATAAGGCTGGCAAAATTAAATCTTATAAACTGTTAACATCATAAGCATCTTATCACAACAAATCATATAATGTGGGTTATGGCGGTCATACACAGTATAGTCGTATACTCCCTTCCATATACTACTACATTAAAAATTTATTATGTTTAGGTTTATAAGTTGTATATAAACAACATGCAGTCCACATACTTGTTATGAAAATACATACAAATTTCTTATTCAAACAATCATGTATACATAAACATAATGAATAAGAAATATAAAATTCAGAAACATATTATTATTGAGCTCAAGATTGTTAAATCATCATCATCAAACATTATTATCAATCATCAATAAAACCAAGACCCATCCTAAACACATATTCTTTGAATGTCTTTGGTTGTAAACCCTTAGTTAGAGGATCTGCTACCATGAGGTTCGTTCTAATATGTTCTATGTGCACTTTTTGTTTATGAACCTCCTCTTTAACAACAAAATACTTTAATTATAATATGTTTTGCGCCTCTAGAGTATTTGTCATTTTTAGAGAAGAAGACTACTACAGAATTATCAAAATAAATTTTTAGCGACTTGCTTACTATGTCAACAACCCCAAGCCCTAAAATAAAGTTCTGTAGTCATAATGCATGAATTGTAGCCTCATAATGAGCCACAAATTCTACTTGCATAGTGGATGAAGCAATGACAAACTGTTTGACACTTTTTTATGAGATTGCTCCTTTAACTGATAGCAACAAATTATCAAACGTTGACTTTCTATTATTAACATGTCTGACAAAATCTGAATATGAATATTCAGTCACTTCTAAATGATCAAACCTTTTATAAGTGAGCATGTAATCCTTTGTTCCTTAAACATATCATCCCTTTCATTGCAACCTTTTAGTGATCAATACTAGGATTACTTTGATAACTACCCAACATCTCTACTACAAAATTAATGTCGAGTCTAGTATAGGCTTGTAGGTACATCAAACTGCCAACAACAGAAGCATAGGTATTGTTTCCATTTCTTTACATTCCACATCATTCTTTGGACATTGCATAAGACTAAACTTATCTCCCTTTTGAATAGGGACTACACCTGCTGAGCACTTGCTCTTGTTAAATTTTCCAAGAATTTTCTCAGTATAGGCTTTCTGAGATTATTCTAATAAACCTTTTTATCTTTTATGGAATATTGAAATTCTAATCACATTGTTTCATTTCAAAATTCTTAGAAAAAAATTGTTTAGTCTTATGCAACAAACTTAATCATTAGCAGCAAGCAAAATATCATCAATATACAGAATTAGAAATATAAACTTACTCTCATTGATCTTCAGTAAACACATCGATCAATAATGATTTCCTTAAAACTAAAAGAAGTAATGGTATTATTGAACTTAATATATCATTGCCTGGAAGCTTGTTTAAGTCCATATATTGACTTCTTCAATTTACACACCACACTTTCTTTACCTTCAATAGAAAAACCTTCAAGTTGATCTATATAAACTTTCTCCTCAAGATCCCCATTCAGAAAGGCTGTTTTCACATCTATCTAAGGTAGCTGTAAATCAAATTGAGCCATTAATGCTAAAATTATTCTCAATGAATCTTTCTTTGAGACAGGTGAAAAGGTCTCCTTATAATCAATGCCATCTTGCTGAGTGTAACATTTGGTAATAAGTCTATCTTTATATCTTTCAACATTGCCATTCGAGTTGCGTTTGGTCTTAAAGATCCACTTACAGACAACTCGTTTAGAACCTTCTGGCAAGTCTACAAGACAGACATTGTTTTGAGCCATTCATTTCAGCTCTTCTTTTATAGCATCAATCCATCTTTCAGAATTATCACTACTTATGGCTTGTGAAAATGATACAAGATCATTATCAACGCCACAATCAAAATCCGATTCTTGCAAATAAGCCATATAATCATCATAAATAGCCCACCTTCTAACCCTTATAGGTTTATTTAAAGCTATATCAACTGGTTTATTTGCATGAGTTGATGGTAAGTTGGGTTGTTTATAGGGTTGTTCTTTATTATCCAAATGATGTTCTCAATTATTTGATCTTCCAAAGCAAGAACAATATTTGTTGTGATTGTGGATTTAAGAACATTTATGGGTAATAGAACATTAACCCTTATTTTATTAATATCTACAACTTGATTTCCAACACTCCCATTAGCCTAACCATTCTCTAAAAATTTGGCATTGGTTGTTTCAACAATTCTAGAATTGTGGTTTAGACAGTAAAACTAGCACCCTTTGGATTTCTTTAGGTAACCAATAAAGTAACCACTAACTGTTCGAGAATTCAATTTTCTTTCATGTGGATTATAGATGCATGCTTTTGCAAAACAACCCCAAACATACAGATGTCTTAAACTAGGTTTCCTTCTAGTTCATAACTTGAAAGGAGTTTTAGGAACTGCCTTACAAGGAACCCTATTTAACATACACATAATAGTTTTAAGTGCTTACGTCAACAAACTTTTAGGTAATAAGAAATTACTCATCATACTCCTAACTATAACCATTAATGTTCTATTTCGCCTTTCTACGACACAATTTTGTTGCGATGTGCTTGGCATAGTATGCTGCGCACATATGCTATGGCTTTCGAGGAACTTAGCAAATGGGCTAAGACAATGTCTAGATTCATCACACTTTCCATAATATTCACCACCTCTTTCAGATCTTATAATCTTCACTTTTCTATCTAATTACCTCTCAACCTTCTTTACAAACACCTTAAGGGTATTTACAACTTGAGATTTTTATGCAGCAAATAGGTATATCCATAATGTGAAAAATCATCTATAAAGATAATGAAATATTTTTCTCCGTTAAAGGACGGAGTGTCAAAAGTTTCGCAAATGTTGGTGTGTATTATTTCAAAAAGGTGACTGCTTTTTGTGGCTCCTTTCTGTTATGTTTGGTTTGTTTGCCCTTAATGCATTCCACACATAAGCAAAGATAAGTAAAATCTAGATTTAGTAGAATCTCATTCTTTACTAATGTTTCTAACCTTTTTTGGATATATGACCCAAACATTTATGCCATAAGTAAGAAGAATGTTCATTCGCCAAACTACTTTTTGTTCTAACATTATGATTAACAATAAATAAGGATTCAGAAAAAAAAAGCCATCATCAAGTTTCAATTTATATAAACCATCCATGAGCATTTCATAACCAATAAAGGAATTATTCGTATACAAATTAAAACAACCATATCCGCCCTTAAAGTTTTATCCTCCAGCATCAAGTCTAGAAACGGAAATTAAATTTCTAGAAATTGAAGGTGTATAAAGAGTGCTCATTAGATCCAAGTGAAACCCAATATCTAGTGTTAGCCTGTAAGTCCCTACACCTTTAATTGGGTCCTTCATTCGATTCCCCATAAAGAGAAAGTTACTAGTTGGGCTTATGGTTTGGATTGTAAGAAATCCCTGCATAATATTGGAAACATGAGTAGTGGCACTAGAATCAAACCACCAAGTATTAGAAGGAATTTCATATAGGTTTGATTCAAAACATTCAAAAACATAATGTATACCTTTCTTTTCGAACCAAGCCTTATGTTTTAGGCAATCTTTCTGATAATATCCTTTCTTGCAGAAGTGGCATTTACCTAACTTTTGTCCCTTCCTTTCACCGTTAACAACATGTGGAACTTTAGCAAGTTCTTTCTTCTTAAAATTCTTGGCCCTTAGTTTGAGTTTCTTTCCAACTCCTTGACCCACTAGGTTAATAAAATGAACTCCTTGTTTCTTTAATCTCGCTTCCTCCTAAATAAGCTTATTGGACAATTCATCAATATTTCACTTATCATTTAATGTGTTATAATTGATGTGGAACAATCTATATTCAGTAGGAAGCGAGTTCATGATAAACTGCACTAAGAAGGAGTCTTCCACAACCATACCCAGTGTTTTAAGTCTTACTGCGATATTAGTCATATCAAAGACATATCGCTGCATACTCTTTGACCTATCAAACTTCATGGTTGTAAGTTCAGCCATAAGTGCCCCTGCAAGTGCCTTATTGACAGAACGAAACTTATCTTCCACAAGCTTAAGAAAATCTTTGACATTCTGATTTTTAGCGCTAAGAAGAGTAGACTTAATGTTGCTGGCAATTGTCATTTGTTTAAAATTCAAGCATAACCTATTAGACCTTACCCACGCCTTATAGTGTGCCTTTTCAACCTCTATACTAATATCATTAAGGTCAGAAGGCTTATCCTCTAAAAACACTAAGTTAAGATCAAAAGCACCTAAATGGAAAGTGACTTATTTGCTCCATTCAAAGAAATTCACACCAATGAACTACGTAACATATGAGGTTTGAGAGTGAAGGCTAATAACTTCAAACATATAAATACATATCGATTAACAGATTCAGGCAAGAAGCACATACATTAAATATATTACAGGTTTCCTTTGGGTTAACAGAACAATACATATCATCATCATTAATAGAATGCTATTTGAACTTTATAAGAAAATTAGATAAACTTCATCAAATACAATATAACATCTTTGGATTACTGTATATATGTGACAAAAACATATCAATTTTCTCCTTTATATTTATTAGTTATAGAACATTGATTTACCTTTGGGTAAAGTCTATAATTTCTATCAACAATAAAGTTTTTATAATAGCATTTCATAAAATCCATAAATTATCTGACCATATATTCCAAAATTAATTTGGCCACTTTGGTGACTAACAAATTAATTTTAATCATACTTTCATATATAAAAAATAATAATCATAATCATAAGATGAAAGTAAAATTAAAATTTTGATTATAGGTCAAAATATCATTAATATGACCAAAACGTAAGAAATCAAAATTTTGAAAAACGACTCATCCATATCAAAATTTCATTAGTCAAAACTATAATTGTCTATTTAAAAATCTAATTCGAGAGGTTATGAAAGAAGAAGCAATACACAGTAATTTTCCATAATTAAAAAATCCCCTAAAACCATAGAAATAAAGAAATGAACAGATGGTTACGCTTTTCATATTAGCAAGCAGTACCTTGGAAAATTTTTCTTTTAACATTATAATTTACTACATAACAGATGCATCGTACTAAGAGATGTTAAAGAAACACAATACATGAAGCAAATCAAAGAAAGCAACTTTAAGGGTGTGGGCCCTTCTCTCATTATTTCCAAACTTCTAGTTGTTTATTACAAAAGGGTGTCCACCGAAACCCTAGATCCATTCTATGCAATACTTCTCTTGGCTTCTTTATTTCTCTTAAAATTAACAACGAAGAGAGGACAATGCAACCCACACCATCGTAATCATTGACGACTTCCAAATCAAAAGACATAACAAATAACACATATACATGAGCTCTTCTTCATTGACATCATCACATTAGATAATTTTTTAGGGAAAAATTATTCTTTATACAAAACCCTAAAATCACAAAATTTATAAATGTTAATATAATTGAAACATTCATCAAATCAATAATCTAAGGATTATTATTTATTCAAAATCCATGGCTCTGATACCACATGTAAGTTTTCATTCATAATAATCAAACATCAAAGACATAAATCATACATGAATCATAAGTAAATCATTCATGCCCATTCAAATCTTGAATGTAATAGTAACCATATAGATGAAGCAAATAAATCACATATCTTTAGTAGAATTCGTCTTGATGTAGAGAGAAAGCTTTCAACAATCACAAATTAGTTTCTCTCTCTTAATCCTCTTTTTGTACGATAGCTTGATGGATAACCCAATATACAAATATGTTCGTTCTGTATTTGTTTTGTTTGTATTAGGGTAAAGAGAGGACTAGTTTATATATACTTCTTTGTTGACATTAAATCTTGTACGTCCATCAAGTACTAAATTAATGGTTAAGATTTAATATACTATTAAACTAAGAAAACCCTAAACTAAGTTTAATATGGACTTACAGAAAATATAAGTCGTAACATCAGGCATATTTCTTACCTGAAATCCTGAAGTAACATGAAAGAAAACAAAATACCACATTATTGGACTTGTTTATAACATGATACCATGCTTTTCTCATCCATTCATTTAAGAGCCCTCAATCTTTCTAAAAAATTTCATCCTAATATGCTTTAACAATATTAGCTAAATAACAGTTAGATATAGTAAAATTATTGAAAGACAACATAAGAAGGCAGCTAATATTGCATCAAAAATACAAGCATAAGAGCTTGGAAAACTCTTTTGGCTATTTTAGTAACGTATGCAAGTTACTTATAACATTAAATTTCTAGCAAGGCTCAAGGCTAGAAATTATATGATTTTCACTTTTAAAATACACATAAGAACTTACAGAGATTAAATAATTGTCATCAAATAGTAAGGGGTGCTTGGTTCATGGATTTGTGAATGAATCAATAGGTATAAAATGAATAACAGGTGGTTAGTTTTATATTATGATTAAGAACAATGTTTTCATATATGACTTTTGGGAATTAGTCCATACCCTCGAAATATGAGAGGAATAAGTTTCATTGCCGACTTAGGGACAAGTGTCACCGTGACAGTCTTTGTCACGCTCATGACAAGTCACGTCTGTGACTTACTTCTTTTTTTAAAATTAAATATAATTAAAATATAATTAATTAAAATATCCTTAATTAAAATATAATTAACTAATTACAATCTAATTAATTAAAATATAATTAATTAATTCAATATAATTGATTAAAATATACTTAATTAAAATATAATTAATTACTATATAATTAATTATTTTTTTCTCTTTTTTAGCAATTAAATATAATTAATTAAAATATATTAATATTTGATATAAAACAAAAATTTAACAAAACTTTATTTCTCAATATTTTTAACAAATTAAATACTATCAATTGTAACAGTAATCATTCCTTCTTTTTAACCAACCATCATAATTATAATGATTATATCCATTTTATTTCCCATTTCTATTACCATTCCCTATATGAACTAACCACCTCCTTACTTAATTATAAGCAAAAAAAAATATAAATGTATTTAATAACAAACCCAAAATATATCCAGTAGACACTAGAATAGGGCATAATTAAAAATCTAGACGTAAAGTTAGAGAGATAAGCCAACTAGCACAAAATTCAAAATTAAACGATGACAAAATAGAACTAAAATATATCAAGAACAACAACATCAATAATCTTAAAGGAACAATTATTGTTATCATTATATATGTTATTGCTATAAATATATACTTAATATAATAGAAAGCAACATCATACCATAGATCTATAAGGAAAAAGAGATAATATATACAACCAATTAGCCGTAAACATCATCACAATGCAAAAATACTTTAGCATTTACAAATTGCTACGACTAAGATCATCATTTGTCACTCTGAAAATATCAATGATATAAAAATGGGACCGAATCACTCAATTCGACCAGATTAAATATAAACCTCACTAATTTTTAGTTTTATCAGTTAAATAGTACACTAGTAAATTCAATAACCTTTGAACTGTGGACCAGACCAATATTTTGCATTTGCCTTCTCTCCTCTGGATTTTTTCCCTCTCTCCTGTGGTTATCTGGAGAGACGAGAGCATTTTGTCGCCTTGTCCATGGTGAGTTCCTTATGCTTTCTCATAAAGAAACTGGTCATAGAGGCTATTAAACCAAGCTGTGAACTCCCTCCCTAAACCTCCCTTAAAACTGCCCATAACCTTACCTGTTAGATAATAAACTTGAATTATAATTGTTAGAGTCCTAGTTAGAGTTATTAGTTAGAGTCATTATTTAAGTTAAATAGTAGTAGTTTAGTTTATCAAAAA